>BSBK01006846.1:1605000-2198843 GCA_027943335.1 Chamaecyparis obtusa
TTGGTAAATGGATGAAATGAAATGAAATGAATTAAACAAGCAAAGGGATTCTGCTTACACGCATGAGAAGCCCTCTTTAGCTACAAATGTGGGTTTGTGGAAAGAAAAATGTGCTTTTCCAAACACATCAAACACTTAATAGTGTTTTTATAAAGCGCGTGTGCCCTATAGGGTGCACACACTTTAGTACATACACACTATGGTTGATGGGGGACCAAAAAGCAAAGTGGCACATTTTTGGTCCCCCATCATTGTTCATATACCCCGTGCCTGATGTCCATACTTGTTACAACTATAACAATGACCATTAAACTTAGGAATGTATTTAGGAATACCTTTAGCTTTTCTCCTGTAAACATTGGATGTGTGGCCCAGTTTTCCACAATGATAACAAGAAAAATTCTTTGGTCTTTGATTTGTGTATCTATTGTTCTTTTGTTCAACTTGTCTTGATGATTCTTTTTGCTCGATGTAGCCTAATCTAGTAATACTTCCAAGTCCTCTTTAACTGACCACAAATTCATCAATTTTCTTAGAACTATCTTCATCTTTCTTAATCATTTCATTATGTTGTTGTTACATCTTGACTTCATTTTTCAATCTCTCATTTTCTTCTCTGAGTTCACCAATGTCTTATAGTTTCTTTGTGAGCTCATTGTTTACTCGGTTAACTTCCTAACTTATGACAACTATCTACTTGGAGATTTCAAAGTGATGCTCGGTAAGTTTCAGTATCTCAAATTCCTTCTCTTGTAGCTTCTCAGTCATTTGTCTCTTGTCTTCAATAGCTAAGTTCCTTTCTTGTTTGGCTTGCCTAGCATTGTTCATGACATCAATCATTGTAACCATTTGTGTCTCTTGACTGATCTGTAAGGCTTTGACTTGTTCAGTAAGATGTATATTCTTTTCAGATAAATCAAATATTGCTCCTTCAAATATGTCAGATATACTACCAAATCTAGATTCGATGTTCTCAAATGGGTCATCTATGTCTTCTTCATGATAATTAATCTCACTGTACCGATTAGCCATATCCTTCCTCTGAAATAGTAACTTCTTCAATTCATCTATTTCTTGCTTGTATTGTTCAATGAAGATTTGCATCTGAATCTTTTGATTCTCAATAGTCTTGTCCAACCTATACCTTTCCTTCCTTAGATCTTTACCTCTTTAGTGGTTAAACTTCCTTAATAAGAGATCTAGCTTTGATACCAATTATTGGGATTCGAAAGATAAAGTACTGAGAGGGGAGGGGTGAATCAGTACCCTCAAAAACTTTCAACACTTAATAACATGCAATAGTAGTTCTTAACTAATCGACTAATTTTATTGTTTACAACATACATTTATATAGCTTGAAAATGTAAAGTGCATGTAAAAAAAACAATAATCATACATGAAAATAAGTACTCATGACTCAGATATTTTGGTTACACAGAAACTCCTTCTAGAAGGTAAAAACTGTGGTGGGGATGGCACCCACAAATTCTTCACTACTTCAGTAAATAAAGTATGTCAGTTAAGGCTACAAATTTTGATAACTTCTGATGATCTTACCCTGTTAGGAGTAAAAAAATATCGACTAGATCTACCTTGCTAAAGGATTTTAGCAACACAATTATGTGTACACTCGATTAAGAGATTTACTTAAGATGGTTAAGTCTACTTTGTTAAGAGATTTACAATCTGCTACAATGGTTAAATTGATAATAGTAGAATATCTGTAAAATGACAACTAATGCTTGTCTAATTTAGATATATGAAATATCAAATGAATATCACTTCAATGTGTTGAATACAACCTTCTGTCCTTCTCGATGGCCTTGTATGTTTCTAATAAAATTGATACTGTCTTTAGTTAACTTCTTTGTCATATAACCCTTGTCTGGTCTTTGATATCCTATGTGCAGCTACTGCTTCATAATCTCTCGTATCATGCATGCTTAAAATGATATCTTTTACAATTATATATCAAATTGATTTGACCTAATTAGGGTTATAAGATCTTAGAAAAGCTATGATTAATGGTGTACAAAAATAACCTAGATCTAACTATTACATAGGAATCATCACAAAATTAAGTGATTACATCCATATTGAATATGTCTTGATCTTGGTAAACCATTTATAGATCCATGTAAACCATTTTCATAGAGATATGTGTCATTGTTGATTACTATGTCATTTCTTGAATAACTCGGTAATCACTGCATTCACTGTTTAGTGAATAACTGATGCTCGATGTGTAGAATGCTTGGTGATTACTAGCTTGGTACCTAGTTATTCCTCACGCTCGGTAAACATGCTCATTTAAACCTATATTCTGATAGCTTTAAGTTGTCTTTTGTATCTTCTTGGTGTGAAGGCTTAGTATGCTTAAGTGACCGACTTGTTTTCTCCTTATTCTGACCTTTATCGACTAAGTAACTTACAATTACTGACTGAATTCATTTGATACTAATGACAATCCATAATGCTCAAGTAGAGATAAAAAAAGCTCTTGTAATCTCTTGAATCAATGGAATAATTTATTTGTGTTATAATTGTTAGAAGTAGGAAATACTAAGAGGGGAGGTGAATCAGTATTTCAAAAATTTTAACTTTTTCCCAAGTATGGATATTATTAATTAACTTGTAAATTGCATAAGAAACTAAACTAAATAAACTGAATAGTAAACATAACCATAAAATAATGGAACTCATAAAACCATATTTGTTATCGAGGAAACCTTGGCCAAGGGAAAAGCCCGGTGGGGATGGTACCCACAAATGATCCACTAATCAAAAGTATCTTGTGAAAGATATTGACCATGTGAGGAGTCTATTACATCCGTATAGTGTCACAGTCCTTGTATACAAGATGAAGTCACTACCCAAATATGTAATGTACAATGATAATCTTCAATACAAAAGATAATGAACAAAACCTTTCACTGCTCCTGAATATCTTCAATATTCTGATTTGCCTTTGATGCTCTTTACAAAACTTATCAAAAACTCATACTGCTCTGATCTTTCTTAATAATTCACATAATACAAAAATATACATCAATACAATTGCTTTCTACTACTTCGCATTACAAGTTTGTTTCCTTTATACAATTTATTTACAAAATAACCTTTTAGTTGGCTTCACTTTATTACACGCTTCTCAAAACATAAAGTTACTTCTTGCTGACTTAGGGTTAACATCTAGGATACATCCCTAATTAGTTAATTCATTATTTTGATAAAAAATATCTCTTAACCCAAAATATACATTTATTGGCTGTTACTCTATTTTGTTGACTCAACACTGTTTCTATAAACTAATAATAACTTTGTTCGTACAGTCATGCACTTTTAGTTGTAGGATCTACACACTCCATACCATCTGTACCCAAGTGCACACATGCTAGAAATATCTCTGTGAGCTATGGTGACCAAAATAATCTTTGTGTTGACAAATAAATCATGTGATACTTAGACAATTTTCTAAGTCCTTATCCCAAAACTTCATCCTTAAGTCCTTTTGACTTAATATTGATAAAATATTTCCATAAAGAGAACCATCATGATATTCTACCTAGACAAATTTCCAACAATCTCCCCCTTTCTCATTGATGGCAACATATGGGAAAATTGGCTAAGTCCCAAAATATCAAAATTCAAAACTTCAAAAACTTGTAACATTTTGTAAGATTGTGTTACATGGCCATTTCAAGATTTGAAAAAGTTAGAGGATTGATAATTTATATATACCATCTATACATAGAAATACTCCCCCTTTGATTATACTCTATCCTTTACTACTTACTATATTATTTACTCCAAGTATTACATACTTGACAATTTTCTATTATTTCTCCCCCTTTGACATCAATGACAAAGGTGATGTCAAAACTATATATACAAGTCAAAATTTTGTTACCTCTTCTATGTTGGGTTTGATATCCTTGATATGTAATCAACAAAATTCTCTATCAAGTTTTTGAATTCCTTTCTCCATGTAATTTGAATTGCTTCAGAGATATTGATAAGGGCGCATAGCCCATAGGATGCCACTTCAACTACATTTAAATTTGAATAGGCAAACTTTTCATAAGATGTCTTAGCCTTAAGGCATTCATCCAGTTGCTTTTGCACTATGGCTATCTTCACAATTAATTTCTCTCTTAGCAATGAAAACCTTTTAATGACATTCTCTCTTTCAAGTTCAATTTGACTTATGTCATTATAAGTCTTTGCAATTCTGTTTCCCAAATCTTCAATCTTGATGTATGGCTGTTGAAGTTCTTTGACTAAGCTCTATAGATCTTCCTATTTCTTGTTCAACTTCTCATTTATATCTTTAAAAAAATTATCTGCCAATGTCCACTGACCATATAGTGTGTTTCCTTCAATAACAAATTTCAATCAGCGAATCTCAATCAGCAATCCAGTTACAAAGCACGAGATCTACTATTTCATTCTAACAGGTGAATCAGTACTAAATCCTTTAACCGGGTAGACTTAACAGTCTTTGTAAAATCTCCTTACCGAGTGCATACTTCATTGTATGTTTTGTAAATCCTTTAACAGGGTGGATTTAGCAATCCTTATTGCTCCTAACAGGGCAGATCATCAGAAGTGATCAAATTGTAAGCCTTAACCGGCCAACTTTATTCTGCAGTATTAAAGCTTTGTGGGTTTCATCCCCACCCCAGTTTTACTTTCTTTTGGAAGGTTTCTGGGTAACCAAATCTATGTGTCATTATTGTGAATGCTTTTAAGTTTCATGCTTTCTGTATGCAAAGGTTAAAAGTAAATTACATGTTAAAATTGTAAGAAAATTTGGAGTTACTGATTCACCCCTCCCCTCTCAGTAACTCGGTTAATTCCTGAATATTTCCAACAATTGGTATCAGAGTAGCATTGGTTCTCAAGATAAAGCTTAACTAGCTTGAGCAAAGATCCAGGACAATGGAGGTATTCAAACTGAACAAGGTGATTGAAAATGAAAAGCTAGATCTGGAAATGGCCATAGCTAAACTCAAAGAAGCAAAAGAACATCTTTCCCAATCCCTAAGAAGAAGGAAGGAACTTGCAAATCAGATGAATGATCAGAATTACATTGAAAAAAAGATTGAAGATCTTCTTCCCTCAAATAACTCAGATGAAGCAAACAATGCTGTCAAAGAACTCCTAGAAAAGAATGGGTCTCTACAGGAAGAAGTGAGAAAAGTGAAAAGAGAACAAGAGCTACACTCTACAAGATTCTGTGAGATCTTGGAACAGAGAAACAAGTTGAAAGATGAATTAGATGGAAGAAACATTGAAGTCCAAAATAAAACCCTTCAGCTAGAAAACCTAATTGATCAGATCTCTCATACAAATGAAGAAATTCTGAATCTAAGATCAGAAATAGAAAACACAAAAGAAGAACTAAGATCTGAAAAAGAAATCAATCTAAGATTGGTGGATGACCTAAACGCTGAAAAAAAAATCAATGAAGGAATGCTGAAAAGTCAAGAAGACTTGAATCAGTTGTATGAGCGAAATCTTCATAGGCAAAAAGGAAAAGCAGGACTTGGATACAAAGGAGAAGGCGAATCCTCTAAGCAAGGTACTCAAAGAAATCAAAAACCTACTTGCAATCATTGTGGTAAAATAGGACATACTTCAAATAAATGTTGGAATAATGAAAAAGCAAAATTCAATGGAAAATGTTATAGCTGCAATCAACCTGGTCACAAAGCAAATGAATGCAGGGAAAAACCTAGATTCAGAGGTAATTGTCACAAGTACAACAAACAAGGTCACAAGGCATTTGAGTGCAGATCCAAGACACTTAATCCAGCAGAACAAATTATGAAAGCAATGTTTGGATGGGACTACAACACCTGGTGTAGATGTCATTACTGTGGAGAATATGGACACATTGGCATGAATTGCATAAAACATCATCTAAGGAAAAGAGATACTACCGTAAGATGCTTCAAATGCACTAAACTCGGTCACATAGCCAGAAACTGCATGAATGCTAGTGAAGTTGAAGATGGAAAGAAGAATGAAGCAACTAAGGTCGGGAAACAGGTGAGACAAAAATGGATTCCTAAAGCTACCGAGCAATCCACTCCAAGTAATGGAATGGATGGCTCTACCGACTCAAACTAAATTTCCAAGGAAGCACTGGAACTGTATTCTCATAGACCAATCTCAAGCAGTTCCAGAATTGAAATTAAAAGAAAGATCTAAATCAGCATGCAAGATGCAATGAGATCACAGGGAGGTCGGTATCAGTCTTCACCGAGCAAAGTCGGTACCCGTCTTTACCGAGCGAGGTCGGAGCAATATGAATTCTCGAGTTCACCGAGTTGCGAAGTCTTTTCTGAGCAATTAATTCTTAGTGGGTGACAGTCTGTCAGAATTCATACCCTAATTTGAAATGAGCATTAATGACAGAGTTGTAAACAAAAAGCAAGTAATCGAACTCATTCTTCACCGCGAATCTTTAGCACTTTGAGAGCAGAAAATTTCAAGAGCAACCCGGCGATTTAATACTTTTGCGAAAGGAATTTTTTGTGAGCTACCATGGCATCATCCAGCACTTCAGCGAAGAAAGGATCTGATATGTTAGTCCAAGGGGAGTGGAAAGCACCAGATTTTAAGATCGTGCCCGCAATTGCAGCAGCCCTAGATCTGAACGGAGCTCAATCTCAGATTCCTCCTAAGGTACTGCTTATTAACGATATCCGCAATCATTTTAACTGTTCAATTCATGAAATGGGGAACCTAGAACTAGATATTGTGCGTGAAGAACTATGTGTGGATGGTATTCTGAAACCCGAGCACAAACATCTGAAAGATAAAGGTTTAGTTCACATTGCACATCTACCTCGAAACTTTTGAGATAAATGGGTTAGATATATTCTCAGCCGAGTACATGATGGCAAGATTTGGCTTGAGCAACCTATTGAGATCACAAAGAAGATGATTCATCAAGTCACCGGTCTTCCCATGTTGAACAAAGCTAAAACTACCAAAACCCTAGGTCGGACGGAACTAGAGAAGAAAACCCTAGCCGAGTGGGATGGTAGAGGCATGAAAGTTAGCAGCATTACCGACGCTGAACTGAAGTTTGGTACACACATTATTGCCCATAAGATTTACAGCTCTAGTCAACAGAACAATGTCTCCTGTGAAGCTATTGACCTAGCATACAAAGTGGTCAAGAATAACTTGACATTTGACCTAGCAGACTTATTGTTAAAATAGTTTAACAAAAACATGGAAAGCATTAAAACTTCCAAAAACAATCCATGTAAGTTTGGATCCTTGTTGGTCTGTTTATTCTTCTATGTTCAGAAATTCTTCCCTTCTAAAGGAAAAGTTGTATGGAGAAAAGATGTGCCAGTCCTCTATGAAATAAATGAATACATCTCAGAAATGGGTGAAAACTTTGAAAGCATCATGGATAATTATTTTGAGTCTTTCAAAGAGAAAATGAATGACAGATTCTGGATTCCACAGAAGTTGGTGGAAGATTACAAAGATGACATCTATTTTATGGTGGATTGTGATAATGTGTATATTCAAGTAGTTAAACCGAGCACTGTATATGTAAAACCTCTTCCTTATGAGGTAAATATTGATGAAACCAAGAATATCATTGAAGCTCTTCTTAATCAGCCTGTCAATCCCAAAGCTCCATATTTTGGAACATATGATGAAGCTAAGGTGAGAATTGAACTAAGCATAAAGCTTCCACAGGCGGTAAACAAAGGAAAGAAGAGGATAGCCAAAATGCAAATGATAACCGAGGACAAAGAAGAAAAAGATGAAAAAGAAGAAGAAAAGGATGAGAAAACAGAGGAACCAGAACCTGCAAAGAAGAAAGGAAAAGTTTTCATCACTAAGGAAACTATGCCTCCCACTGCTGTATTTACAAGGAGAAATACAAGAGGCAAGGCAGACAAGGCAGAAAAGGCGGATAAAGACATAGTATTCAAAAGGCCTCCTTTAAACCTTCAAGAAAAGCTCAAACTCTTCAGAGACGGATCAGGATCTGGAGTAAGTAACATAAAATCCTTAAGATATGAAACCAGATCGGAAGCAGAACAGAAGGAAATAGAAGATGCTGTTATTGAGAAGATGGGACAGTGGAAATACTCTCTTGAAGAAATTGCCCCACAGGTTCCAGCAGTTCTATTGAATCCAATAAAAATGAGATGGAGCAATGCAAAGCAAATGGTGATAGACATATTTGATCAAAACCTGAGACAGTTGATGCCGAGCTTGAATAATGATGAAGTAAAGAAGGCATTAAAAGAAAAAGAAAATAAGATGACATTGAAGTTCAATACTTGTTTGATTTTAATCAACAATATTGAATCGGTTGTGAAGGCTGCAAATGCCACATGGAAGAACATATACCACCTTCACCAACCGAGTATTGAAACTGTAATAATAAAAGATATTGAAGATGACAGTGATGAACAAGAAGAAGACACTGAGGTAGATGATACTGTGAGGATAGCAGCAGAAGTCATTGCATCCCTTCCTACCTCTCCAGTGAAAGTTTCTTCATCCAGCCCGGAGACACCTTCAAGCATGGTTGTGACAACTTCCACATTTGTCCAATCATCCATAGCAACAACAGAAGCAGCTACTATTTCTTCTACCGAGCTGCAGTCTCCTGCACCATCAAGTTTTCCAGCAGTAAGTTTTCCAGTTTTTGAATCTTCAAGTGTAAATATTTTAAGTTCTCCAGTAGAAAGTATGCCAGTATCTATAGCCAGCCCTACTTTATCTACTGTCACTACTACCAAAGCATTAAGTACAGATAAGCCTAAGGCTCTACCGAGTATAAAATTTTTGGGTAAAAATGTAGTAGAGGATATAGACCTAGATGAAGAGATAGAGATTCCTACATTAGATTTTGCAAATCTATCAGCGGACCAAATGCAAAATATAGGTGAGATCCTCCAAAGGAAAGCAAAACAAAAGAAGCTTAAAGAGGAGAGAGACAAGGAGTATCAAATCATCAAGGATGCTAAGGACATTTTGTCTGATGCATTAGGCATTAAAGTAGACTCCTCCCAGCATGTTTTGTTACAATTAGCAGAAGTAGTTGAGAAATACAATGAGGATTCATCCGGGACAGAAAAGTTAGTTGAAAGAGCCGAGAAGAGATTCAACAATAAAGTGCTTGAGCACATTGCTCAGCACATAGCTATTAACCAAGTGGAATTGTCTTCAGTTTTGTCTAACATTGAATCTATCTATTCGAATGCTACCTCTCTTTCGGCTAGACTGTGCAATATTGCCGAGTTCAAAAAGGATGTTAAGGATAAAATGAATAAAATGGATGAGGATATGAAGATTAGCATACAGAAGCTACAACTTGAACCAAGTTCAAGCTCTGCTCATCACATGAAAATTTCACACCTATCTAATATGCAGTCTGATCTACTGAAAGAAGACACAAGGATCCGGTCCACACTGCTAGACATCCAACACATGATCCTTCCCATCATGAATACAATGTATAAGCACATTGAACATTCCAAAACATTGATTCATGACAATCAGTTCTCCATAGCAGATCACATGATTGAACTCTCTGCAGAAGTCCAAATTGCTATACAAACATGTAAGATCCTGCAAGAAAGTTGGGACAGAACCCTGGCACTAATAATGAAGGTACATTCTGATTTTCTATCAAATTTTGGATTCTCTCTGTAAATAACTTGTATATGCACCTTTGGCATTATCGTCAAAAAGGGGGAGATATGTATAGAAGGAGAGATATGTATACTGTATAGATTTGTATAAGAAACAGTTAGCACATTGAAAGGGGGAGATAATGTATAAAGCCCTATAACAAAGACAAATTTTGAAAAATCAAAATAAAACTCAGCATGATTCGTATATATAAGTTTTAGCCAATAAGTGTTTTTGTCACTAATGCCAAAGGGGGAGATTGTTGGCATTAAGCAGAATTGCCACTAGTGACAACACTTATTTGCATTCTGAATACAAACCAAGCAGACAGTGCAAACTGAGCAGACAGTGCAAACTGAGCAGACAATACAAACCGAGCAGACAGTGCAAACTGAGCAAACAGTGCAAACCGAGCAAACAGTGCAAACCGAGCAGACAGTGCAAACCGAGCAAACAGTGCAAACCGAGCAGACAGTGCAAACCGAGCAAGTTAGTACAAACCGAACAGGACAGTGTAAACCAAGTAACATCATGTCTACCGAGTCACCAGTATTTACCGAGTTCAAAACCTACCCAGTGATCAGTATGAACCGTGCCTTCACTTCTACCGAGTGCATGATGATGCCGAGTAATGCAGTGGACGCCGAGTATCAGAAAGTCACCGAGTCAGTTTGCAGGAACCGTGTAACCATACTTGGGCCGACTTAGTAGCACTTATGTTTATTTGTCAAGCCGACTGTCTAATTGTAATTGTAGTTAATTGTTTAAGACTTGTATATAAACAATGTTGTAAAAATGTAAAGATGCATGAATGAGAAACATATGTGAAAGAAAAAGAAAGGCAGAGATAAGCGAATTACAGAAGGCTTCAGAAGTATAAGGTACAGCAAAGACAAATTCATCACAGAAGGTGATCAGTACATCAGCGAATCTCAATCAGCAATCCAGTTGCAAAGCATGAGATCTACTGTTTCATTCTAACAGGTGAATCAATACTAAATCCTTTAACCGGGTAGACTTAACAGTCTTTGTAAAATCTCCTTACCAAGTGCATACTTCATTGTATGTTTTGTAAATCCTTTAACAGGATGGATTTAGCAATCCTTATTGCTCCTAATAGGGCAGATCATCAGAAGTGATCAAATTGTAAGCTTTAACCAGCCAACTTTATTCTGCAGTATTAAAGCTTTGTGGGTTTCATCCCCACCCCAGTTTTACTTTCTTTTGGAAGGTTTCTGGGTAACCAAATCTATGTGTCATTATTGTGAATGCTTTTAAGTTTCATGCTTTCTGTATGCAAAGGTTAAAAGTAAATTACATGTTAAAATTGTAAGAAAATTTGGAGTTATTGATTCACCCCTCCCCTCTCAGTAACTCGGTTAATTCTTGAATATTTCCAACAGCACATCTCCTTAGTTCTTTTATGCTGGTGTCAAGAAAAATTAAGTAATTTATGATGTTATGACAAACAACGTCAAATAGCTGTGCATTGTGCTTGGTTTGTGCTTGGGTGGCTTATACCTCAGATAACTATGATAAATCATCATCAAATACCTTCATTACTACACTTGTTCTATCTTGAGGCTGAGTTTCAAACAACTTTTTTGATATAATACTCTGTAGCTTCTCTGTGACTAACATCAGTGATTTTTGCAAACTTTTTACTTTCTTATTCTTTTCAAATATTTTTCTTAGTGATGATATCAGCTCAGCTTGATAATCATCTTCTCTTGATAGGTTTTTTAATGTTGTCTCTAGTTGCATCTTCGGTTTCACTGGGGTTTAGAATAACATGTCAGCTTCATGCTGGAAAATAACCTTATAAGCCTCAGTCTAAGTGTGCCTCAATTGTGGTACAATTGTTAATTCTTGTACAATTTGATTCCATTTATTTTTCATTTCCTCTGTGTCTGCTCTAATCTTATCCTCCTTTTCCTTTTCTTCATCTCTTTTTCTCTTTTCTTCTTCCTCTTTTTGTTTCTTTTCTTCTTTTTCTTTAATCTTTTCTTCTTCTTCTTCTTCTCTATTCTTCTTATCTTCTTGAGCTTTTAGTCTTTCCTCTTATTCCTTCTTTCTCAACACTTCTTCTTCTACCAAATTCTTAACAATGTTTTCACTATAGTCCATAAATGGATCTTCTATCGTATCTACTGCGATACTTGTGTTTTCAATCTCCATACTGTTATTACCAATGGTTACCCGTGGTACTGCTATGGATGTTGTTGCCTCGGTGGTCTGAATGGTTGACATCATTAGTACTATAGATTCCTTAGTTTTCTTTTTAACGTATTCATAATATCCTCCCATGATCAGTAATGCTCTTGTTCTAGTTCTTAAGTGAGGTTCAAGTGTCTTCATGAGACTCTTAAGATGTTCATCATTGTTTATTGCACACACTTTTCTAATCATTTTCTCTCTAATTTTTATGTCCTAATCATGAAACCTCATCTTTCTTTTTAAAATTATTTCATTCAATTAATTAGGAATTTTTCCTCTAATGTCCTCAAATTTCTTATTCTTTAAAATCATATGTCTGATCAATGCATTCTCTAATTGAAATTTTTCAAAGTTATTATACAAACTGTAAAACTTGTTTAATTGTACAAAATTACCATTATAGATGATTGCGTTGTTGATGTTTTCAATCTTAGGCTTCCATGGCTTTCTACCTCTTACCTGGTCCTACTGCCATTTGTTTCATTATTTTGTGCTTTGGAGCTTCTGTAGGTTCTTTCTTAACTTCAACCAATCTTGCTAATCTTCTAGTGTGATTCCACCTCAAAGACATTCACATCTTCTTTTCTTTCTTCGTGAATGGGAGGGACTTTTTGTTGGTCTTGTGATATTATTGCATAAGGTGTTGCAGGTGATTGTGAGGATGGTGCTACAATTGTTATAGCTTCAGTTCTTATAGATAGTGGTTTGACTAAAATATTTGGCTTCCAAATTTCTCTAACCACACCTGCAATATTTAAGGCTTCATTATATTCCTCTCTGCTCATTTCAGTCTCCTTCAAGATGTTGTCAATTGTTTTATCAACATTTCTTTTTATATCCTTAGCATATAAGTCTTGGTAAAATTATTTAATATTTTCCTCATAAGTGATCCATCTTTACATATCCTTTAATTACTTCTTCAAACATTTCATAACTCATAGGATCAATGAATTTTACCCTTGATTATATTTCTTCTATGCATGTCATGTCATTTTCTACCATAAAAATTTAAGATCAAAATTAGGGTTAGAAAGCATATCAAAAGCAACCACAAAACTTTTAACAATATGCAAGTCCTAACTCAATCTCATCATGAAAACTACTTGAAAATAGAGGAATTTAAAATAATAAAACCCATTCAAGCAATTGTTCCCATGCTCTCCTTTCTTCTCCAAAATATGGATGGATGTAGCTCTTGAAAATATTTTGAAATGCACTATGATATCTTGAAAGAAAAGATGAGAATACTAGGAGTAAATTATCATTCAAAGTGGTTAACCAAATTAGTGAACAAAGGCTCAATTTATAGAGTTGAGAGCCAAAATGCAAGAAAAGGAAAATTAGAGTGCAACATGGAAATTTGTCATAATTATGACAAATTGGGAGCACAAAAGGGAATGCACAAATTAATGCACAAATCAAGGAAAAATTGATGAAGGAAGGTGGAGGAAAATTAATAGGAAATTTGGAGGCCAAATTAGTAGAAAATGAGAAAGGGAAAGTGGAAGAAATGTGAAGGATAATTAGTAGGATGTCATGAAGCGTGATTTAAGGGAATGTCTAAGAGTCACATTTTTGAATATTTAAAAATCAATATTCCCTCAAATAGGCTAATTAGGAATTTAGGAATTTAGAAAATCCCATAATTCAAAAAGAGAAACAATTAATTAATTCAAAATTAATTAATTGTAGGAGACTTAGGATAGGGAAAATTAATCTAATAAATAGATTAATACAAAGGGATAAATTATGGGTTACCTATCCTGAGGGGATGAATTAGTAAGATGATTGGCCAAATTGATGATATAAGATTGAAAGGGAATTGGTCTTGAAATATTTGATTAGGGTTTGAACCGATCTCAATGATTAAAAACTGATTAAGGATCAACGGAACATCGATGAATTTTGACAATGTGTGTGATTGAAGATGTCATGATAGGATAGCATCGATGAAATTTGAAAATGCTATTAGGTTGGACTAATGATGATGAAATAGCATCGATGATCTTGGACAATGCTATTTAGGATTGACTTGGATTGGATAATGAGGCACCGATAAACTTTGACAGTGCGCTCGGGATTAGATTGATGACAATGAGGCATTGATGAAATTCAACAATGCACTCAGGGATTGATTGGTGTTGATGAGGCATCGATGAAATTTGACAATGCCTTGGATTAATTTTGGATTGAATTGATTTGAATGTTATTGATATGGTCTTGAACTGATTAGGACTAATTAGGATTGATTTGGATTGATTTGACATCATTTAGGATCAATTAGGATCAATTTAGGAACATTTAGGATTGGTTTAGGAAAGATTAGGAATGATTAGGAATGATTTAGGAAAGATTAGGAATGATTAGGATTGATTTAGGAAAGATTAGGAATGATTAGGATTGATTTAGGAAAGATTAGGAAAGATTAGGATCGATTAGGAATGGTACAAGATGCAAGAAATGTTAGTAATCAATTAAACAATTTTCAATGTTTAATCGATAGAAAAGGTCAAAGTGCTAGCATACAGTAAAAACCATATGCATAACATAGGGAAGAATACTTAGAATGAAAAATAATGTTTCAATTGCAATGCAGAAAATGATAACACAAAGACTAACAGGCTCGAGCCATTTTTGGGTCTCTACATTTGCCCCTCTTTGAGACAATGCAATTATGAGCGTTGTGTCAAAGAATATCAAAAGGAGTCACATAAATTATGCCCTAGTGACAATGGGATACAAAGGTGATACATAGGTGCCCCCTTGAGAAATTGATCGAAAAATACAAATGATAGGTGAATTTGTCGATATCGACAAGAGGAATCCAAGCAACAAATAGTTTGCAAATTGGACATCAGATGCAAAAGACATGGGTTACAGAGTGCAAAAATAATTGTGACCAATGCCAAAGGAAAAATGTGCATGTCCATCTAGGCAACAAAGAGGCTATAAAAGGGAGAGGAGAGGTGTGGGAAGCTCATTTTTACCCTCTCATTTGGAAGAATTTGAGCTCTGGAGCAAGGAGAATGGATCGGGTGCTAGTGGAGAAATATCACAAGGAATGACTGTGGAGCTTCTGACAGTCAGCTAGCACAGGACCACGGGTGAGTACATCAAGGCCTCTCAGTGTATCAGTTGTTTTTACATATTTCTAGGTTGCATTGGGTAGTGTGTCAAGTCAGGAACTGGGTTTGGGGGTAATTTTGGCAAGTCTGAGGGCCCAACTATGCAGCTAGCATGCCCAACTCTATAGATTACACTCCCAATTGAACCAACTATGCAGTTGGAATGACCAACTATGCAACTTGCACAGTTGGTAAGGGAAACTACGTAGTTGGTAAGCCAAACTGTGCAGTTGGTCAAAACAACTGCTATCAGGGTCAAATCAGGGTGAAAAGATGTGAAAACCACAAGATAGGTCAAAATGTGGTCAACATCATAAAATCAAGGTCCAATTTGGGTCAAACCTAGGTCAAACTTGGTCAACAACAACAGAAAGTAACAAAAGATTGACACAAATTACATTGCAAACACAGGAGGATTTACTGCTCTTGCAGACACACAAGGGCAGACCAGGGTGTCTAGAACTATGAAATAGAATGAGTGGGTATGAGAGAGACATCCTAGCCAGTTTAGGATTGCACTATATCATGTTAATGCCTAAGATGAGGGTGAATAGAGGGTTGATTATAGCACTAGTAGAGCGATGGCATTCTGAGACTAGCTCATTCCATTTACCAACTAGAGAGGCTACAATCATATTGGAGGATGTCTGCTGCATCTTCTAGATACCTATTCATGGGGAGATCATAGAGTACAACTTGGAAAAATGGAAAGCAACACTTCATCGATTATTTGAGTGCAAGGATGGTGATCTAGACATTAGAGATTATGAGATCTGATGGGATACTATGGAAAGTCAGTATAGGATGTTGATCATAGTGATATGTTGTGTGATTGTAGTCTAGTGGTACCAGATAGGAGAGGACATGGACCAGTCAGTTGGGGTAGGGTGTTGGAATAGATGATCATGGACAAGATAGTGTTTGTGTGGGGTCCATGTATGTTGGCTATGACATATTATCACCTACATCAAATAGGGTACATAGGAGCTTTGTCGATGAGCACCAGGGTGACCTTGTTGTAGATATGGGAATTTGAACATATAGCAATATTTCAACATGTAGTAGAGAGGGTAGTGGTTTTGGATATGCTTTATGTATATTGATATGCTGGTGCATTATCACATGAGCCAATGGGATACATTCTACACTTTAGACATGAGTTGGATGCATTGAGGGATTTCACAAGGTGGCCATATAGAGATTTACCTTGGTGGGAGGATGATGATGAGCACTTGCCTTACTACAGACATTAGAGATACTTGATTGGGTGTGTGACTATAGGGAATGTGGTTATTAAGGTACAACTACTAGAGAGAGTACACCAATAGTTTGGTGAGAGATAGGGAGTGCTGAAAGGGATGGTACTATTTGCATAGTCACAAGCATAGACAACATCTTGGGGTGCATTGATCAGATCTCAGGTTACTTATGCAGAGTTCAAGTAGTTACAACCTTGACAGTGGGGAGCTAGTGCTGATTTCAGGGATGCAGGGATGACTCGGGAGTATAATAGGTGGTTTTCTTGACATATTTCGATACCATTGATAGATCCAGATGTGTCAGTGCCAAGGATGCAAATTCCAGGATCAAAGACAAAGGATAGCAGTGAGGAAGATGAGGGAGAGGGAGAGGAGGCAGGAGAGGCTGGAGGTTCATATGAGGAAGATAGGGAGGAGGGATAGGAGGATGAGGAGGGAGATGAGGAGGGGGAGGAGGAGGAGGAGGAGGGAGATAGCACTGGGTCTAGCAGTAGTGAGAAGAGTGAGGATGAGGATCTCCTAGAGGGTATGCCAATGGAGGTGGGAGAGGACAGAGATGATGGACCATATGATCATGATGCATAGGCTCCTGAGATACAAGTTGAGGCAGTAGATGATGAGACAAATAGGCAAGGCCCTCATTATATAGCAGAGCTGAGAGGTTAGATTGATAGATTAATTACAGATAGGGATGCAGATAGGGATGTAGATAGGGCTTCTTGGGATTTAGAGTGGCATACTTGGTAGGCAGAATGGAATAGGTTGATAGTAGAGAGATGCAACTATATCCTCTCGAGACACAATGTTGTCTAGGGTTCAGAGGGTAGAGGATCAGGTAGATAGGGTTGAGGATAGCGCACATCAGTTTGTCAGCTGCATAGCAGATGCAGGTATACGTGAGGTAGCTAGCATGATAGTAGATGCTTGGATGAACATATAGTATTGGAAGGAAATATATCGGAGAGATGTACCATGAGAGCAGTGGCCATCTGGCGTGAGGGGTGACACAAGCAGAGAAGACTCCTAGAGAGCATTGAGCAGCGAGGGATCTATGGGACCGAGGAGGCCACCTAAGCTAGATCAGACAGGGAGGGCTTCATCATCGAGGCTGAGAGGAGACCAAGATGATAGAGAGAGAATAGTTTGATAGGAGGCTCTCTCTCACATAGAGGGGCATTCATGATATGACATTGAGCCTGCGGGCCTTAGTGTATACACACTCTTTGATGTTCGTACTCTGATACTATTTTGGATTTATATGTATGCATGAGATGCAATTATGTTATGATGCTTTTTGTTATCTTTATGATATATATATATATATATATATATATATATATATATATATATATTGGATGTGCTTGTTTATTTTATGCTTCTCATATGATGATATGTATGTGATGTCACCTATTGGCATTTTGCAAGATATGAATGCAATGAGCTTTATATGCTTTTATTTTTTTGGTATTTTTCAAAATGTAATCCATAAATGACATGAATGCTATATATTTATTGTGAAATTTTCTATGATGAATATGAATGCAATATGATGTTACATGATTTAAGATTAACATGAAATGAAAGATGCAAGATGTGCTTATTTTTGTGTACCAGAGTACTAGACCAAAGTGACTGTGAGGACTAATGAAGGAGATTTAATAGGGGATGGAATTTAGATAGGCAATGTTAGTAGGAGATGACAAGATTTCTTTCATAAATGCACTTCAAGTTATTAGAGATTTATCTTGATGTTTCAAAGGAAGGCAATGCATCATGGCATGAAGAGATAGAGTGAAAAAGGCAATCCATTTGCGTAAAAAAAGAACAATACAGACATAAAATGATCTCATGCTTCCTAAGGCAAAATAAGAAATGCCCCAAGACATCATGAGATCATCTAACAAACAGAAATCAAAAGAAACCGATCATGAACCATCCTGGCCATTCTCATATGCTTCATTTATATCATCGAATGGCATAGTTCCTGATTGATAGAAAAATCAATAAAAGACAAAATAACTCATAGAAACAATGTGAGCCAACAACCATTCTTATATGTTCATTTTTTTTTGTATTAACATAGTTTATAAACTGGGTTACATCAAAGTCTTCAATAGTATCTGGATTGCATCAGACCTATACATATAAGATTACATTAGACCTTTACATATTTGACCATAATGATTGTTCTGATGGTATATTACATAACATCATTAATGCTTGTTAATACAAAAAAGAGTTTTATCCCTTTACATGATTGCAACATTGTTATTGGATCTTCTATAAGACAAAAAAGATTATATCAAAAAAGAAGTAGTTCCTTTGTTAACTGTGTATTAGGCCCTAGAAGCCTTCTATTTTCAAGATGTAGATCTTTGATGAGCTGATTAAGACTGTCAAGCTCCATTTGCTGGAGCATATCTTTGTGCATGGAGATGTATTGACATGAAATTGTATCATCTTAAAATGGAAGCACTTCCATGATAAGAGTGTTTATCCCTCCGAGTAAGTGGTCTAGGGTCATGTTAAGTGCCTTGATCAGGTCTTTTCATGTATCTAGCTTTTCCCCCTATTCTGCTTCCTTCTGCACCCATTTTCCACTTCATATCTGCATTTCCTGGCATTCTAGGCTGGGGTCTTGAGGTTTTTGAACTCAAGGTCAAAGTCAAACTTGAGGGTCAAATTCAACCTTGACTCTAACCTAGGTCAGGGTCAACCTAGACTCTGACCTAGGGAAGAGTCGACCTCATCCCTGACCCCCAGTTTAAATTTCAATTTTTTTTGATTTTCGGGCATTAGGTTTCAAAAAGATTCTTTTTCCTGCCTCCGGGTCGGCCATTTTGGGTTTTGGAATGGTAAATCCTTAAATTTCATTTAATGTGAGTCCATTTCTAGGGGTTAAGGTTAATTGGGATTTAATTCTCCAATGTCGGCCTTCTCTAGAGGTTTGTGCCCTAGTTCACTATAAAAGGAGGCCTTCCTCTCTCATTTTCATATCTCATCTCAAGCAATTGCAATCCATTCTCACCAAGTAATCTCTCAAGCTCTCAAGTGAAAGCAAGTGAGTTCAAGCATTCAAGAAAGCATTCAAGTGTTCAAGCATTCATCCATCAAGGAAATCCATTGTTAACCATTGAAGGATTCAATCTCTTTGGAGCCCCCTTGAAGATCCATCCTTCTACATTCATCCAAGCCTCCTCATATGAAAAGATCTATTCAAGATTGGTGTTGAAGATCAAATGCCATTGATTTGAAACATCCTACATTCATTCTACATCCATTGGAGCATCCCTAGTTGTGGATTTGAGGATTTGAATCCTCTACAAGGACTTTAACATAAGCGAGGTGAATTATTTCATTTGCTTTGTTTATGCACATTACATTTCAATTTAATTTCAAGGTTAATTCCTAAATTAGGGTTTGACCAAGGAAAACCTCCCATACAAACAACAAAACCCTTTTTCTTGTAGGTACAGGTGTGGAACTTCGGATGTGAGATTAGATTTGGATACCCTTTTTGCAAAACTTCCAAGATTTGTGAACAAGGTCAAAATTGACCTTCAGAATAGGAACGTAGCCTTTGACCTTTTATGAGGGTCAAAGACTCCCTGCTGTTAGAAAGATAAAATATTTTTGGGTTTTCTTCGTCTTGACATTTCCAGTCTGAAACAAGTTGCAAAATTGCCCACACACAGACATCAAAAATTGGCATTTTCTAGATTTTCCCTATTTTGAGGTTAGTATTTGTATTTCAATTATTTCAGATTTCAAGCACAATTCTTCTATAGGAAATATAAGGTTTTTCTCTCTCTTTCATATTCTCCATAGATTGATTCGATTGTGTATTAACCTTTTGGTTGATCAAATTGGATCTCTCCTTTGGAAATTTTGATTTAGGAGTGGATCTCATATTTCCCCCATACATACATTGAATAGATGTGATTCCATTTTAACTTCATTCTTTTTGGTGAACCCGACATGAAACCTTACCCGAAACGCCTCTCATCATTCCCTTATCTTTGGTGATTTGTATAGGAGGGGTCTAGATGGAAGACTTCTTAGATGCTTAGAAAAAGAAGAATCAGACCAAGCTTTAGTTGACATTCATGAGGGCATCTGTGGGGGACATTCCAATGGTCTTGCCATGGCCTGAAGGTTGCTTAGGGTGGGGTACTATTGGCCTACAATACAGATTGATGCAGTAGCTTTTGAAAAGTCATGTGAAAAGTATCAAAAACATGGTAACCTGATACATGCTCTAGGCAGGGAGTTCATTCCTTCTATATCTCATTGGCCATTTTAGTGCTGGGCCTTTGATCTTGTTGGGCAGATTCATCCCAACTCATTAGGTGGACACAAGTTTATTATAACTGCTATTGATTACTTCACTAAATGGGTAGATGCTATCCCACTCTCTGTTGCCTCGGGAAAGACAGTCTCTCTATTCATTTTGAATCATATCATCTGTCGATATCTAGTGCCTTCTAAGATTATCACTGACAATGAAGACTAGTTCAAAAATAAAGACCTTAAGCAACTCTACAAGAAATTCAAGATTAAACAACACTGGTCCTCCATTTACTTCCCGCAAGGAAATGGTCAAGCAGAGGCATCAAACAAAACCATTCTTAATATCCTACATAGAACAGTTCATAAGAATGGTAGAGATTGGCATTTACAGATAAATCTGGCTTTGTGGGCCTATAGAATGAGTATTCATACTCCTACTGGGGCTACTCCTTTTCCCCTTACATATGGTGCTAAAGCAGTGTTATGTTTAGAGGTTGAGATTCCTTCACTTAGAGTTTCCCTCAAAGGTCTAGTTACAGATGAAGACTACGTCATGAGACTTCAAGAGTTAGAACTTCTAGATGAGAAATGTCAAGCATCATTTGACCATATGAGGGTTTATCAAAAGTGCATGTCCAAAGCCTTCAACAAAAAGGTTCTCCCTAGAGAATTCCAAGTGGGAGATCTTGTCCTACATGAAAATCCTAAGAACCAACAACATAGAGATCAAAAGGGAAAATTTGAACCTAATTGGCTTGGACCTTACATCATTACAATAGCTTTTGGGACATGTGCTTATTTATTATTTATAGAAGAGGGAGAGCAGCTCCCTGATCCTATCAATGTCTTGCACCTGAAGAAGTTCTATCCATGATGCCCATTCTGTCTGGGGGCATCCTTTGTACATACTTATTGATGCTGAAAAAATCTTTAAAAAAATGATATATTGTCAAAAATTCTAAAAATCAGAAAATATCTTGAAAAAATGATCATCTTAGTGAAAACCTAGCAATAGGTGCTTTGATGTATCTCCAAAAAAATTATATATTTGAAAAAATACAAAAAAATAAAAAAATTCAAAAATTCATAAAAAATAGAAAAAGTGCCTTGGTGAAAACCTGGAAACAAGCGCCTTGGTAGCAAAAATACAAAAAAATTATAAGAAGTCCTAAAAAAATAAAATAAAAAAATAAAATAAAAAAATAAAAAAATTGCAATAAAATCCAAGTGGTGAAAACCTGGAAACATAAACTACTTGAGGCCTTTGCACCCTTGTTTCTCAGCATGCATCCTCGACACTTAGCCTTTCTCCATCATGTCTTGTCCTTGTTGCCTTGGTTTGGAATTGGTCTTTGTCTTTGTCTAGGGGGCATAACTGTGTTAGCTTTGGGTAAGGTTTCAAGTTTTTCTGATTTTCGGGCATTGGCTTTCCAAAAGATCCTTTTTCCCGCCTCCTGGTCAGCCGTTTCGGGTTTTAGAATCGTAAATCGTTAAATTGAATTTAATGTGGGTCCATTTCTAGGGGTTAAGGTTAATTGGGATTTAATTCTCCAATGTTGGCCTTCTCTATAGGTTTGTGCCCTAGTTCACTATAAAATGAGGCCTTCCTCTCTCATTTTCATATCTCATCTATAGCAATTGCAATCCATTCTCACCAAGCAATCTCTCAATCTCTCAAGTGAAAGCAAGTGAGTTCAAGCATTCATGCAAGCCTTCAAGTATTCAAGTGTTTAAGCATTTATCCATCAAGGAGATCCATTGTTAGCCATTGAAGGATTCAATCTCTTTGAATTCCCCTTGAAGATCCATCCTTCTACATGTTAGGAATAGTCCCAAGAGATAACTGAGAGGGGAGGGTGAATCAGTTATCTACAAGTTTCAATTATTTATCCAATTAAGTATACTTAAACATAAAGCATAAACATAATGAAAGAACACATGAACACAACACCAATATTTTGGTTACGGGGAAACCCAAATAGGTAAAAACCCCGGTGGGACTTGATACCCACTAATATTCTGTACTAGTGTATAATGATCCTTGCTAGAAGATCCTTTACCCTATTAGGAGTATCTTTACATTACTTTAAGTATAGTAGACCTGGTTAAGGGTCAGACCCTGTTAGGATTCTTTTACAATTGTCATTGTTAGGGGAGAGGATGCACTGTCCGAGAGCTCATTGCTCAAAGGGGAGAAGGCTACAACCTTCTGAATAAAAGATACACACTATATCTAGATCTTGGTGAACTACACTTTGACCTACTATCTGGATCAGTTCCAATGTATAGCACAAATACTCTACTTGGTCATATAGACCTTCTTCTAATGGCTCAACACTTTGCACACTTTGCTTTACTCTACTTAATCAACCATGAACCACACTCAAGCAATCACAAATGACTACTTATAATTATCTTTCCTGTAAATGATATAATCAAGTCAACCTATTAGAACCACCTTGAAATCATAATAGA
Organism: Chamaecyparis obtusa; assembly: GCA_027943335.1. NCBI lineage: Eukaryota > Viridiplantae > Streptophyta > Pinopsida > Cupressales > Cupressaceae > Chamaecyparis > Chamaecyparis obtusa. The sequence continues at coordinate 1,628,051 of BSBK01006846.1, forward strand.
GAAACCATAATAAACTCCAACAAAAATTCTGTCGGCTCTATTATGCACGTAACATATTCTGGGACCTGTCTTAATAAAATAAATGTAGACACACGCTACACACTGTCAGCTCTACCAAAACAACTGGATCTTTCTCCACAAGCTGAATTAACTCATGCACTCTTAACTAAACATCAATAACTCATCTCTAAGCTTAACTCTAAGGGTGCATACCCTAAAGATAGGTGCAACTTAAGAACCAATAAAATCACTGTCGGCTCTACTGAACAAACACAGGAAACTACTACTGGCGAATAGCGACTGCATAACTTCACTTGTGTTCATCATCAGAACATGTGTCCATGAACTTAACATCACTGACATGTCTTCAACATATATCAAAGCATGCAAGGCTCCATGATAACTGTACGAACAACCATACATAGAACACTGCTGACACAAGCTGCTATATAACTGTCTGTACTAACAATTAACCTCTACGCCCATGATATCATGCTGATATCATGTCCATGCATCATATACTAAAAGCTTACTACATCAAACTTCTATGCATGCTACTTTCCATATGTTTTTGTTAATGACAAACATACAGTTAGTATTGGCTTGCTGGCAAATCTCCAACAATCTCCGCCTTTGGCATTGATGGCAACATGTGGAATGAAAAACCACCACCAACCCAAATGAACATTTCTTTTATAACATTCTCCATTTCCTCTTCAAGACTCCCCCAAAGATGAATCCTTCATCTGCTACAATATTTTCTAACATTCTCCATTTCCTCAACTTAACTGCTATCACAACTGAATACTGCCCCCCCTAAGTATGTTACTCCTCCTATTTTTCATGACTCTTTATATTACTCCCCCTTTGACATTAATGGAAAAGGGTGCCATTCATTTTAAGCACTGGTACTACTCTTGAGGTAGAGTAGTCAACCTTCCATCAGTCCCTGAGGACTGATGCCTTTCCTTCTTTCTTCTAAGTTGAATCATGGAAGGGAATTACTCCCAACTTCTCCCTGAGATACTCAAAAGTATCCTTAGGTAAGGGCTTTGTGAATATGTCTGCCAACTGATCTTTAGTATTCACATAGTCCAACTTGACTTCTTTTTCTACCACTTTCTCTCTTAGGAAGTGATACTTGATCTCAATGTGCTTTGTCTTTGCATGCATCATAGGGTTCTTCAACATATTGATAGTGCTAGTATTATCATAGTGAATAACAATAGGATAATCAATCTAAATTCCAAAATATTTTATCATCTGCTTGATCCACACAATTGTAGAACAATTTAGAGCTGCTGCAACATACTCCACTTCTATTGCTGACTGAGAAATACAATTTTCTTACTTGCTTGTCTAGGTGACAAGTCTATCACCAAGAAATACTACTCCTCCTGATGTACTCTTTTTGTCATCAACACATCTTGCCCAATCTACATCAGTTTACACATGAAGCTCAACATTTTCTGAATTAGGATATCATAGACCATAGTCTATAGTGCCTTGTAAGTATCTGAATATCCTCTTTACTACCATGAGGTGACTTTGCTTAGGCTCTATTGCAAATCTTCCAACTATGCCAACTGCATTTGAAATATCAGGTCTAGTCTAAGTAAGATAAATTAGTTTTCCAATCATAGATTTATACAATGTTATATCAACTGTTGGTGAGTCATCTTCCTTTGTAAGCTTGCATCTAGTAATCATAGGTGTCCCTACTAGCTTGCAATCATCCATCTTGAATTTCTTTAATATTTCTTTCACATACTTGGACTAATTAATGAATATCTCTTTCTTTGTCTGGTGCACATTCAATCCTAAAAATTACTTGATAGGACCAATCATAATCATCTCAAATTCATTCTACATCTCCTTAGAAAATTCAGCACTAAGTTTGTCATTACCTCCAAAGATAATGTCATCAACAAATATAGCTACAAGTAACAAACCTTCAGATGTCTCTTTAATGAATAGATTACAATCTGGTGCTCCTTTCTTGAATCCAATCTTTGTTAAGTATCCATCTAATCTTTCATACCATGCTCTAGGGGCTTGCTTAAGTCTATAGAGGGCCTTCTTCAGTTTGCATACCATATCAGGTTTGTCTGATAAGGTGAATCCTTCTGGCTGCTCAATGTATACTTCTTCTTTCAGATCTCCATTCAGGAATGCTGACTTGATATCCATCTGATAAACTTTGAAGTTTTTAACTATTGCATAAGCTAGAAACAACTTAATAGCTTCTAATCTTCTCACAGGTGAAAATGTGTCTGAATAATCAATGCCTCCTTTTTGCACATATCCTTTACATACTAATCTTGCTTTGTTTCTTACTACTATACCGTCTTCATTCATCTTATTTCTGTATATCCACTTTGTACCAATCACATTTTTATCACTAGGTCTTGGAACAAGTTCCCAAGTGTCATTCTTAATAATCTGATCAGGTTCTTCTTTCATAGCATCATGCCAATTTGAATCATTACAAGCATCTTCAACACTTAAAGTTTCAATCTAAGATAGTAAACATACCACATCACTGCTAGCTGGGTTCTTTGCTTGTGATCTTGTTAAGACTTTTCCGCTCTGATCTCGAATGATGTCTTTATTGGAATTGTTTCTAGATGTAAACTTTGGAACTTTAGTTGATGCTAACCCATCAGCCTAAGGAGTTTCTTCCTCACTTGTCTCAGGGTCATTGAATAACACATCAATACTATCAAACATTTCTTCAATAACTATCTCACTAGTAGAGGGTCTAGGTTCTTCCTTAATCATGGGTGATTAATCATGATATCTTTCTTGAATCATAAAATTTTCATCAATCTTCACATGAGTACTTTCAATGATCTTTTTCAATCTTAAATTGAAACATCTATAAGCTTTACTTTTAGTAGAGTAACCAAGGAAAATACCTTTGTCACTTCTTGCATCAAACTTGCCTACTGATTCATCCCTCTAGATGTAGCACTTGCTTCCAAAGATTCTAAAGTATTTTACTATAGGAACATTACAAAACCATAGCTCATATGGTGTTTTGTCAGCGCCATGCCTTAACTGAATTATATTGATGGTGTAGACTGCTATATTGACCACATCTCTCCAATAGGTGTGTGCAACTTTTCCTTCTATCATAATGGTGTGCGCTGTATCTAGAATGATCATATTACTTCTCTCTACAATCCCATTTTGCTGAGGTGTTCTAGGTACACTTAATTATCTCTTTATGCCATGTTCTTCATAGTACTTGTAAAATCTATCAAAGGTGAATTCTCCTCCTCTATCCGATCTCAAACATTTTATTTTTAATCTAGGTTCATTCTCAACCTTAGCTTTGAATATTTTGAAGTTATCAAATTCTTTTGACTTATCTTTCAAGGACACAACCCACATCATCCTAGTATAATCATCAACAAACAAAATGAAATGCCTTTCACCATAGTATGATCTTATTTGAGTTGGACCGCATAGGTCTATATGAATCAGATCCAACTTGTTCTCTACTGAATTGTGCTTGCTCCTAAATGAATTCCTTACATGCTTTCCCTTCACATATTCCTGCATATAGTATCAACTAGCTTTTCTATGCTAGGTAGATCTCTTACTACCTTAACATTGCTTATCTTTACTATGTTATCAGAATTGATATGACATAGTCTTTTATGCCACAACAAACTATCATCAAATTTAGCAACAAAACAACTTGCTTCTGAATTGAGTTGGAAAACATTACCTCTTGTCTTTGAGCCTAACGAAATCATAACACCATCTTTGTTGTTAATGATGCATTTGTCATCTTTGAACTCCAACTGATATCCTTTTCCAAGTAACTGTCCAACACTGAGAAGGTTATGTTTCAAACCATCAACATAGAGAACATCATTAGTACTATTCTTACCATCCAAGGTGATGGATCCTCTACCAACTATTGGTTTAGGAGTGTTGTCACCAAATCTGACCATACCACCATTGTATTTTTCTAGATGAACAAATCTTCCTTTATCACCTATCATGTGATGTGAACAACCACTAGCTATAATCTAGTCTGTCCTTATGTCTGCTTGGGAAATCAATGCTAACTCTTGTTTCTCTTTCACATCTTTATGTTTAGTATTATTATTCATTTTGTCTACAATAGCAATGAATCCAATTTCTTCTTCACCTAATTATTCATCTGAGACTCCATCTCCAACAAAGTAACATTCCTTAGAGTACTTAGGTTTGTAATACTTTTTGAACTTTCTAGCTCTAGTAGGTCACTTAGATGCAAAGTGACCTATCTTATTACATGGAAAGCACTTAAATGGTAATTGACCTTCATATTTTCCTTTTCCTTTCTTTTCTCTTTTAGCAATCATAGCAATACAATCATCTAAAGTTCTCTCTTCATCATCATCATCAAAATTAGTAGAAGTGTTTGCAGATTTCTTACCATGAATTGTTGCTTTGAAGGCTGTCTCACTTTTAGGTTCGGTCTTCAATCTTGAAATCTCAAAAGCTGAGATTTTGCTGATCAAGGTCTCTCTCTTGAAATTGGCTGTAAGCTACATGGTCTCATCAAGGATGTTGATCTTGTTTTCATATTCTGCAGTGAGAGTAGTCATCAACTTGTCTATAATATCTTCCTCTGAGATCTCTTCACCATTGTTCCTGATTCCAACAACTGCTTCATTTATCCTTTGATTATAAGCTCTAATGTTTTCTTCAGGCAGCATCTCTAATGCATTGTATCTTTTCTTCCAAGTTTTTCTATGTGCATCCTTTTCTTATTTGTCTCCTTCAAATATGTCTACTAGGTACTTCCATGTCTTGTTTGCGGTGTCTACCTTCTTTATCTCTGAAAACTCACTATCTGATAGTGTGCTAATAAGGGCTTCTTTAGCAATAGCATTATGATGAAACAATTCATTTTGTATTTTAGAAGCATCATCCTGTCTAAGGTCTTCTAGGGTAGGGATCTTGGCTGCTTTGATAGTTACATTAGAAACTTCAAAACCAATGCACTGCAAATGGGTCACCATCTTATTCTTCCAATCAAGATAATTCTCTTCATCAAACTTAGGACTCTCTTTCCTAAAGTATGCCATCTAATCAACCTCAAGCTTTTAAAATTTATCTCTGAGGCACTTGGCTCTGATACCAATTGTTAGGAATAGTCCCAAGAGATAACTAAGAGGGGGGGGGGGTGAATCAATTATCTAAAAGTTTCAATTCTTTATCCAATTAAGTATACTTAAACATAAAGCATAAACACAATGAAAGAACACATGAACGCAACACCAATATTTTGGTTACAGGTAAACCCAAATAGGTAAAAACCCTGGTGGGACTTGATACCCACTAATATTCTATACTAGTGTATAATGATCCTTGTTAGAAGATCCTTTACCCTATTAGGAGTAGCTTTACATTACTTTAAGTACAGTAGATCTGGTTAAGGGTCAGACCTTGTTAGGATTCTTTTACAATTTTCCCTGTTAGGGGAGAGGACGCACTGTCTGAGAGCTCACTACTCAAAGGGGTGAAGGCTACAACCTTCTAAATAATAGATACACACTATATCTAGATCTTGGTGAACTACACTTTGACCTGCTATCTAGATCAGTTCCAATGTATAGCACAAATACTCTACTTGGTCACATAGACCTTCGTCTAATGGCTCAACACTTCACACACTCTACTCTACTCTACTTAATCAACCATGAACAACACTCAAGAAATCACAAATGACTACTGATAAGTATCTGTTAGTGAACAGATTTGCACTTTAGAATGAAATAACTCTTGATGCCCAGATGAAAGTGCAATCCTGGCTAACCGTTGGATAGGTTATCATTGAATTGATAACCTTCCTCTGAATTTTATTGGGTACAGCTCCCTGTGTGTGATTTTCAAGGAATTTCCAATAAATACAAACATGAATGCTTTTAACCCGAAAGCATAAAAGGGATACACACATCTATTCGTAAACACATAATAGATGCAAAAGAAACTAACAACTCAGAACAACAGATAAGTGACACAAAGTCCACTTATTGAGACCCTACATTATGGAGAAAACAAGAAAGAGAAAAGATTATCATTCCTTCAAAATACATAAATAATCAAGATTCAAAGATCTAATGATAAATAGATGTGCAGTTAAATGAGACAAGATTCATTTCAAAGAGAACCAAGATAATTCAAAGAATGATCTTGATCAAAAGATATGTATACAAATTCAAAGCTTTGACACACATATCTCTCTTCTCTGAAAAGACAAAAAGATAACAAAAAACTTATTGCTCTTCTCACAAAACCTTTTTTTTACATATGATATCCTTTCCCTTAAATTACCAAAGAAAACCTAAAGAAACCCCCTCCTATAGAACAAAGGCCCCTATAGAAGAGCTTCCAATCCCTATCAAAATGTCTCCCTCCTTCTATCTTCTTCCAGCATATTTATTTCCTTCCCAATGATGAGCTTCTTTTCAGTTGTACAACTGATTCTTGAAAATCCTCCTATCATATTTATCTTTATTCCTTATTTCCCGATAACATTCCTGCTTTTTTTTTATTTTGATATCTTCATAAACTATTTATGTAAAGTTTATAATGATATACTTCAATATTTTAAATAATATTTGGGTAGGTGGCATATAAATGTGTCAACCCAAAATAAAAATAAAACTCTTTTTGTTGGGCGGACATAAAATATCACTGGCAGTTTGGAGATGTTGTATTCCTTTGCTTGTATCTCACAAAAAATACTTTAGTTTTGAAATATCTCTAGTGAGTAGCTAGATAATTAGGTTACATGGCACATATCCAAAACTAAGAATGATCCAACAGTTGAAAAAGAAGATATGCTCCCCGCATTGTGACTATTTTTCTGAGACAGTCAATTCAAGGTTACGGGTTGCATTAAAAATTATAAATAGTCTTCATGCTAATTCTTGCACATGAAACTTCAATTTGAGTTGATTTACATTATTTGGATACATTCTTCCACACAAGCCTTCTTATGGATTTCTTTCATTCTTTATATTCAACATCATAATGCCAAACTTGGGTGCAAAATTGATTAAGCCTGCTATTAATATTTCACCAAATAATCAGTTTGAACTATTGAACCATTACATTTGAACTTTGAATCTAAACTTGCACTTTGAATTTACCTTCATATCATTGAAATTTCAGCTTTGTTGAGTCTATGAGCTTGTTTGTGCCATTTAAACCAATTTGAACTAGTTATGCTAACTGTACCAGATCGAACCACTAAACTTGGCCTTCAATCTTACAATCTGAATCACTAAACCTTCTGCACTAAACCTAACTATATTTGATCTTCCTTGTACCATTTGAATTTTATGAACTATTTTGAATGATTTTGAATAGATTTCAAAGAGGTTCAAACAAAGATTGATATGAGGAAAGTCACATTTTAAAAGTTTTGAAAATGGAATGCATAAGGGTACTAACAGTATCTTTCCTCTAAATGATATAATTAAGTCATCCTGTTAGAACCACCTTGAAATCATAATAGAGAAACCATAATAAACTCCAACAAACATTTTGTCAGCTCTATTATGCACGCAACATATTCTGGGACCTGTCTTAATAAAATAAATGTAGACACACGCTACACATTGTCGGCTCTACCAAAACAACTGGATCTTTCTCCACAAGCTGAATTAACTCATGCACTCTTAACTAAACATAAATAACTCATCTCTAAGGTTAACTCCAAGGGTACATACCCTAAAGGTAGGTGCAACTCAAGAACGAATAAAATTTGGCTCTACTGAGAAAACATAGGAAACTGCTATTGGCGAATAGAGACTGCATAACTTCACTTTCATTCATCATCAGAACATGCATCCATGAACTTAACATCACTAAAATGTCTTCAACATATATCCAAGTGCACAAGGCTCCATGATAATTGTACGGACAACCATACATAGAACACTGTCTGTTACTCTGTCAGGAACACTACTGACTCAAGCTGCTATATAACTGTCTATACTAACAGTTAACCTCTGTGCCCATGATATCATGTGGATATCATGTCCATGCATCATATATTAAAAGATTACTACATCAGACTTCCACGCATGCTACTTTCCATATGTTGTCATCAGTGACAAACATACAGTCAGTACTAGCCTGCTGGCAAATCTCCAACACTACATTCATCCAAGCCTCCTCATATGCAAAGATCTATTCAAGATTGGTGTTGAAGATCAAATGCCATTGATTTGAGACATCCTAAATTCATTCTACATCCATTGGAGCATCCCTACTTGTGGATTTGAGGATTTGAATCCTCTACAAGGACTTCAACAGAAGCGAGGTGAATTGTTTCATTTGCTTTGTTTATGCACATTACATTTCAATTCAATTTCAAGGTTAATTCCTAAATTGGGGTTTGACCAAGGCAAACCCCCCATACAAACAACAAAACCCCATTTTTCTTGCAGGCACAGATGTAGAACTTTAGATTTGAGATTAGATTTGGATACTCTTTTCAGAAAACTTCTGAGATTTACAAACAAGGTCAAGATCAACCTTCAGAATAGGAATGTATCCTTTGACCTTTTATGAGGGTCAAAGACTACTTGTTGTCAAAAAGATAAAAGATTTCTGGGTTTTCTTCATCTCGGCATTTCCAATTTGAAATAGGTTGTAGAATTGCCCAAAAGTAAACATAGACATAAGAAATTGGCATTTTCTAGATTTTCCCTATTTTGAGGTTAGTATTTGTATTTCAATTATTTCAGATTTCAAGCACAATTCTACTATAGGAAATATAAGGTTTTTCTCTCTCTTTCATATTCTCCATAGATTGATTTGATTGTGTATTAACCTTTTGGTTGATCAAATTGGATCTCTCCTTTGGGAATTGGGATTTAGGAGTGGATCTCATATTTCCCCCATACATACATTGAATATATGTGAATCCATTTTAACTTCAATCATTTTGGTGAACCCGACAAGCTTACTCTCTTTCTTTTTGGAGTTAGATATCCCTTTGTCTTATTATGTGTGTTCACCTTCATCATTCATTTTGGTGAACCCGACATACTTACTCTCCTTTCTTTTGTGGAATTGGATGCCCTATTGTGTTTTGTGATGTTAGATTTCCTTTTATCTTGTTAGTATTAGATTTCTCTTTTGTGTTAGATCTTGCATGCTAATTAAATTTCAAAAATACAAAAATATTCATGCTTTATATGGTCTTAGTTTAGTTCATTTACATTACATTGGTTTATGAGCTTTACTACTACTAGTCCTATTTATAACATTCCGGTTAGAAGAAGTCGTAGACTCATGGGTGTCTTTGATCCTGAATCTTCCTCTCCTTTCCTTAGGATCCCAGATGATAATTTGATTCTTCATGATTCCAATCCTACCACGGAGGAAACTCTTCTCACTCATCTCATGATGAGGATGACGCTTTAAGAGTTCCTCCCGAACAAGTTGAAAAAATTTCAACTGAAATTGATAAAATGGGTAATTGGCTTATTCAAGAGAACCATAATCAAGATTCTATTCAAGCTATAGAGGCTCATAAGAAAGTTCTCCATGATAGTGATCAAGGTGTTAACCTCTTGCGTGGTATTACTCACCTCATGCATTCAAATGTTAAACCTTTAGCTTAAGAAGCTCAAGATTTAGGGTTGATTCCTCCCATCACTAGTGTTGAACCTCCTTCTAATCCTTTACCTAGTATTCCTACCTATACTCCTTCTTTGGTGACTATGACGGTTCCCTCTGTTCCTATGAGTGTTCCTCTTGTGTCCCTTCCTACATCACAACCTTCCTATCATAATGTTCCTTTTACTTATTCCAATTCACTTCCAACTATAGTTCCTAGTGTTCCTCTAGTTTTGTCCTCTATTCCTGCAGCTTCTTACACTTTACCTAGTGTGTCTAATGTTGCTATTCCTCCTATTTCCTCTAATGATTCAACGATCATCAGTTTGGCTCAAACTGTGTCATCCTTACAACAACAACTTGCTTCCTTAACTCAAAAAAAGTTTAGTATTCCTACATGTGACATGGGAAGTCCTTTTCCCTTGGATATTATTCGTACTCCTGTTCCTCAACAAGTCGATATGCCTCATCTTGAGAATTATAATGGAAAAGGAGATCCTGTTCATCATGTTAAAACATTCCAAATCTTGTGTAGTGATTATGCTCATGACCATAGGATTTTAGCCAAACTGTTTGCTAGAACCTTCCATGACAAGGGCTTACAATGGTATTGTTCCTTGCCTCTTTATTCTATTGATTCCTTTCCCAAACTTTCCAATGCCTTTATTCAACAATTTCAAAATAACATTGGCCCCCAAGTGTTTGACTGATTTGATGCATTGTAAACAAAGTGATAAGGAAAAATTAACTGAATTTATTGGTAGATTTAAGCATTTGCATGCTCAGATTTCCTATCATGTTCCTGATATTGATATTCAACGTATGTTTATTTCAAATTTGCAAAAGGATATTAGAGATAAGATTCTGCTTACTGAATTTACCTCTTTTCAACAACTTTGTGCAGCGCTTCATCATTATCAATTACAAGTGAGTCAATTTGAGAGAAGCACTCCAATGGCTCATGTTCCAGTTGATAAAAGTGATGTTGCTCCTAATCCAAACAAATTTCAAAAATTCAACAACTATGTCAAGATAAATAAACAAGCGAATGAAGTTGCTGATCAAGTTGTTGCATCTCACAATGCCACTTCTGCATCCACTTCTTTTCGATTAAATCGTACGTTTACTCCTCTTTATGAATCTTTACATACTATTATGAATAGGTTGTTAACTACTAATATGATTACTTTACCTCCTATTCAACCTCTTTTACCTGGTATGATTGCCTCTAAATCTTTTGATCTAAATTCTTTTTGTCAATATCATTGTCATAATGGTCATGATACTGAGAAGTGTTATTCTTTAAAACATAAGTTTCAAGATTTAATTGACTCTAATGCCTTATCTGTTGATAATCTTGATGGTAGTGGGAATAAATATGTTTCTCCTCCTAATCAAAACCTTCAAATTTATACAAATCCTTTACCTACGCATGATACTAATACCATTGCTCAACCATCTACCATTGAAATTGTATATAATTCAAAGATGGATGATCTTAATCATGTTGTTAATCAAGTGGAGCATGTTGGTCAATCTATATCTCCACCTCAACCTCAATCTCAATCTCAATCTCAGATTCAACCTCAAGTTCAATCTCAACCTCGACCAAAACCTAAGCCTAAATTGAAAACTCAACCTAAACCTCGACAAAAACCTAAGAATAAAAGACCTTGTGAACTTTTGATTACCTTTGATGACTCTAAAACTATTAAAGCTCCTGATGGTCCCCTTTACATTTATGCTAGGATTTCTCAGAAACATACTCGTGGTTGTCTTGTTGATCCTACATCCTTAGTCAATGTGATTACTCAAGAAAATATTTTTATGAAAAGCTTACAACATGATTCTTATGATACATTATATGTGTGGATTCATACTTGTAATGGTTTTCTTTATCCATCATTTGGTTCTATTAATTTACCGGTTGAACTCTATGGAAAAATTGTGAACACTACCTTTGTTGTTGTTCCTAATTCTGACCAATTTCAAGTTAAGCTAGGTTTGCCTTGGTTGAATGCCATGCATGCTGTTTCTTCCTCTATCCATAAGTGTCTTAAATTAATTCATGATGAAGAAGTGAAGATGGTTAATCATAGCTTATATCAACCTTCTAGGCCTAGAGATTGTGCTGCTCTTGATTTCTTTTGGTCTTCATTACCTAATTCATGTCCTCCTTGACCTGATAATCTTTTTCATTCATATCAAGCCTATAAACACCATAAGATTATTGAATTAAGCATACCTCCTATGGATCTGAATCATGGTCTTTTGCCTACACCTTCTATACCTCCTTTAACTATGGCTTCTAGTTATGTTAATCAAGTTCCTTCTATCGAACCTATGAAAGATCCTGTGATTGTTCCTCCTATTATTGATAATCCTATTGATCTTCCTAAAGAACCTAGGAAGGATCCTTTGATTGTTCCTCCTAGTTCTCAACCTATTTCAAATAAATCAAAATGTAATCAATCTTCCAATGAACGTCGTAAGAGGCATCATCCTCCTGCTAAAGCTTGTAATTCTATCTTGAAAGATCTCTACCTTCTTTGGATAAATCTATGCATGATGTGTTAGAAGAAGTTGTTACTAATAATGATGTTTAGATGCATGATTATGATGATTCTATTCATATCTTAGATCCTATTTTGATTAATTTGGATGAAGAAGATACTCTTGATGATATTGATGATGTTAACGATGAATACGAGGCTATTGACATTGACATTGATTTACCTAATATGTTTTCATCACAATTAACTCTTACACCTAGCATCAAAAATTGTGATTCTCAAGAGGATCCTTGTTTGGAACTGGCTATCATTCCTACAGTGTTGGATATAGTCCCTCTTGTGAGTTACCCACCTTCCCTAAATGATATACAACGAGATGGGGAGAGTAGGCGGCATGCTTCATCAGCTTGTCCTTCATGGTAGCTTTGTTGTGTGTTTTCCTATTGTACTATGCTTCTCTTGTAATTTGTTTTCTAAATGTTGTTAGATTCTTTTATACGATCCTTGTTACTTAGTTGGTACAAGGTGATAAATGAATCGAAACTGTTGTTCAAATTCCTCTATATGTATCTCTATTCTTCTATGTGTTGTTCAATGTTATGTTGTAATTGTGTTATTATTCATAAATGTTTCCTTGTGTAATCTACTTGGATTCGAGATGTGGTAGCACTAATTCTTTTTGGTCTCCATGTCATGGTCTGAAAAGATTCTCCTTCGTATATCTTATGTGATCTTTCCTCCTTTGTGATCGTAGTTCTACTTTCTTTGGGGAATGATGTCAATTCATTTGCAATAATATCATATATATATTATCTTATGATCATACTGACCCCATAGTAGGTAGATCCCTTCTATGTTCTTTGTATGTTTATGTGATATTTCCCTTGATTTGTCTTCGTCTAGGGGCATCTCAATGTGGAAATGTAATAAATAGAGTTGTTTATGTTTCCATTAAAGTCATTGCTCTTGTTAAAGTGTTAGAAATGACTTTAACGTGGGGGCATACGCTCTGCTCACCTATTGCACACATGCACTTTTTGATATGCACATACTTTTCAAGATACTTTTCTCCCTTTTTAGATTAGTAACTAATCCTTAAAGCATGGATTTATATTTTAGGATCTCTTGATCCCTCCAGTTTCAAATATACATATATTTTGATCCCTTAAGGTTGGAGGTGTCCTTAAGGCTGGATCTCTTTTTTTTTTTGGTTTTATTCTTATGGAATAAAATATTCCTAAGGGTGAATCCTTGATGGGTTGACTAGTGAGTAGCCACATTCACTAGGCGGTTCAATTCCATCTTTCCAGTTGCGTTGTTTCCTTGTGTGGTTCACAATGGGACATAAGTTCTCATTGGGGGAGGTAATCACACCTTTTCTCTATCTCTAGAGATGTCTCTCTTATTGTGATCTGGGAGTCAATGAAGACTTGAGTCCCTGGGGGCTTGAGGTTTCTCTTTGTCCCTTGGATTACGATAAGAGTATCTTTTCACTCCGATCTCCTTTACCAAGAGTTTGCATCAAGTCCATACTCTTGCTAAAGTGGAGGCTTAATGTATCATCTCAAAATGGAAGCACTTCCATAATAAGAGCATTTATCCCTTTGAGTAAGTGGTCTGGGGTCATGTTAAGCACCTTGATTGGGTCTTTTCATGTATTTGGATTTTCCCCCTATTCTGCTTCCTTCTGCACCCATTTTCCACTTCATATCTGTGTTTCCTGGCATTCTAGGCTGGGGTCCTGAGGTTTTTAAACTCAAGGTCAAAGTCGACCTTGAATTTAACCTAGGTCAGGGTTGATCTCAACTCTAACCTAGGGTAGAGTTGACCTTGTCCCTAACCCCCAGTTCAAATTTCAAGTTTTTCAAATTTCCAAGCATCGAGTTTCAGAAAGATTCTTTTTCCTGCCTCGGGGTCAACTATTTTGGGTTTCAGAATAGTAAATCTTTAAATTACATTTAATGTGGGTCCATTGCTAGGGGTTAAGGTTAATTGAGATTTAATTCTCCAATGTCGGCCTTCTCTAGTGGTTTGTGCCCTAGTTCACTATAAAAGGAGGCCTTCCTCTCTCATTTTCATATCTCATCTCAAGCAATTGCAATCCATTCTCACCAAGACATCTCTCAAGCTCTTAAGTGAAAGCAAGTGAGTTCAAGCATTCAAGTGTTCAAGCATTCATCCATCAAGGAGATCGATTGTTAGCCATTGAAGGATTCAATCTCTTTGGAGCCCCCTTGAAGATCCATCCTTCTACATTCATCCAAGCCTCCTCATATGCAAAGATCTATTCAAGATTGGTGATGAAGATCAAATGCCATTGATTTGAGACATCCTACATTCATTCTACATCCATTGGAGCATCCCTACTTGTGGATTTGAGGATTCAAATCCTCTACAAGGAATTCAACATAAGCGAGGTGAATTCTTTCATTTGCCTTGTTTATGCATATTACATTTCAATTCAATTTCAAGGTTAATTCCTAAATTGGGGTTTGACCAAGGCAAATCCCCCATACAAACAACAAAACCCCATTTTTCTTGCAGGTAGAGGTACAAAACTTCAGATGTGAGATTAGATTTGGATACCCTTTTCAGAAAACTTATGAGATCTGCGAACAAGGTCAAAATTGACCTTCAGAATAGGAATGTAGCCTTTGACCTTTTATGAGGGTCAAAGACTACTTGCTGTTAGAAAGATAAAAGATTTCTGGGTTTTCTTCGTCTTGGCATTTCCAGTTTGAAACAAGTTGCAGAATTGCTCGAAAGTACACACAAACATTAGAAATTGGCATTTTCCAAATTTTCCCTATTTTGAGGTTAGTATTTGTATTTCAATTATTTCAGATTTCAAGCACAATTCTACTATAGGAAATATAAAGTTTTTCTCTCTCTTTCATATTCTCCATAGATTGATTAGATTGTGTATTAACCTTTTGGTTGATCAAATTGGATCTCTCCTTTGGGAATTTGGATTTAGGAGTGGATCTCATATTTCTCCCATACATACATTGAATAGATGTGATTCCATTTTAACTTCATTTAGAAATAATGTCTTCTTTGTGGATCAACAGTTGGCCCTCCCTCATGAGAGTCATAAATCTATCCTTGGAAATCTATAGAGCAACAACAACTTGTGACATGATATGAAAATGGGTGATTTTACATCCAAAATTAGTAAGCTATCTCCTTCTCTTCTAAAAGATCTCTCCATTCCATTCTTTCCACAAAAACCAAAGTATCTCACAAGTAAGGACAGACCAAAAATAATTCATTTTCAGATCAAAAGAATCAACACAACTAGCAAAAATTTCAAACCAAGACAGGCCAGGTTTGCAGTTCCAATCAACAGGAGACCCAAAGAAAATAGACCAAATACTCTGGGAAAAGGTATAATTAAAGAAAAAATGCTCAAAAGACTCAGGAATAGAACAAAAATCACACCAAATAGGCTCTCCTAGATTATGAGGTAGAGTGTTACCAACAATTAGCTTCTTCAAGAGAAGAAGCCATCTAAAATAGGACTTCTTAGGTTCACACAGGGAGTGCCATAAAAATTTGAAAAAGATTTTCCATTTGGGGACTGGGATATCTAGCCCCCAGCCAAGGTTCACCCTCTCAAAAATATCATCCTCATCTTTCAACATATTATAAATCCGCTTTGTAGAAATCTTGTGAAACTCACTACCATCCTTCCATTTAACCCATTGCATGAATTGTTTGGTGTTAATACTTATAGCGGGAAAGAAAGGGCCCACAACTTTAGATAAAATAGAGTATGCCTTTTTCTGTGAGGTAGGGATGTGGTATTTAGTAGATAGTTCATCCCAATCCCCTAGCCGATTATCAATCATAACATCTTGCACAAGAGAAATGCCATATTTCACCTAGTTTTTTACAGAGCAACTTTGAGTTAATGCTAAGGGATTGTCATTGGCCTCCACCCCCCACCAGGATGATCTATCCAACATAGAGTATGTAGGGGGACCACCACTGGCTCCCTTGAATAGGATAAGGTCCCTCACCTAGACCCACACTTTCCATATTGATTGAAACACCTTGGAACCAAAAACTGAAAGATTCATGTTCCCCAACAATTTGTCACAGAGAGGTACATTTCTCCACCCTTTACCTTTCTTGATATCTGATCTATTAATATTGTTTCTAACCAACACCTTCCAAGGTTCATCACTTGTCACTACTTGTGTAACCCACTTGGAGGCCAGTGCCATTCCTTGATCTCTTATGTCTTTTAAGCCCATGCCCCCTTTATTTTTGGTCTTACAACACCACTCCCATTTTACACAGTGTCTTTTCTTGTTGCCTAGTCCATCTGACCACAAAAAGTATCTCATAATTTTCTCTATCTACCCAGTCTAATCATTAAAGAATAGCCATGCCGAGAAAAAATATATGTGGTGAGCTGATAAGACTTTTTGCACAATCTGCACTCTCCCAGCAAAAGATAACATATGTTTTTTCCATTTGATGTATTTCTTTTCAATCTTGGAGTATAACCAGTTCCACATGTCTTTGAGAGATGGATCAATAGAGAAGGGAATGCCCAAATATCTTACAATATCATTAGGTCCTACCCACTTCCATCCTTTCCTTTCTAACCATTTTGGGGGAGTGGGAGACCACCCAATGACTGAATATTTGTGAGGATCCACTTTGGCTCCCAAGACAACACAAAAGAACTAAATCCTATTAAGCATGTTATCAAAGTTATCTTCTTCCATGATAATAAACAGTGTCATGTCATCTTCAAACTGAGCATTAAGAAAAGGTTCCTCATTTGGGAGAGTAATACCTCTTACAGGGGGCCTAGCTGGGGAGCTCTAAGAATATAGAATAGGGCATCAATAGCAATTACAAACAAGGCTGGACCAATTGGACACCCCTACCTGATGGATCTTTGGAGATTGATACTTTTAGAGAGATCACCATTCACATCAATAACTATAGAGGAATCTTTGAGCAAAATATTAATCCATTTACATAAATATGGAGGGAAACCAAATGCTTTCAACATTCCCATAAAAAATAGCCACTCAATCTTGTCATATGCTTTTTCAAAGTCTAGCAAAACCATAACTGCATTCTGATCTTCGCTCATGGCCTAGTGAATTGCTTCCCAACTAGTAATCAGGTTTTTAAGGATGAATCTCCCTCTAATGAATCCTGTCTATGTTGGAGATATAAACTCATTCAATAGGCTCCCAACTCTCCTGGGAAGAACCTTAGCTATCACCTTATATGACAGATTCAAAAGTGTGATGGGTCTCCAATTTTTAACTAGGGACTTGTCACCATCCTTGGGAAGCAGTTTAATAACACCCCTATTGATGTCAACACTAAGAGATCATTTCCTAAAGGCTTCCTCATATAACTCTAGTAATTCATACCCAATCCATTCCAATTTGTGCTTGTAGAACTCATCAGGGAGGCCATTTGGCCTGGGGGCTTTATCATTGATGAGAGATTTGATTGCACATTCTATTTCCTCAAAGGATACCGGAAGATTGAGTCTCCTAGCCTCCAAATCCTGAATCTTTTTTGGGATCAACTTAGGATAGTCCTCCATTTTCCTGATATTGTGTTCATTAAATTATGAAGAAAATAGATCTTTATAGAAGCTATAAAAGGCTTTTTTAATGTTGTTTGGATCCATAGAAACTTCCCCATTGATCTGTATACCTTCAATATGTTCTCTCTTCTATTTTCTTCTAATGATATTGAAGAAATATTTAGAACCTTTATTACCACCTTTCATCCAATTCATCTTGGCTCTTGTCTTCTAGCCATTAATCTTATATTGTTCACTGTTCCTTAATTGATTTTTAACTTCCTTAATCTCATCCTCCAATTGGGGGTCATATCTCTTGTTCTGCAATTCTTTTTCAGTAGAATTAAGGGTACACTAAAGGGCATGCTCTTCCTGATTTCTAATAATAGCCTTTTGTTTCCCCACTATCTGATATATCTTCCTCCAAGAATCCACTAGGTGACTCCATATATCCACATGGTTCAAACCCTAGTTACAAATTTTACATAGACTAGTAACCATTATGATAGCATCATTAATGTCTTCATCATTTTGAAGCGAGGTATTTAGTTTGAAGCTAGTTTTCTTCTTAACGGGATAGACCTCAACTTCAAAATCCAAGGAGATTAAATCATATATTGGGTGGTGATCTGACATAGATGTGGAGGAGACACTCACAGGGGCCTGGCCATTCTATTTCTCAAAGGAGAAAATAGATTCTTCTGCATACATCCTGTCTAGCCTAAAATAGACTCTCTGTTGCCCCGCTTGGTTGTTACACCATGTGAACCATATATCTAAGAAGGAATTCTTTTTAAGCCTAGGGGGATCTTCAATCTTGAATTTCCTCTTAAAATTGGACCAAAAAAATAGTTCATTCCCTTTCCAACCATGAGCATTGCCTCCACACTTCTCCTCTCTCCTTTCTACGTACCATGTTGAAGTCTCCAACAAAGATCTAGTGTGCTTTAGGAAGTCCATTAGCTAGCCATTCCCATAATGTGGCATGTTCCCTATAGTCATTAGGGGCATAAATGTTGCACACTCCAATTAGAGCGTCCTTGTGGTTAAATGTAACTCATAATGCGCTATGACAGGGACATGACCCATTTGAGTTGATTTTGTCAGCCCACTAAGGTCCTACTAGAATGGAAGTGCATCCTTTACCTCTTAGGTGATTAGAGTGAAAACCAATAGCCTTGTCCTAGATGAATTTCATAATGGTAAATGCTTGAAACCCAACTACCTTAATCTCTTGTAAACATACAATATCCTTTGCTTTGAGATTATTACACCATTTACTAACCACATATTTTCTATTAGACATCTCTAGCCCTCTCACATTCCAAATATGTATGTGCATCATTGAGGTAATGTTTTAGGATTGTTATAGAGCCTATTGAAACAATCTGGCATATTCTTCCCAGAATTCCTGCTGTCAGTAGATAGGGATTACCTTTCAACCATCTTCCTTTTCTTTTTTTTGACCTTAGTGAATGGCTCCTCAATCAAGGATGTTGATGTTTCATTATTATTCTTGTGACCATTGCTTATTTTAAAGGTTCCTAAAGTTCCCTTCTCCCTATTCAGGGTTCCATTAGATTTCCTCCTAATACTCGCAACTTTATCATTAATAGAACTTAAAGCAAGTTGTTGGGCATTCGGCTTGGGAGGGGGTAGGTATTTTCCATCACTCTTGCCACTAATTTTCTCAAGATTATTACCTGGTTGGCAAACAGCTAGGGAATCATGAACACCCTTATTTATGGCTACTAGATCCCCTATTTCAAAAAGAGGGTTATTCATATAGATAAAGGTATCATTATCCAGTTTATCATGACTAGTATTATTCTCTGTATTCACATTCGGCTCTGGACCTGATGTTTTACCATTATCTGTAACCACCACTTCTACTCTAGAATTATTATCATCTTTCTCTATATTAGGGTTGTTAATCTCCAAACTAATGTTTTTACCATTAGTTTTCAGCTTACTAGCAAAAATGGGGTTTTGAGAGTCCCGCAGGGCCGGGAAATCTCTTTTTGAATGACCATTTTTCTTACAATGAAAACATGAACCTAAATCTCCTAATAGTGAAATTTCCTAGGAGAAGTTTTCCTCCTCTAGGTCCATCAAAATGATATTCAGGAATTCAATTTCTGGTTTAAGAGCCATCAAAATTCTCACATTCAAGTGAGGCAATGTATATCTTGCCTCCTCAATTTGTAGAATAGAACCAAGAGGGGTGTACAATATAAGAGATAAACGACCAGAATTAAGGTTGAAGATTTTTAATCTCAATCCAGTGGGGAACAGAGTGGGCCACAACCTTCTCTACTTCCCCTTTGGCTGACCATTGAAGGGCTTTAAAGATAGAGTGACCCACATTCCAGTGCTTCTTCTTGAGCACTCTTTCCTGCATAGCATGCGTTTTAAAGAAAATGACAAATAAACCCTTTTGAATCATCCTATAGATATTGACTTGAATTCCTAATTTCTTCCCCCAAACATGAGCAATCCAATCATCAAAAATTTCCTTGCAAGTAGAGAATCCTTTTCTAAGAAAACAATGAAAATTGCAATTTCTTTAAGCCATAATTGTTCCTTTCTAATGGCTTTTACCATATCCTCATTAGGGGAAAGAGAGAGGGTTCAAAGATCATGGGGAGTAGACTTACCAGTTCTACACTCTCCTCCCTCAACCATATTTCTCTTGGTGGCACCCCTGTCCAGTCTATCTCCATCGGCTATGGGCCATCGAAGGGTCTCTTTACTGGCATTGAAGACTCCATTGAACGCGGCTGACAAAGGGCATTCAAGTTGTGATTTTTCTGCAAGCATGTCCTTATATGATGGTTTATCTTCTACCTTTCCATTATAAACATCAATATCCATGTTTAATACTTTTCCATCATTCATCTGCGCTACTCCAGATTCACACATGGGCAAACCAGGCTGGGAGCCAAGAGGACCCAGCTCTGAAGGCATCTCTTTCTAACCCTAACCACACCACAGAAAAAAAGAAAGAAGGGAGGCAAAGAAAGAAAATCGAAAGGAGACCTAACCACACAACACAAAGAAAACACAGGGAAAAAGATCATGAAAAACAATGAAAGCACCTTTGTTCATTATTTATTTGGAATGTTTTGATATTGGATAATTGTGATGATGGATTAGGTCAGATCAAGGAAAATCAACTGAACAAGAATCTGATTGGTTGATTGATTGATAGGTGTCAAATCAATTGTCTTAGTAATGTTGTTTGTGAAAAATGTGATTAAGATGAAGTGCATAGGCTATGTATGCATACATGGTTGCTAGAATGCAAAAGGAAAGATTATGTACAAGATTTTATTGCAAGTTGGGTTTTTAAGATTTTATAATTTTTTTGAATTTTTGAGAGATATGTGATGTTTTTGTCTCTTTTTTTAGGGCGTTTTGCAATTTTTAGTTTGTTATTTCCAGTCGTTTTATGATTTTTACCGATTTTTTTAGGACATTATGAAATTTTTAGTGATTTTTTTAGCTTCATATGTGAATTTTTAGGATTTTTTCAGGATCATTTTTTTAATTTTTAGGATTTTTTCAGGACTTTTTTGAATTTTTAGGATTTTTTCAGTATCATTTTATAGTTTTAAGGATTTTTTTCAGGATCATATGAAAATTTTTAGAAATTTTTTCATGACATTTTATAGTTTTTAGGATTTTTTTCAGCTTCATATTTGAATTTTTCAGAATTTTTCAAGATCATTAAAGATATTTACAGGCAAGAATTTCCCCCAGTGTGTAGCAAGGTAGGGACATTATGGATTGATGGATAGGTTGGTAGATGGATGAAGGCCAAAAGAGTTGCTGAGTATATCATTGAAGCTTTGTTTGATTGCCAAGGACTATCCACAGAATGGAAGGACATGTTTCTACCAAGCAGAGGGATTAGATAGGACAATGATAGGATATTGGGACTATTGGCACTGGATGGCATGCGATGCATAGGACTGGACATGTCAAGAGATTTTAAAATTTTTTTTTTTTTGCAGTTTTACGTCCTTATTTTTATCAAGACAAAGATAGGGATTTGGATAAGAAAGGGATATGATATGAATAGGGAAAGAAAGATCAATAGTGGACAAAGGGAATCGATATGGATAGGAGGATGAAGGTTGCAATATGATAGGAAATATGGACCCAAGGGATGTGATAAGATAGGCTGGTATGACATGTAATGCTTTTGGGAGAATCTCTAACTTTGTCAAGATCAAAGTTGGGAAAAAAGGGAATGTGGAAGCTGATAAGGGATATGAAAGGCAATAGGATAATAGAGGAGATGATAGGGATAATGAAGGAAATGGTAGGGGTATAAAAGGATATGGAAATATCAACAAGAATCTACCCCCAAGTATGGAATGCAAGAAGTTCATAAAATACACATGACGTCTGTTTGCCAGGTTTTCATCATGGTACTTGCCCAAAGCACCTGTTTGCTAGGTTTTCACTTTTGGATGAAATTATTTATCTTTATTGTTTTTTTTTTGTGTTACCAAGACACCTATTTTCCAGGTTTTCACCAAGGAAACTATTTTTTTCTTTTTTTTAATTTTTTTGGTATTTTTGACATTTTTGGAAGATGATGGACACATGACATGACATGGATAAAGGACTCAAGCACCTTTTTCTTTGGATAACAATTTTGAAATGTATGCAATAATGTACCATGACTATGATAGTATATGCTTAAAGATGTTGGTAGGGTAATGATAACGATTAGGTAAATGATTGGATAGGTTGGATGAAAGGTTGGAAAAATGGTGTTGGAAAATGGAGGGAGTATAAGAAGGCTTTATTTTGAATAGATGGAAAAGGATGCAAGAACATCAATGGCACACACCTTGAGGGGTGATGGAGTGATGGAGGAAAAGGAGATTTTGGATTTGATGGAGGGATAGATATGGATTTTGGGACAAAAGGACCCAAAATAGATTTGGAAGATGGAAGGCTTTTAGAGCAACTTTGGATGCCAACTTGGATTTTTGTTTAGGACTCTATGCTTCAAGAAGCTTCTTGGGAATCCACATGCATTTTGATTATTTATTCTTTTGTGGTTCGTTGGATTGCATCGTTTGTACAAGAGATTTAGGAACCCATATTCCTTTTGATTTTTCTTTTTCTTTAATGGATCTTTGTGGCCTTTTTGATATGTCTTTTTCTTTTTCTTTTTGGATCATATTTTTCTTTGATTTCAAATGTCGATTAGACTGGACATGTTGATCCTTGACTACATGTAGATTTCTTGAATTATGGACTTTATGCTTGGCATCCAAATTACTTGGAAAATGAAGGGGATTCATGGATGGATAGGAATTGTATGGATTCTTTTTGGAAGGATGGAAGGTTATCAAAGATATGTGCCTTTGCTGACTTCCATATGGGAAAGGGTAAGTGAATTTTGAACTAGTGGATGGAGGAATATATGGACCTAAAATGGATGGAAGGGGTGAAGGAGGAGGTATACATTTGGATTTGGATTTTGGAGGGATACCAACGCCTTGAGAGTGAGCTTTAGGACTAAGGTCATGAACTTTAGAGGTTTCTTTAACATGAAAGGATTTTGATATACTTGGTTCTTGAATTCTTACCCATTTAACTTAACATTTCTTTTGAACAATAGGATACTTGCTACAAGATGCGAGTTTATTTTGAGGTATGCATGATATGGAAGGACTGATTTGATCATGAAGTGGATGATACTTTATAGAACTAGTGGAACCCATTTGAAGTGTAAGGGTTTCATGAATATCTTATATAAATGTGTTTTCATCATAAGGGGGATCAGGAGGAATATGGAGATCCTGCGATGGAATAGGGATAATGATAGGATTATCTAGTGGGATAGGATCTTGCAAAGGATATGGAAGGTAAGGGAAAGGACATGAAGGAATGGATGGATCTTGAGGAGTATTCAAAGGAATAATGGGATCTTATGGAGAATCCAAAGGGATGATGGGATCTTGTGGAGGATCCAAAGGGATGATGGAATCTTGTGGAGGATCCAAAGGGATGATGGGATCTTGTGGAGGACATGAAGGTGAAGGGATACTTTGATCTTGACTTGGAATAGGCTCATGGGATTCCATACTAAAGGTGTTTTTCTCTTGGTTTTGAATGGAATCATTAGGAAGACTGGAAGGTGGATCATGATCTTTCTTAGGAAAGGGAAGGAGAATGGGACTTGGAAAGACATTTTGTTCTTGATATGAAAGGAGGTCATCTTGGATAAGAGGGTCAAGGATAATGGGATCATCTTGAGGCTCAAGGAAATGGGACTTTGGTAAAAAAATTGGATAGAACTGGTCATTGGTAATATCTTGATCTTGATATATTTTAGGACTCATATCTTTTTGTTTTAGATCATACTCTTGACATGGGGTTTGAATTGGGATATGTATGGGACACTTTGGGAAAGGATCAATGTTTTGACATGGGGATGATGGACTTTGCATGGGACTCTTTGGAATAGGATTTATTGGAGATGGGGGACATGATGGAATTGGATCTAGAATTTGGGACATATTATGAATGAGACTAGCTTGAAATTGTTCTATGGATATTCCTTGGAGGGTTTCATCATTGGAAGTATGACTTGAAGGTGATGGAGAAATTGCTCTTGTGAATGTTTAGGGGATAAGGAGATGGGAGGTGACATGGATATTTCTTGAAAGCCAATATCTTTAGGGGAAATGGGCGTGTCATCCATGTTATTGTTTTGGAAGGGGCTATTGCTAGACATGGGTGCATTATTTATTTTATCCTCTTCATATATACAATCCAATTTTTGAAACAAACTCTTTGAAGTTTTAGATTTGAATTTTTGTGGCTTAGGTAACTTTACAGGTGATATCTCATTAAGGTTATCATGTTGTGAATAGTTTATTGATGAAACATGTCCCACAAAAAGTTGACTATTTATTATGCTTGGTATGCTTGAACTTGTGCTTGTTTGAGGAAAATATGGTTGTGATCTTGGTATTGATTGATTTGTTGGAACAAGATGTTGTGAAGTTGTTTGAGGGACACTTGGTTGCATTGGAGAAAAGATTGGATCATAACTAGGTGGAGGTCCTATTTGGATTATTCCATGCTTTGGTTCAAAGGTTTGATTTGGAATTTGTTTGAATGATTGCCTTGGGACTTGGTTGACCAAATTTTTATCTTGAATATGATTGGATTGTGCTTTCTTTAATTTTTCTTTTGATTCATCTAGCTATGAAATAAGTTTGGGCATCTTTGATTTTTCAATGAGAGATAGAAAGTATATTCTACCAAAATTTCCATTAGTCATCATCTTATTAACCTTCTCATTAAAGATTTTCATTTCTTTGTCCAATTTTTCTTGCCACTTTTGGATTAGGTATGTGTGAGACTAATGTGATTGATCATATGAGAATGTCATTTGTCTTGGTTTAGGAGGTGTTTGGATCCCTTGTCTTGGAGGGTACATGATGTTGGTGTTATATTGTCTTGAAGGGAATATAGGTCTCGTGTCATAACCTTGTGTTTGCAATTGTGTTCTTTTTCTAGGATCAAAGGGTATTTATGTGTTCTCACTTGAAATATACATGGGTTGGCAAATGTTTGTGTCATAAGGTGCTTGGGTATCTTGTCTTGGAAGGTACATATTGTTTGGGTCAAAACCTTTTGTTTGCAAACATAAACCTTGTCTTCGGTCAAAGTGTTCTTGTGTGCACATGGATTGATAGGAACCTTGTTGCCCAATTTACATGTTGACTATATGAAACTAAGGATATGCAAGATGCAATTTTTATGGGTTTTTGAAAACTTAAAGTATGATGATGCAACCTAAAGTATGCAAGGATTTTTAAGAAAATGATAATACAAAATGCAACGTAAGGAGATAAGTATTTGCAATTTTTTTGAATTTTTTGGAATTTGAAAATGTTTATGCAAAGTGCAACTATGTTTGTGAAATTTTGAAGGGATTTTGAAATAATATGAAAATGCAACTTAGGATGTAAAAAATGCAACTATGTTTTTTGGATTTTTTGACAACTTTAGGATATGATATGCAAAACTAAGGTTTATGCAACTTGAATTAGGACTTTGTACTTAGGATTTGGAATGTCTTGAAATGAGAAATCTTGGAAAATATAAACCTAGGAGTATAACCTTATGAAGTTGGATATTTGGATCTTGACCTTGAAAAGAAAATGGAACAAAAAGATTTGAAAAGACAAGGACCAAATCAAACCCTCCAAGACATAGGTAGGGTTGATTTAAAAAGAAAGGAAAAAATTGATATATTTCTGCCATCTGAATTTCAATATTTTCTTACGTACTATTTTTGCAATTTTAAGAGTTGCAAATTGTGCTATATATCTTTTTCTAAGCCACTAGGATTAAACTTGAGCAAACGTGGATGATAGATAATATTAAAGATAACTTAGGATTTTTATAAGCCCCCCAAAAAGGGATAAGAATAAGGGAAAAAAGCAAGGTAACTTACTATTTCTATTTTTAGAATTGTTTGCTAATTTGGAACAAGAAAATAAGAGAAAAGAAAACCCAAAGTAATTTTCATAGTCAGAAAAATAAATGACAAAGAGGCTGATAATTTTCCAAAAAAAAATAATTTTTCAAGGACTCCCAGAAATAACCTATGGACTAAACTACTCTAATGTACAACTCCAACAACTACTACTACCATGTGTATAAGTCCAGCAGCACTATCATTTACATATCTAGTTTCCTCACTCACACTCCTCATGGGTATGTGTGGCTGAAATACTGTGATCAGTTGAAAAAATAGTTCACCCATTGTTTGTCCACTTTGTGAAGTGACAGGACATTAATCCAACATCTTGTCATTGATTACTAGTGCTAGAGTTGCTAATACACCTAGGCATAATGATGCTGCAGACAGAAAATGCTCATCATCTTGTCTTGTCTAACAGCTGCACATGATTTGGATGGGAGGATTTTGGGATGGACATGTCATTTAGGTCCGTCTATTCTTTCTCAGTGACATTAGGGAGGATATTGTTCCCAGCTTTTCTTTTGTACAGTCAATGCTTGTGTAGTAGGATCTTTCTAATTCTGGCCTTGTAAGAACTTAATATTAAACAAGTAAGAATCTCTCTACTATCAGCAATGCAATGCAGATCAATTGAGAGGATTTAGTAAATCAGCTCCATTATTTAGAAGCTACTACATTCTATTGTATAGCCATAAAGCAGGCTCCAAGATGGTCATAGCCATCGAACTTCTTTTAGCTTTAGTATTTAATGTATGAGAAAATTTTCAAGAAAAAATGACAATCAAGCATGTTCCACGGATTGACTTTGTTTGCAGTATCATGGATTTTGTTTAAGTTGTTTACAGTATCATTGAATTTGTTTCTTGAGTGGGTTATCTGTTTTCTCTTTTCTTAGGAGTAGTGGATTGGTAAAAGAGTTTTTCTCAATTTTATTAGCAGCAAACAATTTGGCCCACCAGTCGTCCTTCCACACAGGAGGACACTTTTAAGCACGGTAGAGAATCAAGCCATTCCTTATGATGTGATTGGTCGGCTAAGTATAGTTTCTTTCAGAATTTTATGTTCTTGTTGGCATTGTTATATTGGATTCTTTTTTCAAAATCTACCTGTCAAATTTGCACAACATGAATTGTCACTGAAAGCAAGCTCAGATTACGGAATGCCAATTCATACATGAACAAATAAATAGATAAACATGGATATTTGTAATATAGGTGGAATTAAAAAGTGTGAAGTATTCTTGAACTTGTCTTTATCCCTTACGCGCAGCTGTGCATTGTTTGTCTTCTTTAAAATCTACCAGTCAAATTTGCCCACCATAAATTTTCTCTGAATGTGCGCTGATCACATGATGTTATAAATATTTACACAACAAAAACAAATAGAATCTGAAATTTGCAGTGGGTTTATAATGAGATTTTTTTTTTTTTTCTGAACTCTTGTGTTTATCTCATTAATCTTCACCCCTCTGTCTGTTTATAAGAAATTCCCGAAAGCAAAGAAAGGACAAATAAAGGAGTCTGAATATTAAAGGTACAGGTTCCTTAAATTGGGCAATATTTTGTTGACACTTTTGACTCCTACTTGAAACAATATTCAATGGAATATGATGTGTTATATTCTTTGGCTAGATTACTTTCTAGCTGTGGGAGGAAGGTGGGTACTAGCAATTCCCATAAAGCATTGTGAAAAGAATAGTGATAGTGATTTGTCAAATGTCCATGTCTAATAAGTATTCATTGAAAGTGAAAGCATCTCGAGAGAGAAAAAATACTGTAATTTATTTTGTTTTAAGATTTTCTTTTATGGTTAAAAGGATAAACAAAATTTACATTCTTATTATAAAATATAGATTTTAGATAGGAGAGGGTTCAATTATAGAAGTGTTCTATTAGCCATTTATTGGATTTTAAAAGTCTATTAGAAAATCATTCAGTTACTGGAAAAAAGTTTGTAATTAGATAAATTGGACAATTTCTATTCTGCTAGTACTACTATATTTCAATGATTAATCATAAGTGATCTAAAAATTAACACAATTAAATCAAGAAGCTATCTACATCAATTCATAGGTATCAATAACACATGATTATTGGGATATTTGTGCACAAGTATTTATTAATTGTATAAATTTTGTAGTGGTTAAAGGGAGGGACAATAGAGATTAAGTATTACAGATGTGAACTCAAAATTATCACTTTTTGATGCTTGTGTGCATGGAAAATTTCATTGCAACTACCTAAAAGCAAAAAGAGCAAAAAATGAGCACTTAATTCCATACAAAAGAGGAGAAAATAAAAGAAAAGAAAAAATCGTCAAAATCTACTTCGTCGTTTAAGAACATAGGATGTGCAAAGTTAGTTATAATGACTATTGGTACCCATCCCTTGTAATGATAGTAATTACTAAAGCTAATAGACAAATTTTATGGAGTTATAAATACTATCAAACTCACTAAACAAAATAATGTACAATTTAATCATTTTAAGTTTCAAGGGGGCAAAATGAAGAGATTAAACTCAATTATGTTGAAGTACTTGGAAAAGTAAGCACAATAATCTACAATTCAAGCATTTTAAGTTTCAAGGGGCAAAATGAAGAGATTAAGCTCAATCATGTTGAAGTAATTGGAGAAGCACCCTAGATTTTGCTAAGGGTAATGACTCTCAATCCATGGCATCTCCTTATCAAATATTGTTAGAAGCTCATTTAACATGAAGTCATCCAATTATCCACCATATTCTATTTCCTCGGATATATGAACAAGAAATGGAATTAAAACTAGCAATTGCACTTTAGTGTGCAATGGGTACACCGAAGATCTATATAAAACGTCAATCATTAAAAAAAATAGAACTTACAATTTTTATCCCTTGTATAAGAACTCCAAAAATGAAACTACATCGTTTTGTCTCAAGATTATTTTAACTTATATAATAGTCTTTCAAATAAATATGAAAAATATAAAAGATCAACATTCTTATCATTAAATATTCTTTGATTTATTCACATTTTTAAAAATAATTATCTTCTTAAAAAAAATGTTTTTAAAAGCTATGGACTTGTATAGTTAATTCCAAAGTTTAACAACGTTATGAACCATAAATGACATTTTGCACACAATTTTAAGAAAACAAGGAGTCCCACTAAGAATTGTGTTCAATTTCTACCCTAAAAACATGAAACCATCTATCAAGCATTATAGAGAGCCGTGGAAAGAAAATCATAAAGAAAAATATGGTACAATTGCATTTTTCCCACATTTCTACTTCCTTCTTTAAGAGGATTTTTTCTGGTGAAATTAAAAGGGGTTTCTTAAGTAGGTTAAGAAACCATGGAGGAGAGTTAATTGAAAAATGTTCTTGCTTGTTGTATCAGACTAGCTAAAAATAAAATAATTTTAGTTTTGCCTATAAAATGTGTTTGCTAGGATAAAAAGTATGATTTAATTGTGATAAGTATGACATTTTATTATCTTTGAATTTGGTTTATTTTACATTCATGCTTTATCCTATGTAATTGGTATAGAATTTCTTAAATGGAATAACATGGCCACACCTCAATAATAGTCAATTTGGTATTTTAGAAAGCAAGGGTGGACTTTGTTTTACTCTTAAACCTCGTTTGAGAACATTGTTGAGGAGGATAAACACGAGTCCAAGGCTAGATAAAATTTGTTCCCGTAGATTTTGCATAATGTATATATGAAAATTTCCAACCTTGATGTCGAGCACAAGGAATTCAGTTTCTTTATAACACCCTACATAAATTAATACTCATTTTTGACATCCTGTTATTAACGTAGATTCCTTTGTGGTAGCTATGACAACAATGTGTTTCAAGATTGGGTGAAGATTGTCACGTACATACATGCTTATCGAGAGTTTTTGTTCAGATCGAAATATGTTGCATTTAAGTATACAACATACATTAGCCCTAGAAATGGTACTATTATTAATCCCTAGCAACTTTATATACATTGAATGCTTGATCAATAATGATCAAGCACCATGGATTGTGTTTATTGGTGTCTAATTAGTGGATGTTACAAGTGCTCAACACACATCAACATTAGAAATGGTGCTATTTTTAGTCACTAATAACTTTTATAAACTTTGTATACTTAATTAATAATGATCAAATACTAGAGAATGTGTTAGTTGAATCTACCACCATGTAAATCATTATTCATTTTTTTCTATTATAGAACTTATTCAATTTGTTGATCAAAATAAAATACCTTAAATATAGACAAAGGTAAAATATTATCTAAAAAATAATTTTAAAATAACTCTGAAGATATAAATTTTAAATCTCCAAAATAACAATCGAAATAAAATTAAAGTGTTAAAATTCTATCAACAATATGTGGACATGACCTCTCTCTCCTTGACTTACGTCTAGACTTGAAGCTTCCCAGTTTTCATTGAAAAGTTTTGTTATCTATCCTTTTTCCAAGAACGGGTAAACAATCATACTACTAGGTTGGTTCTTTGTTCAGACATGAAACACTTAAAAGAGTCTATTCTTTTACTCATCTTTGCTACTTTAATCTTTGTTATTGTTGTGGTCCCATAATCACGCTCCCCTTATGGCCTTTTTGGCCTCAGGGGCCCCACTTCTTCTTTCTGCTTGTTTCGCTTCTTGTCCTTGTTTTCTTTTGTCTTTGGTTGTTTGTCAGTTTTCAGCCTTTTCGGCCTTGCTGAGCTTTCGCACTTTCACATGTCCGAAAGTGTGAAAAGGCTGAAGGAGCGAAGAGTTAAAACACCGCTCATTTCTCAGCCTTTTTAGCCCTAGCACCACTTTTGGACTTGTTCGAGGTTCGACCCCTCACAGGAGTCGGCCTTTCAGAGTTTCAGCCTTTTCGGGTGTCCGACACCCCCAAAAGGTCGAAAGGCCGATCGCCCAAGGTGATGATGTCAGCCACCGGGGTAGCCTATATAAAGAGCAAAGGGTTTTAAAACCCTCACTTTCATGCTCGCTCCTCTGCCTCTAGCCAGTTTTGCTCGCCGCTCATCACCTTTTCACCGTCTTGGTCTCCTGTTGTTGCTGGTCGTCCTTGAGTTCATCATCTTCTAGGTTGGTGGTCTTCCCCCCCCTCTTTTGTTTGTTTTTTGGGTCTTAGATTAGGGTCCTTGCCTTTCAGCCTTTTTGGCCTGTCTTAGTTTTAGGGTTCGTGTCTTTTCGGCCTTTTCAGCCTTGCCTTTAGGTCTAGGGTGTTTGGGGGTCGAACTTTTGGCCTTGGGGATCACCAAGGTAGTCGCCTTGCATCCCCTTGATGAGTTTGTGGTCAAACTCATCATCGAACTCATTTTTGAGTCCAACTTAGAAACCCTAGTTTCGGACCTTCGGGGTCCAAAACTTTAAAACAACTTGCAGCAGGATGAATATTCCCAAGTGTTGAGGGCACCTTTTGGCATTTTGGTGTTGTCACACATTGAAACATATGTGCCTTTGAAATGCCAAAAAGTGACTGTGCCTCCCCAGTGTTGTGCATCTTTAGTCTTTTCCACCGTTTTGGCCTTTTCAACCTATCGCATGCTAGTGTTCTCGCGTTCCCCGAATCCCCAAGGCATTTCAAGTCCACCAAGGCACTTGCTCGATCTTTTTGGTGTTGTTGGCCTTGTAGGCCTGCGAGAGGTTTCTCACCTCTGTCTCACCGAAATGGCTGAAGGGGGGTTTTTTCAAGCTGATCCAATGGAACCCATTTTCGGCCTTGTTGGCCTTGTCGAATTTTCAAAGGTCATACACCCCTGAAAGTCCAAAAGGCCTCAAGTACCTCTTGTGCCCCTTTTTGGGCTTAATTTTGGTAATATACATTGCTTTCTGAGTTTTTTCTCCTACCATGTTACTGATTTATGTCTTTTCCTATCTGCAGATATGGCCGAAAAGGTAGTAGCATCACTATGCATGTGAATTTTGTACCTGATCTGTATACACAACACTTCAGTAAAACATTAGAGGTTAGCGATAATTGAAATCTTGCAAGTAATTGAATCTGAACTAACCAAGCGATTTACTGCCTTCTAATAGATGCGAGTATGATGCTCTCAGAATGAAATCAAGATCAGTGACCTGGATGACACCTAAATGAAGGATTTGAATGCAATAATCTAGATATGAATTGAATCTATTTTTTTGGTTTTTATGATGCAATAAGAATGATAAATTGATATGAATCTATGATATATGAAAAAATTGATATGAAATCTATCTAACAATGATATGCAAATATGAATCTAAATGAATGTAAAACAAGATTGATCTCACAAAAGCTCAAATTCTCAAATTGATCTTCCAAGCTCCAATTGTGCAAATTCTCCAAATTTGATGTGCTATGATTCCTGTAGAGTAAGTTTGCAATTTGCGAGATATGAAATTGAAGAGCTGAGCCTTGATTTTATAGAAATCTAGGGCTTTGGGGGTGCATGGGAAAAGCCATAAATCACTCTTGATAAACTCAGGTTGATTTTTGAGTTATCAAGAAATAACAAATAATTAAGTCACAAAAATCATGCAAAAGCACAGTTCAACTCGAATTAGAAGTTTAGATCAACTTTTGACTCAAAAAGGATGTTGAGTTCCAAAAAGCTAACAACTTGCATTGATTTTTTGATTTTGAGTTTAACTGGTCCTTTTATGTGCACATGGATAATTATGATTTAATAAATAAATAAAGTGATTTATTATCAACTTTAACTGATTTTTGAAAGAAAATAATTAATTTATGGGTTAATTAACTATTTAATCAAACTTTTATTAAAAAATAATATCATTAAATATGACAACTTGCTTTAATCAATTAAATAAGAATTTAATCAATTAATGATAGGAATTTTGATTTATTGTCAAATTTGAATAATAATACTTAGGAATAAATATAATTAAATTCAACTTAATAATCAAGTGGCAGAATTAAATCTAATCAATTAAATATTTAGAAAATTCAATTAATCAAACTTTAGGATAAATTGGATTTAGCGCCAAATAATCATTAAATTAAAGATAATTGGATAATTAGGAATATTACTAGGAATATTCTCTGATGCAAAATTTAGGATAATCAATTAGGATTCGATAATGTTTAGATGTGCCTTTGGTTAGGACTTCGATGTTGATTTTGTTTGATTTGAAGATGTAGGAGGTTAATGAACCTATAGCCCATTTTTGGGGTATTACATTTTGTCCCTCTTTGAATTACTGTGCAAAGCATAGTTGTTCAAAGATAGTTTGTGTATGATAAAGATAAGAAATTGATTCAAAAGATATGATGATTTGAAGATAGGAGGTCCTGAATGACCAGAGATAATGTTAACTATAGCAACAAATGAACTGATGATTACGAAAAAGTGTCAAAACACCTGATTCTAAACCTTATGATTGTGAAGAAGTGAGTGACCTATTCTAGACCCGATTGTCCTTATATTGAATCACATTGGTATCACATCTGAACCCTTCAGTTACCGAAGAACCAAGGAAAATAACTCTAACGAATCGATAGTTGCAAAAAGTTGATACAGTTTACAAGATTAAGAGAATACCAGATTGATATGGACCTCGATGAATCTGATATGCCCCAAGCGATGATAGATTTTCCCCGAGCGATGAGGACTTTTGATGAATCAATGACTAGACGTGGTTGTTGTCTTGATCACTGATGAAAGATATTGATAGATTTGATTTACAGACTTGAATGATATGCAATACCATGCCCCCTTTGGGATTAAAATTGAAATCTGACAAGAAAAGTCAGCGTTATGGTGTAGAAGCATGTTAATTGATTTGAGAAGTGGTTGTGCACATTCGAGAACGTGTTCTGCATCATTTAGAGGTCCTGGAGACCAAGTTTGACTAGGTAAAACCATGATTTGACCATAGTTAACCAAGTTGAAATTTTGATAGCTTGATGTAAGATAATTAGTTAAGTTGAATTCTAGATTTCTGTGATGATTGAAGGTTGAATATGCAAGCAGTTAATAATATGAATGATCTCAGATTTTGATTTTGATCCTGAAAAAGGATTCTACTTGTTGTTTCGTTGGATGGACCTTCATGTAT
The DNA here is from genome assembly GCA_027943335.1 of Chamaecyparis obtusa. Taxonomy (NCBI): domain Eukaryota; kingdom Viridiplantae; phylum Streptophyta; class Pinopsida; order Cupressales; family Cupressaceae; genus Chamaecyparis; species Chamaecyparis obtusa. The sequence goes on from BSBK01006846.1 coordinate 1,662,357, forward strand.
GATTCAACTCTTGTTAGATTTGAAGAGGCGATTGAAGAATCTTGTTAAGTTTTCAAGCAATTTGTGAGATCATGCAAAGTGCAAAATGCAAAGAGACGTGCAAAATGAAATGCAACCTAAGACCTAGGACCTAGTCACTGATCATGTTTCGATTTGTTATCATCATTGAACTTTTTGGTAACCAGATAAATCAATACAATGCCCACTAGCTATGAAACCATAGACATATGAATATCGATTTGTATGCGCAAGAATCAATACAACACCCACTGGTCAAAATAACCATGGACATATGAATATTGATTTGTTTTCAAAATGTTGGATTAGATATAAGCACCAAGGCACAAGCGCCAGGATGACCTGAATATCATGTCCATTTTGATATAGCAATTTGTATAAGCATCAAAACATAAACGTCATGATGACCTGAATATGCCTTGCATTTAACACATCAAACAATCAATAGATCATTCGACATCCAATGTGAATTACCCGTAGTGACCCTTTATCGTTCACATCCTTAGGCAAGATTGCGTTTCATAGTAGGAGAAAGAACTCACTTCAAAAAGATAATAGTTAGATCAAATTTCCTTGAATTTACCAGGTATCAATGGTCGAGGTACGCATGGCCATCCAATTTGAGATAGAGGCTCTTACAGTCGGACACCATTTCAATCTAGAATTTCCAAAGTTGTTAGATTTTCACATACAAGTAGAAAACCAAGAAAATATTATGCCCCCAGTGATCACGCTCTAAATCCTGTAAAGGACATCATCGAAGAGTTCGTGGGAACAAAATATGCAAAAATCTCAATGCGAATCAGTAAGCATACAAGGAGATAAAAGCATGAAGCACAGATTGTTTTTCGGTTTGTGTTTTGATTGTGTTGTAGATGCAAAATCCTTTCTAGAGACGAGACAGACTAATTGACTCAACTTGAAGCTTCAAAGGACTCTGACTGGATATGACACGTCTAAGATACACTAGAGGCTATAGGATATGACATTGATTGCCCTCAAGTTTGAACATTGATAGGATACAGATGCTCAAGCTGATTGGTGTACAAACTAACTTTTGAACCAAGGATATATATAGACGAAAGCAGACTGAAAACTGGGAAAGACCAAGATTGCGCTGATAGATGGAGCATTTCAAACAAGTGGCACCCGTTTGCTGGGTTTTCACCATCTTGGCAGAGATTCTATTTTTGCTACCAAGGTGCTTGTTTCCAGGTTTTCACCAAGGCACTTTTTTTTTTTTTTTTTTTTTTTGTATTTTTCATTTTTTCAAATTTTTTGTACTTTTGATATTTTTTTCAATTTTTAAGATTTTTTTCAGGACATTTTACCAAGCACTGAATGTCTTAGGCATAGAATTTCTTCAGATGGAGAACGTTGATTGGTTCTCAGAGCTGTTCTCCTTTAGTTGTTGAGAGTTGATAGGCACCAGAGCCAAAAGTAGCAATGATTACAAAGGGACCCAGCCAGTTGGGTTCAAACTTCCCCTTGTGTTCTCGATGTGATTGATTTTTAGGATTTTCTCTCAAGACTAGATCGCCAACCTGAAATTCTCTGTGTCTGACTTTCTTGTTGTAGCCTCTAGACATTCTTTTCTGATACACTCTGAGATGATCATATGCTGCTTGTCAGCGCTCATCTAGTAGCTCAAGTTCATGCAACCTAGACACTCTGTAGTCATCGTCGGTGACAAGTCCATGCATTCTAATTCTGAGTGATGAGATTTCAACCTCAATTGGCAGTACCGCTTCAGACCCATAAACTAAAGCAAAAGGAGTAGCCCCCATAAGCGTTCTGATACTTGTTCTATAGGCCCAGAGAGCTGGATTGATCATGAGATGCCAGTCTCTTCCTATTTTATTAATTGTTCTGTGCAAGATTTTTAAGAGATTTTTGTTTGAAGCCTCAGCTTGTCCATTCCCTTGGGGATAGTATATAGATGACCAATGTTGAGTGATCTTGAATTTAGCACATAAATCATCTAAGTCCTTATTTTTGAATTATCCACCATTGTCTGTGATTATAGAGTGAGGAATCCCATATCTGCAAATGATGTAGTTCAAGATGAACATACAGATCTATTTTTCCGTTGCTTGTGTTAGAGGAACTGCTTCTACCCATTTTGTAAAATAATATGTAGTTGTGATTATATGGGTATGTCCATTAGAAGAGTGCGGATGAATAGCACCTATGAGATAAAAAGCCCATTGTTGAAAAGGCCATTGTGTAGTAAATGGAATTAGATCCCTCCCTGGAGCATGAATCAAGTTTCCATGTACTTGACACTGTTGATAGTTTTTAGCAAATTTAATAGCCTCTTTCTCCATTTCAGGCCAATAGTACCTAGCCCTAATAATTTTTTAGGCTAACGTTAAATTGTTTGAGTGTGACCCACATATACCCTTTTGGACTTCCTCTAATGTACATTGAGACTCTTCCCGTTCTAAACATCTAAGCAGTGTACCATCTAGACCTCATTTGTACAAGTCATTACCAATGATGACATATTGAGATGCGGATGGAATAAGATTTCATTTCTCAAAATGGTTAAAAGAATCAGGAATGATTTGGTCATGGAGATAGGAGAATAGATTTTTGTAGTGGGATGAATCATAACCTACAACAGTGTAGATCATGCGGGTTTCAGGGGAGTCATATGCAAGATAGGATAGGGCTTCCACCAGGAACTTGTAGTGTAGCTCATGTTCGCGCTGCTACAAGAGAGTAGATAATGTCGCCATTACATTGACAACCTTATTCTCCATTCTAGGTATTTGCTCAAATGTGATAGATATGAAGTATTTCTTTAAATCATCTACCATTTTCTTGTAAGGAATGAGCTTTTCATCTTTGGTTTGGTACACATCATTGACTTGGTGGATAACTAGTTGTGAGTCTCCATGAATGTGTATCTCTGTAACTCTCCACTGTATTTCCATTTTCATACCATTGAGAAGTGCCTCATATTCAACAATATTGTTTGTGCAAGGAAACTTTAATCTGAATGCTTTTGGTATCGAGTATCCTTGAGGAGTGATGAACAATATACTTGCTCCAAATCCATTCTGTGTGTAGGAGCCATCAAAGAATAACTGCCATTCTCTAGAAGAGAGGTGCATGATAGAGGAATCGGGAAATTCCATTTGCATGGGTGTATCATCAAACAGTGGTGCTTTAGCTAATTGATCAGTAATGACCTGTCCTTTGATAGCTTTTCTCTCAACATATTCAATGTCAAATTCGCTCAAGAGCATGACCCATTTGGCTAATCTACCTATGAGGGCATCTTTTCTTAGTAGGTACTTTAGTGGATCAATCTTAGCTACCAAATGAGTGGTATGAGATAAGATGTAATGTCTCAGTTTTTGTGATGCAAAGATCATAGCTAGACAAGCCTTCTCGATCATTGAGTAGTTCTTCTCATAGGCCACTAAAGTTCTACTGATATAGTAGATGGCTCTTTCCTTCTTGTTCTCATCATGCTGTGCTAGTAATGCCCCCAATGATGTATCTATTGCGGAGACATATAATATCAATGGCTTCCCATGAATAGGAGGCATCAAGATAGGAGTATTTGAGAGATAACTCTTTATATGGTCAAAATTCTTTTCACATTCTCCATTCCATGCAAAGGTCACACCTTTATGTAATGTCTTTGTGAAAGGTTGTGATATGTCAGCAAGTTGTGATATGAATCGTTTGATGGATTGTACCCTCCCTTGCAAAGTTCTCATCTGACTGATATTCTTCGGGGGTTGCATTTCCATGATAGCTTTGACTTTAGCTGGATCGACTTCGATACCTTTCTTTGAAACTATGTATCTCAAGAGTTTTCCAGAAGTGACACCAAAAGCACACTTCTTAGGATTTAGTTGGAGACTAAATTTTTCAATTCTATCTAGGATCATGCTCAAGTCAGTCAGATGTTCAGTTCTAATCATTGATTTTGCTAAAGTATCATCAACATAATTCTCCATTATTCTATGCATCATGTCATGGAAAATAGATGTCATTTCTCTTTGATAGGTAGCACCAACATTTTAAAGCCCAAATGGCATAACGTTCCAACAGAAGGTTCCCCACGCACATGTGAAAGCAGTTTTCTCTTGGTCTTCTAGAGCAATTTTGATTTGGTTGTATCTCGAAAAGCCATCCATTAAGGAATACATCTCATAGCCCGTAGTCATGTCCACTATCATATCAATGTTAGGCAGTGGAAAATCATCCTTAGGGCATTCTCTGTTCACATCTGTAAAGTCTGTGCACACTCTAATTGAACCATCTGGTTTTCAAATAGGTACAATGTTGGAGATCCACTCAACATAGTCTATGACATGGATGAATCCATCTTTTAGGAGTTTCTCTAGTTCAACTTTGACTAAGAGTGCAACATGAGGATGCATCTTTCTCAATTTTTGCTTGACCGGTTTTACTCCAGGAGTAGTGGATAGATGGTGCATGATGAGATTTGGATCCAACCTTGGCATATTTGAATATTTCCATGCAAAGTTGATCCTTTTTTCTGATAAGAATGTAGTGAATTTATGTTTCTCTTCTTCTAATAAGGATTGTGCTACATGTACCAATTGTGGTTCCTCTGTTGTACCCAAATTGATGGATTGAGTGGGCTCAATCAAAGCTAGAGATCTGTCCTATAAATGACTCAGAAGGACATCAAATACCTCATCCTTAGGTGCCTTAGAGAGGTTTTCACCTTCAGATACGTCTTTTATTTTTACTTTTGTAGGTTCTGAGACTGCCACAAAGTGGTTTTCACCCTCAGAACTCTTCTTCTTTGACTGAGATATTTGATGTGTAGATATTTGACTGCATTGAGGTAGCAAGCAAGGGCATAGTCATTGGGAAAGGTGTAGATATCATGGCTTAGGTTTGTGGAAGTTCAGTCAATAAGGTCAGGACGTTGGATAGTCAAAGCGGGAGAGGCTTGGGATATGGTGTTCATGGACATGGATCTATCATCATTGGTCCTAACCCAACGCTCAAGTTCAAAGGTGATATTACAACTCAAAATGTTCAATTCGTGAAGAGGCTCAACGTCATCGTGGGAGTCCTCTTCAGCCATAGGTGAATCAAACACGTTAAGTTCATTATTTTGCTCTAGACCTACATTGGGTTGAGGTGCATATTGGTGAATAACATCAATATATTTCTCTATGATAAGCTCATCTTCTTCTGGAATGGCTCCCCATTCATAGTCATTTGACTCAGCTTCTGATTCAGGATCTCTAGGAAATCTTAGGATATGTGTGAAGTCAGGATGAATACCCCAAGAAGGGTTACCCTTAGTCTCTAACTTGAATTCATATTCATGGGAATCAGTGTCATAATAACTACCCCCTTCTTCTTGATCAGTTTGATTGCCTTTGAGATTAGCTGGTTCTTGTGGTGCAACCATCTCTTGCTCTACAGTAGGTTCTTGTGTTTCTACTACATTGATTCTCTTTATTGTATCATTTTCCATGTCAAGAAGATTTGTGATTTCTATAGGCAATTGTTCATAGGGGATAAGCTCAGAGTTGTCTGAATCATCATTTGAGGGTTCTATTTCTTCTTTCTTGAGAAGAGGTTCTCCTAGTGCAATTTGTTCTATGACATGAGAACAACCACCTTTGAAGTGATGGGGTTTCTTCTTAAAGCCTAAGCCAATAGTATCTTTGTTTGCTCTACCAGTATGTGAAATGGGTGTCACAAGACCCTTTCTTCTGATTCCTAGAGGTCCTTGACCTGGATATCCCATCTTAGCTATCAATTTGTTCCCTAGGCCATATGAATTAGAAGGGATTTTAGGTGCTATAGATTCACTAGCTTGAACAGTTTTGGATTCAAAATTGTCTTTGTATAGCCATGCAAGCACAACTTCATCCTCTTCAAATTCTTTTTTGGATGCTTGCTCCGCCACAAAATTTCTGTTATATGCTTCCATAGGTTCCTTAGGTTCTGATTTAGACTGCTTCAAAGATTGTCCATATGACTTAGGTGAGATTAGGAGAGATGTCAAAGACAAGATTGGCTCTATAAGGTATTCTCCCATCCCATTTTCTTTGATATTGACCTCTTTAGAAATGTCTTCCATCTTGGATGTGGAAGCAACATTTAGCTACTTGATGGAAGATTCTCTATTATTAGGAACAAGCTTATCGGCACTTTCCTTCAATGTATTACAAGTTGTACTCAGATCTGCTAGGATAGTAACCTCTACTCCTTTATAGGGAAATTTCAAGCATTGATGGTATGTAGAAGGAATAGCTTGCATTTCATGTATCTAGGGTCTCCCTAGAAGGATATTGTAAGCGAATGGTAGATCAAGCACCTGACATGTGGTATCTTTGATGATTGGGCCCACTCAGATGGGTAAGACAATGGTGCCTTTAGAAGATCTTTCTTGTTCATCATAGGCTTTTATGGGTATCTTCTTTCAAGGATCAATAGCCATTTCTAAGAATCCCAACTGTGTGATTATGCTGTAAGAACAAATGTTGAGGCCAGCGCCCCCATCTATCAACACACATTTGAATCGACAGTTCTGGATCAATACTTCTATGTGCAAGGGCTGATTATGTGGGTGACTCAAAGAGTTGTCATCTTCCTTTGAAAAGGAGATATATTGCGGAGACGTAAGATGACCAACCATAGTCTGGAACATGTCTAGATCTAGGTCATCAGGAACATTAGAGCCGAGCAAAGCTTTGTCTAGGACATCTCTGTGAGCTGGAGATATTTGAAGTAACTCAAACATAGAGATTTTGGCATTGGTATGCTAGAGTTGTTGGACAATGCTATAAGATGTAGGCTTTGTATCCTTTGGATTGGAAGTTTTGGAAGCAGCCTTCTGTTTAGAAGCAGATGAAAGATTGAAAGGTATCTTAGGGACATTAGATGAATCTGGGATTTGTCCTTTCAGATGTGCCTGAGCTTACAATCAAGTAATTGCATTAGCTAAGGAATAATTTCTATCTCTTTGTACAATTGTGATGATATTGCAGCTCTCAGAGAGACATGGTTCAACCATATTGATGACAGCATTATTTCCAGGGTAAGTGTAATTGACTTTTGCCCCCATGTTAGGCTGAGAAGTTGAAACTCCCTTGCCATGTTGTGGAAACAGTTCTGTAAATGCCATGTGATCATTGTCACTTTTAGGACTATCAATGGTGATGTCTCCCTTATCGATCGGATCTTGAATAGTGTGTTTCAACCGCAAGCAGTTATTAGTTTTGTGACCTTTACCTCGATGGAAATCACATAATTCATTCTCTCTCCACCATTTCAGTTTAGGATTAGGATATTCTCAGATCTCAAGCAGAGAGATGATGTTATCAACTAGTAGAGTTCTCATAGCAGATTCCAAGGATTCTCCAAGAGGAGTGAACTTTCATTTATTATCCTTAGACCAAGATTTGTATTCTAGCTTCTTTTGAAATGGTTCGAATGACTTCTGTTCTGAAGCTTTAATGGCTTGGGTGCCAAGAGTCAGATTGTAGGCCGGTGCTTTTGATGGGGTGCAGACAGTATCAACAACACCATCTGTGACAATACCTTTGTTTTTGTTCCAATTTTTGTTTTTATCTTTGGAACTATATCATGATTTGTACTTGTCTTTTTGAAGTGTGATGTCTCCTTTCTTGACAAGTACTTTCTCAATCTTGATTGTATTATCCACCATTTTATCAAAAGATACATGATCTTGCATTTGTAATGGATAGTTGAGTTCTAAAACCAGGTTATTGATAAAGATTTCAAGTTTCTCCATTATGGGAATTGGTCTAGCATACAGAGAGAACTTCTTTCGCCACCTCTTGAGGAATGTTAGGAATGGTTCTCCTGGATATTGCTTGAGGTTACAGATATCGATCATGGTGACCAGTGTATGCACCCTAAAATGGTTGCCTAGATTTTGAGCCCCATTTATTCAATTTATCAATCCTGAATCATTTTTATCAATAATCAATATTTTCAACATTATCAATTTCTTGATCAAGTCTTAATTTCGATTATATATTGGATTTTTATCCTTGGGCTATCCATTCTATCCTAAGTCGTTATTTATTCAAAAGGAATATTTCCTCCCCTTTTGATTAAATAAAAAGCCCACCTTTCCCTCTTATCCTAAGTTGCACAAATAAAGCATTATTCTTGTTTTATAAAAAGGAAAAAAGCACTTTTTGTCTCACATGAGGCTCAAAAGTCAACACTTCACTCTCATTGGAGGATACTTGTGCACATGGATTGCTCCTCTTTCAAGCTCCACCGCCGATTAAGACTTTTTGCCTCTTAATCTCAATGGTCCATTTCTTTGCATTTCTTATAAAAGGAGAGCTCTCTCCTCCATTTGCATACCATGTTTTTATGCTAATGTTATGCTGCAGGTTTTAGGTGCATTCTCATTTAGATTTGCATTGCATTGCATGTTTGATTCTTGGAGATATGGGCATTGTTGCCCTTGTCTTCACTTGAATCTCTCATTGTATGGTTGACTAGCAAGGTCACAAGCTTGTAGCTCTAGCTGAGAGCAAACACATCATAGTCCCTTGCAACTCCATGCATAGAGAGCTATGAGCCACTTTGTGAGGCCTCATTCTTGAGCAACCTTGCATGTAATGGTTCATAGAAGTGCACCATTTTAGTGTGTACATTTCTGGCACCCACCGTGGGGCAGAGTAGATAGGCTTTGTCCTTTGCTTCATTGCATTTTCGTCATTTTTCAAAAAAAAATTTCAAAATTTTTGCAGTTCTGGTTTTCTGTCTCAGAATATCACGCGATACTTCTCAGTATATCGCGCGATACTTCTCAGTATATCATGCGATATACCTTTGTATAGCGGTGTGACACTTCACGTAAGAGAAGAATCACCCGCCAGTATTGAAGTATATCACTTGGCATCGTGTGAAGTATCACTTGGCATCATGTGAAGTATCGCCCAGACTGAGGTATATTGCACGACTATAGGAAACTGTGTCGCGTGATACTGGTGAAGTCTGAGGTATATCGCCTGATCAGATAGAGACTTGCATTTCCAGTTTTATCATCTGAATTTGATCATTTTAGTTTGCTGGTTTATTTTACTGTATTTAGATAGGTCTAACCTGCATCTTTTAGCTTGAATCTATCAGTTTATTGCATATTTACATTTGGATTTTGATTTTGCTAACCTTGTTGGTCTAACAAGTTGTGCTTGTAGGTGCTCTCATTGCTTAAAATTTACTAAAAACACATGTCAAAGAGGGCTACTAATAGTTTTTGTAGGGCTGCCCAAGCATTAAAAAAAAAAAAAAAAAAATCTTGCTTGTTTATTTGCTTTCCTTTTAAGTGTGGCAAAAACTAGTTGTTTCATTTATTAGGCACTTAAGATCTTGTTGTAGGAATTCTTGGGTGGTAGGAGAAGTATGCTCTTCACCATTTTGGTGAACCAGAAAATCTTGACCCATCTTTGAATTTTGAAAACAAGAGGGTAAATGAACTTTGCTTGGTGTTTTGGGAGAGATTTTTGAGATAGGGGAGTATGCTCTTCACCCTTGTGGTGAACCAAAAACCTTGAACCTCAAGAATTGATCCACTTTTTATTTAGATTTAGAATCCTTTAGCGGGCCTGCTCTTGAGCAATCAAGAGGAATGACTCAAGTGGGGACAACCTTGTCATCATTTTCTTTGGTGGCAAGTGATTCCAACTCACTATAATCTCAAGGCTATCAAGGACATCAAAAACCCTGATAGACATAACACTTATCTTTGCTTAATGTGAGTAGCTCATGGGATTGCGACCATGGGGAAAACATTGAACAAGAATGCTTAAGGTACTCTTGAGACTGCAAGGTTCTAGTCCTTTATGAGGAGCAAGAGGGGTGTTGTAAATGGAAATCCTTATTAAGAACCATTAGATAGAAGCCACCTTGTTTAGCTGCTTATCTTCTTAGTGCAAGGATTGATCCAAGTGGTTTACCCAGATCACCTTAAGATACTCACCATATGTGTCCCTTTGGTTGTGTCATTTGGCACTTCCACAACAAAGCCAACATCTCTTGTGGGTAACCACTTGGTGTGAGGCAAGGGGGCATCAAGTTGTGGGCTAAGTTGGTAAGCATTGAGCCTTGACTTTTTAGGATAGATTTTCTTGAATTATCTTCAGTTGTGTGATGCCAGTGCAAACGTTCTTACATACAAACAATCAGTAGCATTCATAGGGTGCTTTTTCAATTCTGATATCACAAGTGTTTGTCTTGGCAAGGTTGCTTTTGCCCTTGTTTCAAGTTCTTGAGACATGTTTTGATCCCTCACTGTTTGCAAACCTGCCAAAATTCTACTGATATTGTGATTGAAATCAAAAACATCAACCCTCAGGCTAAAAATTTTGACCAAAAAGACCCAAAAATGCAAATTTTACACAATTCTGGTCAAGATTTGAACAAATCTGCAACAGTATCGCACTTTGTAAAGCAAAATATCATGCGATACTTCACGCTTGCTAAAAATATCACCTGCTTTGAAGAGAAATATCGCATGATAGTTCACCCCTGACGAACTATCGCCTGACCTGCCTGGAGTATATCACCCACCAGTACTGAGGTATATCACCTGGCATAGGGCGAAGTATCGCATGCTTATAGGTATATCACCCCAGTAGCCTGGAGTATATCACCTGGGTAATTTCTATCGTGCTTACAGTTTGGTCAATTTCAGTCGCTGTTAATCAGGTTAGGTCTTAGAGTAGGCTTCTTGCTCTGATGTTTGAGGCCTGTCTTGACTCTAAATTTTTGGTTTTAGTCCTCCGGGATAGCATCATTTGATTTACGAAATCACTTTGAAATAATTGTCAAGTTAGAAGGTCATTCTTGGTGCCAAGGTTCATCTCTAAGATTGTTAGCTACATTCTTGGAAAATTTTAGTACTCTTATTGTCCAAATCGCTTTCATTTAAATCTCAATTTCAATTATCTTTTGGCCTAGTCCAACCTCCTGATTCAAAAGTGCAAGGGTAGTCACCCTTTGATTTGAAGCACCTCTTTGACAGTGTTGGTAAAGCCCCTTTTCTATTTTCTCATTTCTCTTTGGACAATAGAGGACTTTGATTATCCTAGTTTGGCGCTGACACTTTGAGACGTCACCTTATCATTGAGAGTATCTTTCTTTCATGTCAGTTACGACAAGGTACCAAGTCAATCAAGAGAAGCGACCCCCTGTTGCCTTTAGCCAGTTACCACCCGTTAAGACTTGTCGACAACCTAAGGGAAAAGGACCCCTTTTTGATCAATCTCCTAAGAGTGAATCTGAGGTTTGTTTCAATCCAGGAGCTAACCCTAGTGAAGTGAGCACCTCTTTTATACCACTTTCATCAAGTATAGACATGAGTTACACTTTCACCCGACAACAAAGAGAAGCCATGAATCAAACTCTCGAGGATATCTTCCAATGACATAGAAGAGTGTATGGTGGTTCTTCTCATGCTAGTCCACCCGGGTCACCTCCCAACAACGTGAGGTATTTTGATGCTCACCAACGAGCTGAGAGACATCATAAGCAAGCTCACTCAGATTCAGGGTCACAACATGAAGATCAGAACAACGAATCTAGTGATCACCACATAAATGTAGCTAATGCTATAAGGCATTCGAGACAATCCTCCCCACTTAAAGACACCTCTCGATATGCAAATACAAGATTGAGAAGCATTGAGAGAGAGAAGCAAGCCTATTTAGATGAACAAGCTACTAAAAAGGAAAAATTTAGACAACTAGAAGAAGAGGAACGTGCGTTGTTGGATATACAGAAAAGAGTCACCCAAGAAGAAGAAGATAGACTCTACGCACAACAACTCCAAATCTGATTCAACGGAAGGGGAACCAATAGTGGGAATAACTCACCCCCATCCACACCCTCCCCAAGTCCTAGAAGGAGGTCAAGAACACCCTCACGATCCCCAAGTCCTAGAGGAAGAAGGGTTTTAAGATATGACCATCATAGGAGACAGTCATCTCATAGACATTCAAAGCAACCCTCCCAACGAGCACATCATGGCTCACAACATGGAGGAAGCTATGCTAAATTTGATCATATGGATTTCATGACTATGCAACAAGAACCATCCTTTCAAGCATATGTGGAGCAATATGTGGAACAAAACAAAGATCAATTCTTGGAAAATCTTATTAACAAAGGTGCTAAAGTTCCATATAATTTTGATGTTCACCAAAAGATCAAGAAATAGAGCCCTTCAACTGATGAGGTGATCTTACAAATGCAAAAGGATATAGACAGGATGAAAGCTCCCAAGAGCACGTTTCATTTGGACTCCATATGTCCTAACCCCATTGAAAAAAGTGTGGTGATGGTAGAATTCCCTAAGAAAGTTGAGTTCCCAACATATGACAAATATGATGGCACTGGTGACCCTCACGACCATGTTTGATAGTTCTACATAATGAGCTTTTCCTTTCACCATGAGGACTCCTACTTGATGAGACTATTCCCAAGGAGTTTAAAAGGTCAATCCATGGAGTGGTTCACCAACCTTTCCCCTCCAGTAAAGACATTTAAGGAACTTGTCCAAAGGTTTGTTCAGCATTTTGCTTACAACTTATCGAGGTCGGTCACAATGCTTGATTTGTGCAAACTCAAGCAAAATCAAGGGGAATCTTTTGTCACATTTTTACAATGATGGAGGCGATTGTGTTCAAAATACCCAAGGACAATTCCTGAGGAGGAGAGAATTGATATCATTGTGAGCAATCTAATACCAGAACTAAGATATGAAGTTAAGAAAATCCTATTTAATTCCTTTGATACCATGGTAGAGGTGGCATGTCGCATTGAGGATGTCCTAAAAGAACAAGGAATTTTGGCTAAACCAACAAATAACAACAATGGCCAAAATAACAATACTAATGGTAACAAGGACAAAAAGAACTCCTATTGGAACAAAAACAAGTAAGTGGTCAATGATGGAGTTGTTGACTCATCTCAACCCAAGAATGAAGGAGTTCTTAACCTCTCTCATGCAGTTCAAGCTATGAAGCTGCAAACGTCTTCAACACAACAAGACAAACCTAAATATCAAAGGAGATCTAAAATGGAGAAAAGACAATTTACCAAATTGGGAGAATCTTATGCAGATGTTTTTAAGACATTAGTTGCTCATAATTTGGCACACCCATGGGATCCTACAAAACATCGTATACCAGATCCTTTACCTCATTTGTGGGATGCGAAGGCTTTTTGTGTTTTCCATAATGGGATTGGACATGACATAGAAAATTGTTTTAAACTCAAGCATCTTGTCCAAGACCTTATTGAAAAAGGACAATTACAAGTTGATGGTTTAACCACTAACGTGGATCATAAAGCCTTTAAAGAGCCCTTGCCTAAATATGAGAAAGGAGAGAATTCTAACAATAAGAATGGCAAGGCGGCTATCAACTATACATACACAAATTCTGACAATGTGATTAACATGCTTGGAGTGGTTGACGATAACATCAACATGGTAAGAGGGAAAGATCCTTATGGACATAATGTGGACTCAACTCTTATGACTGATGAAAGACCTGTTGTGGTGATAAGAGGTCCTCACTCACAAAGAATGCCCCAGTCCCTCAATGCTGTCACTAGGGGCCAGGCCCAAGCACCCATTATCATCAAAGGTCCTAGCACTAGCAAGTCTAAGCAGCCCACATCTAAAGGCATTCTTCCTAAATCTGCCATTGGTCCTGATTCCAATTATAATCTTATTGACCAATTATAATGTACACCCGTGCAGATATCCATTTTTGAGCTTTTAGAATTGTCCCCTAAGCATAAGCATGTCCTTGAAGATGCTTTGCGAGTAGCCAGTGTCCCTAACAACTTAGATATTGATCAATTCCAGAATATGATCAACCATTTAGCTAGCCCTCATTACCTCACCTTCTCAGAAGAAGATGACAAATCAATCAGTCACCCACATAACTTGGCCTTACACATCAAAGTCATGATTCATAAAACCCGTGTCAGGTGTGTACTGATAGATGGAGGTGCGGGGCTCAATATTTGTACCATGAGTTTGTTGCTGGCTCTAGGATATTCTAAGAATGTCATTAACACAAGGAAAAAGATCACAATCAAGGCATATGATGAAGTAGAAAGAAGTTCTAAGGGATTGGTTGTTTTGCCTATTCGCATTGGTCCAGTAGAAAAGGATATCTTATTTCAAATTGTTGATGTTGGACCTTTAGCCTACAACATTTTGCTAGGTAGGCCATGGATTCACGAAATGCAAGTAGTCCCATCAACGTATCACCAGTGTGTTAAGTTTCCCTATAATGGTGTCGAAATTTGCATACTTGGAGATAGTGCTTTGTCAGTTAATAACATTTCTGCTAGATCACATGTACCTTTGAATAGGGAAGTTGACAGTCCTAGCAGTTCATTTGAACAATGCAAGTAGAAGTTTAAGACCATAGATCTTGGGATGGGAGATTATAAAATTAATTCTTTTACAAACATGCCAATCTCTCCTAGGTCTTATGGGAGACCATCACCAAATATGAAACCTTCATCATTAGCAATGACATTATTTGGAACATTTGTTGAGTCTTCGGTCCCCATTCAGGAAGAGAAAGAGGAATTTGCCGTAAGGGACTGGATCTATCACGAGGAAAAGTACAAACACAACGAGAATTTTGCTCCTTCACCTGAAGCTTATGGGAGAGGGTATACACTGGTTAAGAATATGGGTTATCCTGGATATGGTCCCCTTAGCCATAGGCTAGATGCTAAAGCTGAGCCTCTTGATCATGCTCTTTTTGGATGAAAGAATAAGTCCACGGTTGGCTTAGGTTTTGAAATTGAGAAGAAGAAAGGTGTCCCTGTCCTAGCTGCGACGAACAGTGACAATGAATCAGACTATACGCCTGAACTTTCTAATCAACAAGATGTGTCTGATGATTGGGTGCCCTCAACAAATCTCCTTTAAGGAGATTCCACAGATTTGATACTTGACAGTCCTACTATTCCAGCTCTGACGGATAGTGACTATATGACTGCTAGATCGATAAAGGAAAGTGTTACTATCTTAGCTACGACGGATAGTACCAATACTAGCACTAGAGAGGGGGAAACCCTTCCTAACCTTGAGGCTTCTACATCACGAGGCCCAAATGATGATTTAGACACAGACTCCCATGAGTATGAATGGGACTCACTTTCAGATGCAACAGTTGATTTGGACATAGATATTGTCCATGCCTATAGTACCCAACCTGATGCGGCTAACGAGCTTAGTGTAGGAATAGAGGATTGTACTCCTCAAATTGCCTTAGTGGACGATGCTTCGTTTGGTAGGATGAGTCCTAATTCAGGTATCTTAGGAGAAGACTTGATGAACTCTGATCGTATGGTCACCAGAGATGACACCTTTCGCATAAACCACATTGAACCAGTCATTGACCTACCCCTTGTTCACTTTGACCTAATTGACTAGTCTCAGTGCCATCAAGAGCCTATATTTCTCACTTTTTAGAATGATTACGAAATTGCCTACTATCTGAATGCTCTTGAATCCGTGGCTTCTTCCACTAGTGAACCAACAACCAGCATGACAGAGCCTGATATTAAGTACCTCAGTCTAAAAATAAAAGAAAAAAAGAAAAATAGGTCTGATGGCGAAAACCACTTTGTGGCGGTATCAAAACCAAAAATAGTAAAAAGAAATGACGTATCCGAGGGTGAAAACCTCTTTGAGATGCCTAAGGATGGGGTACTTAATAACTTGCCAAGTTATTTCTAGGATAGATCATCAGTATTGATTGAGCCAACAAAGCCAGTCAATTCGAACACAGAAGAAAATCCTCAAATAGTCCATCTTGCTCAATCTTTATCAGAGGGAGAGACCAAGGCATATGTACAGTTCTGACAAAAAAAAAAATTAATTTTGCATGGACCTATTCAGACATGCCAGGGCTTGACACAAATCTTATAATGCATCACTTATCCATAGCTCCAGGCGTCAAACCAGTGAAACAGAGACTCAGAAAAATGCATCCCCATGTAGCTCTCCTTGTCAAATCAGAATTAGAAAAACTTTTGAGAGCTGGATTCATTAGAGCCATCGATTATGCATAATGGATCTCAAACATAGTACCAGTTTCCAAACATGATGGGTCCATTTGTGTATGTACCGATTTTAGAGATTTAAACAAAGCATGCCCAAAGGACGACTTTCCACTTCCAAACATTGACATGATAGTGGACATGACAGCGGGCTACGAGATATACTCTCTAATGGATGGTTTCTCTGGATATAATCAAATTAAAATAGCTCCTGAAGACCAAGAGAAAATATCATTCACATGTGCATGGGGAACCTATTGCTGGAACGTCATGCCATTCGGATTAAAGAATGCAGGAGCAACCTACCAAAGAGCTATGACCACTATCTTTCATGATATGATGCACAAAAACATGGAAGATTATGTGGATGATACCCAGGAAAAATCAAGAAAATGGGACACACACCTCGATGATCTGGAAGTAATTTTAGATCACATGGAACAATTTCAACTCAGATTGAATCCAAAGAAGTGCACATTTGGTGTCACCTCAGGCAAACTTTTAGGATTCATAATATCAACAAAAGATATCGAGGTTGATCCCTAAAAGGTCTAAGCAATTCTAGATATGCCACCTCCTCAAAATATCAACCAAATGAGAAGTCTTCAGGGACGTCTTCAATCAATTAGGAGGTTTATTTCTTAGCTTGTAGATAGAGCGCAACCCTTTAATAAGACATTGCATAAGGGTTCTTCTTGTGTTTGGAATGAGGATTGTCAAAAGAGCCTAGATCAGATCAAACAATACTTGGCTAATCCTCTGATCCTAATGCCTCCTATTCCAGGGAAACCATTGATCCTATATATTTCAGCTACAGACACTTCCCTAGGGGCATTGTTGGCTCAATCAGATGATACTGGGAAAGAACGGGCCATATACTATATTAGTCATACTCTAGTCTCTTACGAGATCAATTACAATAATATTGAGAAGTCTTGTCTTGCAGTGGTGTTTGCTTCTCAAAAGTTGCGCCACTACATGCTTGCTCATACCATACATTTGGTGGTAAAAATTGATCCTCTTAAGTACTTGCTCAGTAAGGCTACCCTCACGGGTAGACTTGCTAAATGGATGATGGTCCTAACTAAATTTGACATAGAGTATGTTGAAAGGAAGGCCATAAAAAGACAAGCTATTGCTGACCAATTAGCTAATTTCTCAATTCAGGATAGTATGCTAGTCCAAGTGGAATTCCCAAATGAACACATCTTGTATATGACTACTCGCACTTGGAAAATGTTCTTTGATGGTTCCCGCATGCAAAATGGATCAGGTGCGGGAGTGTTATTTGTTTCTCCACATGGGTACAATATCCCAAAGTCTTACAAACTTTTATTCCCATGTACGAATAATATTGCAGAATATGAAGCTTTAACCAATGGCTTGAGAATGGCTATAGAATGGAACATCACAGAGTTACATGTCTTTGGGGATTCCCAGTTAATCATCAACCAAGTTAATGAGGAGTATCAAACTAAGGATGATAAATTGATACCCTACAAAAAGATGGTTGACTCATTGAAGTGTTACTTTACCTTTGTGACGTTTCAACAGATCCTTAGGACAGAGAACAAAGCTACAGATGCCATGGCCACATTAGCTTCCCTTCTTCAGTTGGAGACACATGAATCCATATTTGAATTCCTGGTGGAAGAGCTACACCATCCCATCTTTGACTCGTCTGAAAGCCATGTCATTTGTACCATTGTCACACATGAGTCTTCCTGATATGGTGCTATCTATTCATATCTTTGTGATGGCATCATCCCCGACACATTCAATCACTCTGAACACTGAAACCTCATCCGTAATGCCTCTCACCACACCCTCATCTCTGGTGATTTATATAGGAGGGGTTTAGATGGGACGCTCCTTAGGTGCTTGGAAAAGGAGGAATCCAACCAAGCGTTAGTTGACATCCACGAGGGCATTTGTGGTGGACATTCTAATGGTCTTGCCATGGCTCGAAGATTGCTTAGGGCAGGATATTATTGGCCCACAATGCAGATAGACGTAGTCGTCTTTGCTAAGTCCTGTGAAAAATGTCAGAAACATGGAAACCTAATTCATGCTCTAGGTAGGGAGCTGATCCCTTCTGTTTCTCATTGGCCATTTCAGCACTGGGCCTTTGATCTAGTTGGGTAAATTCATCCCAACTCATCAGGTGGACATAAGTTCATTATTATTGCCATTGACTACTTCACAAAATGGGTGGAAGCTGTGCAACTTTCTATTGCTTCAGGGAGGACTATCTCATTGTTCATCTTGAATCATATTATTTGCTGATTTGGAGTGCCTTCTGAGATTATCACTGATAACGGAGGTCAATTCAAGAATAAGGACCTAAAGCATCTATGTAAAAAGTTTAAAATCAAGCAACATTGGTCCTCCATCTATTTTCCACAGGGAAATGGACAGGCAGAAGCTTCTAACAAAACCATTCTTAAAATTCTTCATAGGACAGTGCACAAGAATGGTAGGGATTGGCACTTACAAATCAATCCAGCACTATGGGCTTACAGAACAAGCATTCGCACACCTACAGGAGCCACTCTTTTTTCTCTCACCTATGGTGCTGAAGCGGTATTACCTTTAGAAGTTGAGATACCATCACTTAGAGTCTCACTCAAAGGTTTGATTACAGATGAGGATTACCACGCCATGAGGTTACAAGAACTAGAACTTCTAGATGAGAAGCGTAAGGCTTCCTTTGATCATATGAGAGTGTATTAGAAGTGTATGTCCAAGGCATTCAACAAGAAGGTTCGCCCTAGAGAATTTCAAATAGGTGATCTTGTTTTGCGAGAGAACCCTAAGAACCAACAGAACAGAGAGCAAAAGGGCAAATTTGAACCTAATTGGCTTGGACCATATGTCATCACAGCTGCTTTTGGTACCAGTGCATATTTACTATTAGATCCCGATGGAGAATAGCTCCCTGATCGCATCAACATTGTGCACCTCAAGAAGTTCTATCCTTGATGCCTGTTTCTGTCTGGGGGCATCCTTTGTACATATTTATTGATCCTGAAAAAATACCAAAAAAATTCATATATGATGTTGAAAAAATTCTAAAAAGCATAAAAAGTCCTGAAAAAATACAAAAAAATCAAAAAAATTTCAAAAATTTAAAAAAATAGAAAAAGTGCCTTGGTGAAAACCTGGAAACAGGTGCCTTGGTAGCAAAAATTCAAAAAATCAAAAAATGAAAAAAACATCCAAGTGGTGAAAACCTGGAAATAGGTACTACTTGAGGCCTTTGCACTCCTATTTGTTAGCATGCATCCTCGACCCTTAGCCACTTTCCCTCATGCCTTGACCTTATTTGACTTAGTCTAGAATTGGTCTTTGTCTTTGTCTAGGGGGCATAACTGTTAGCATTGGTCTTTTAGGTGCGTTTGTCTCTTGGGGCATTTCACAACAGGTGTTTTTCAACACCACCTCAAAAAGTATTTTTCAACACTACCCTTGCGTCGAAGTGTTTCTTAACACTTATCAGATATCCTACCTGCAGTCTAGATGATGCAATATTTCTCACTGGCAGATGCGATACTCAAATTTTGACTCTATGACCAACACACATGCACTTAAACAATCAACTTGTTGAGATATGATGACTTTATTTTTCTTTGTTTGCTGTCTATGACGATTTCTTTGATGAATGGTCTCTCCCTAAGAAGTTTTTGATGATGCATAGCTAGAAGACTGAGGGTATGAGAACATGTTTTATTTCTTTATCTGCTTGTGGGTATATTTCGTTGATCCTAACTGTCATGAGCATTTATGCTGGTCCTACTTGACACTAGGGATTGACAAGGTATTATCCTTGACTATTTTGTGAGTGCATGCTTATAGTTATCCTGACTTTCATGTGTCTTGATACAAGCATAATCTCACCATATCAAACTTAGGTGATCTCACTGCATTAGTCATCTTGACCTACATGTCTTTGATGCCTAGGTGAGATTCCCACATTTCTATCTGATAAAGATCATATTCATATCCACATAGTTATACTAGTGTGCATTGTATGATCTTACAACGCTACCAATAATGCTTGATGATGATTATTAGATGTCTATAAGCGTTGTGACCTTGCAAGTCAACCACTTTCATAGTAGCTTGCATTTTTAGGGTCATGATAGTCTAGTTCTTCATTCCTTGCATATGGAGAGAGCTCTCCTTTTTCATCTTACGTGGACCTAACAGTCGACTGCGCTCACCTTTCCTTCTTCTTGATCATGTCTTTCACTCCTTGTCCTTTTCATCTCAAACCTGTTCCTGTTCATCACAAGGGGTTAATCATATCATGATATCTATATCAAAACTGTCATTTTCAAGAAACATGAGTCTATATCATACACATGAGAATTAAACATACATCTATAAGAGAGAACATACATGAGCATGTACATAAGCATTTTTGAGTAAAATGACAAGACAATATACATAAACTGATACATCCATCACAAGAGAGACATAAACACATGATACAATCAAACATCCAGTAATCTCATATATACATCAATGTCATGATACAATATACAAATGGGATCCCAAATCTGGATCAATGTCTCAAGATATGTGTAAACATCTAGCCTTAACCCTAAGACTCGCTACCACCCTCATGAGGAGCTCATGGTGGTGGAGGAGGCATGGCTCTTCTATCGAGTACCGCATCTGATACCCCTACCCTTTGAGAGTATGATGGTGCTCTCTCACCCTCTGGAATAGCCTGCAGGTAGAGTCCATGATAGTATGCTACTCTCGCTGACTCTCGTCGGAGCTCTAGCGCATTCACCTATGCCATCACCTCACGGTGTACTATCTCTACCCTGAGATTAGCTATCTACTGATCTCGCTCTGCTCTCAAATCTAGCAGCTGCTAGTCCCTCACTGCTATAGTAATCTAAAGCTACTGTATCTCTGCCTCCTAAGCATGTATCTGGGCTCTCAGATCATCCCCACCCGTAGGCTACTCCTACTGTGCCTCTGCCTGCCGGTGAGCTGGTCTCGCCTCATCCTCAGGCATCACCGATCTCTGTCCCTATGACCATTTCTGGCCACCTGATCTCGATCCCTCTCCTCTCTCCATCCCCCTCCATCTCCCTTGTCATCTCCTTCATCTCCTCCATCCCCTCCGTCTCCTCCGTCTCCCCCATCATCTCCTCCATCTCCTCCCTGTGTTGGTACCTGTGCATCTGGTACCGTAAACCAAAGGAATGACACCCTCTGCTACTCTATCCTGTAGGCTACATTAGCCCTCGCATCTGCCACATCTAGAAAATACTCCCAGGGCTTGCTCCTGATACCCGTTGTCTCTGCGATAGACTACTGATAATCCAACATGGGTAGCCACCCATGACCCTCCTCATCCCTGGCCCTAGCATATGTAGTAGTCTCTGTCGAGACTCGCTGCTGCCTCCCAAATTGTCACCACACCCGAGTGATGCAAAACCTCTCCACTATCTCAACATATCAACCTACCAGTGCCCGAGTGCACATCATGTAGCTCAGCTCATCGGCTGCATCCCCCCAGACCTCCACCTCCCTGTATGGCCTCCATGTGAAAGAGGCTATCTCATCTAAAATCTACCTGTAATATGTCACATCCCTAGTATGGGCATGTGATTTGAATCCTAGGTACCTATAGATGAAGGGTTACCTCCTCTCCCTCAAATGAACTCTAGGGTGCACCACAACAATGTGCTCCCACACCCACACCTGTGCCAGAATGGCATCGCAAGCCCAAGTCCGACCATCCTTGTAGATGATCTCCTGTAACTCATGGTACATCTCTACCAATATGGTAGGACCCCATGCCATCCGACGAGGCCTTCCTACCAAATCAACTAGTAACTGAGCCCATCCGAGTGGGAATCCCTTCTGACTACGATCAGTCATCAGGATCTGTGAAATAATGGAGGCCACAATACATGGCACTGGGTAGTCTCTGCCAAAATCATCTATCAGCCTCTCTCAGCTGACATGCCTATCCAAAATAGTGACATCATGGAACATCTCATGAATCAGTTGACGCCCCTCAGTGGCATCCTGATCATAGTACACCTATGCCAACAAAAAAATCATGTCAGTTTTCATCATATGGAAACACTACATTTATAATTATATCTCAAAACATGATTATACTCACCGGCTCACCATGACATGACACTCGTAAGATCCTGTAGACATCCTCCAGTGTGATCAATGCCTCTCTAGTAGGCAGGTGGAAGGTGTTGTGCTCACTATGCCATCTCTCGGCAAGAGCAGTCAACAACCCATGGTCAGCCCTGATATATGAGAAATGCAATAGATATCTGAATCCCATGGCCCTGAGATCGGCATTGCCCGGATCATCTAGATCTTGGACACACCGCAACCCAGTCACCTTCGGTGCTCTGATGATTAGCGCCGGAAAGACCTCCTGCAAGCCAAAAATCAAGCCAGTTGTTAGCACATATCATGATGGATGTCTAAAAATCAGTATAAAACCATCTCTAAAACGTAACATTGTTTAGACCCATGTTATTTTTGCTCAAAAAATGCGTCAAAAATCAAATTTTTTTAACTTGGGCGATATTCCTTTTTGGAGAAGTATCGCGCGATACTTCTCCCTATAGAGGGGAGATAAACCTAGGCCGTGCGATACTTTGCCCGGTATCGTATGATACTTCACCCGGTATCGTGCAATCTTTCACCCAGTATCATGCAATACTGGTGCTTATGGTCGCGCAATACTTTGGGGACCTGTGAAGTATCGCGTGATAGTTCCCCCAACTTCAAAAATTTGAAATTTGAAATTTTGAAAAATGTGTTAAAAAGGTATTAAATGCACAAAATGACCCTAAAAATTCAAGTTTTTCAAAAACATACCGGGGCAGGATAGTGTGGTGGCCGGTTGTGCAACCGGGCGCGCTCGAATCGATGCCTGTGGATGGGAACTCCTGCTTGCTGGGCCATTTTCTCTCTCTAAAGCTCTCAAGATTCTCAAATCACTAAAAGATAAATAATTTTTGAAAATGACATTTTCACCCCTTTTATAGCCTTTTGACTTTTTGACCTCATTTTCAAAACACCTCAGAATTGCGCAAAAATTGCACCTTTAACTAATTTTGACATCTTGGATCTATTTTCGGACTCAAAATTAAAATTTGAGGTCATCTTGATAGTCAAAATCATGTTTCAAAATCTTCCCTTCTACGCAGTTGATTGATCTTCTGAGGCCTAATCCTTCGATCTTTGTTGGGGCATCGTCATTTCTTCCTTTCCATGTCTCTCAAGATACCCAGGGCTTGCTCCTGATACCCGCTGTCTCTGTGATAACCTACTGATAATCCAACATGGGTAGCCACCCATGACCCTCCTCATCCCTGGCCCTGGCATATGTAGTAGTCTCTATCGAGACTCGCTGCTGCCTCCCAAATTGTCACCACACCCGAGTGATGCAAAACCTCTCCACTATCTCAACATATCAACCTACCAGTGGCTGAGTGCACATCATGTAGCTCAGCTCATCGGCTGCATCCCCCCAGACCTCCACCTCCTTGTATGGCCTCCATGTGAAAGAGGCTATCTCATCTAAAATCTGCCTGTAATATGTCACATCCCCAGTATGGGCATGTGATCTGAATCCTAGGTACCTATAGATGAAGGGGTACCTCCTCTCCCTCGGCTGAACTCTAAGGTGCACCACAACAATGTGCTCCCACGCCCACACTTGTGCCAGAATGGCACCACAAGCCCAAGTCCAATCGTCCCTGTAGATGATCTCCTTTAACTCATGGTACATCTCTGCCAATATGGTAGGACCCCATGCCATCCGATGAGGCCTGCCTACCAAATCAACTAGTAACCGAGCCCATCCGAGTGGGAATCCCTTCTGACTGCGATCAGTCATCAGGATCTGTGAAATAATGGAGGTCACAATACATGACACTGGGTAGTCTCTGCCAAAATCATCTATCAGCCTCTCCCAGCTGACATACCTATCTAAAATAGTGACATCATGGAACATCTCATGAATCAGTCGACGCCCCTCAGTGGCATTCTAATCATAGTACACCTATGCCAACAAACAAATCATGTCAGTTTTCATCATATGGAAACACTACATTTATAATTATATCTCAAAACATGATTATACTCACTGGCTCACCATGACATGACACTCGTAAGATTCTGTAGACATCCTCCAGTGTGATCAATGCCTCTCTAGTAGGCAGGTGGAAGGTGTTGTGCTCACTATGCCATCTCTCGGCAAGAGCAGTCAACAACCCATGGTCAGCCCTGATATATGGGAAATGCAATAGATATCTGAATCCCATGGCCCTGAGATCGGCATTGCCCAGATCATCCAGATCTCGGACACACCGCAACCTAGTCACCTTCGGCGCTCTGATGATCAGCGCCGGAAAGACCTCCTGCAAGCCAAAAACCAAGCCAGTTGTTAGCACATATCATGATGGATGTCTAAAAATTAGTATAAAACCATCTCTAAAACGTAACATTGTCTAGACCCATGTCATTTTTGCTCAAAAAATGCGTCAAAAATCAAATTTTTTTAACTTGGGCGATATTCCTTTTTGGAGAAGTATTGCGCGATACTTCTCCCTATAGAGGGGCGATAAACCTAGGCCGCGCGATACTTCGCCCGGTATCGTGTGATACTTCACCCGGTATCATGCAATCTTTCACCCAGTATCGTGCAATACTGGTACCTATGGTCGCGCGATACTTTGGGGACCTGTGAAGTATCGCGCGATAGTTCCACCAACTTCAAAAATTTAAAATTTAAAATTTTAAAAAATGTGTTAAAAAGGTATTAAATGCACAAAATGACCCTAAAAAGTTAATTTTTTCGAAAACATACCGGGGCAGGATAGTGTGGTGGCCGGTTGTGCAACCGGGCGTGCTCGAATCGATGCCTGTGGATGGGAACTCCTGCTTGCTGGGCCATTTTCTCTCTCTAAAGCTCTCAAGATTCTCAAATCGCTAAAAGATAAATGATTTTTGAAAATGACATTTTCACCCCTTTTATAGCCTTTTGACTTTTTGACCTCATTTTTAAAACACCTCAGAATTGCGCAAAAATTGCACCCTTAGCTAATTTTGACATCCTGGATCTATTTTCGGACTCAAAATTGAAATTTGAGGTCATCTTGATAGTCAAAATCATGTTTTAAAATCTTCCCTTCTTCTACGCAGTTGATTGATCTTTTGAGGCCTAATCCTTCGATCTTTGTTGGGGCATCATCATTTCTTCCTTTCCATATCTCTCAAGATACCTAGAGCTTGCTCCTGATACCCACTGTCTCTGCGATAGCCTACTGATAATCCAACATGGGTAGCCACCCATGACCCTCCTCATCCCTGGCCCTGGCATATGTAGTAGTCTCTGTCGAGACTCGCTGCTGCCTCCCAAATTATCACCACACCCGAGTGATGCAAAACCTCTCCACTATCTCAACATATCAACCTACCAGTGGCTAAGTGCACATCATGTAGCTCAGCTCATCGGCTGCATCCCCCCAGACCTCCACCTCCCTATATGGCCTCCATGTGAAAGAGGCTATCTCATCTAAAATCTGCCTGTAATATGTCACATCCCCAGTATGGGCATGTGATCTAAATCCTAGGTACCTGTAGATGAAGGGGTACCTCCTCTCCCTCGGCTGAACTCTAGGGTGCACCACAACAATGTGCTCCCACGCCCACACCTGTGCCAGAATGGCACCGCAAGCCCAAGTCCAACCGTCCCTGTAGATGATCTCCTATAACTCATGGTACATCTCTGCCAATATGGTAGGACCCCATGCCATCCGACGAGGCCTGCCTACCAAATCAACTAGTAACCAAGCCCATCCGAGTGGGAATCCCTTCTGACTGCGATCAGTCATCAAGATCTGTGAAATAATGGAGGCCACAATACATGGCACTGGGTAGTCTCTGCCAAAATCATCTATCAGCCTCTCCCAACTGACATGCCTATCCAAAATAGTGACATCATGGAACATCTCATGAATCAGTCGACGCCCCTCAGTGGCATCCTGATCATAGTACACCTATGCCAACAAATAAATCATGTTAGTTTTCATCATATGGAAACACTACATTTATAATTATATCTCAAAACATGATTATACTCACTGGCTCACCATGACATGACACTCGTAAGATCCTGTAGACATCCTCCAGTGTGATCAATGCCTCTCTAGTAGGCAGGTGGAAGGTGTTGTGCTCACTATGCCATCTCTAGGCAAGAGCAGTCAACAAACCATGGTCAGCCCTAATATATGGGAAATGAAATAGATATCTGAATCCCATGGCCCTGAGATCGGCATTGCCCGGATCATCCAGATCTCGGACACACCGCAACCCAGTCACCTTCGGCGCTCTGATGATCAGCGCCGGAAAGACCTCCTGCAAGCCAAAAATCAAGCCAGTTGTTAGCACATATCATGATGGATGTCTAAAAATCAGTATAAAACCATCTCTAAAACGTAACATTGTCTAGACCCATGTCATTTTTGCTCAAAAAATGCGTCAAAAATCAAATTTTTTTAACTTGGGCGATATTCCTTTTTGGAGAAGTATCGCGCGATACTTCTCCTTATAGAGGGGCGATAAACCTAGGCCGCGCGATACTTCGCCTGGTATCGTGTGATACTTCACCCGGTATCGTGCGATCTTTCACCCAGTATCATGCAATACTGGTGCCTATGGTCGCGCGATACTTTGGGGACCTGTGAAGTATTGCGCGATAGTTCCCCCAACTTCAAAAATTTGAAATTTGAAATTTTGAAAAATATGTTAAAAAGGTATTAAATGCACAAAATGACCCTAAAAAGTCAAGTTTTTCGAAAACATACTGGGGCAGGATAATGTGGTGGCCGATTGTGCAATCAGGCGCGCTTGAATCGATGCCTGTGGATGGGAACTCCTGCTTGCTGGGCCATTTTCTCTCTCTAAAGCTCTCACGATTCTCAAATCACTAAAAGATAAATGATTTTTGAAAATGACATTTTCACCCCTTTTATAGCCTTTTGACTTTTTGACCTCATTTTCAAAACACCTCAGAATTGCGCAAAAATTGCACCCTTAGCTAATTTTGACATCCTGGATCTATTTTCGGACTCAAAATTGAAATTTGAGGTCATCTTGATAGTCAAAATCATGTTTCAAAATCTTCCCTTCTTCTACGCAGTTGATTGATCTTTTGAAGCCTAATCCTTCGATCTTTGTTGGGGCATCGTCATTTCTTCCTTTCCATGTCTCTCAAATTTTCTAGTCTTTCATTCACCTTATTTATTTTCTTCTAACTCATCGCTGGGGCATGTTTCATTGCCTAATGGTTAACCTATTGACCCTTACATTAGATTGTGATTTTATTATGATTTGATCAAATCTTTATCAATCTGTTTTCTCTCCTCTACCTAATTTCGATTTCGATTCCGAGGGGGTAGTATCTATGGGATTCTCATCCCTGATTCTCTTGATTCTCTTGATTCAGACATCTTTTATGAGATTTTTCTCAAATTTGAGATTCTTATCTCTTACTTTGAATGTGATCCCTAATCGACCTCATGTTCAAAGGCCTTTGTTCATGCTTTGTCCGAATATGATCCCAAATCGACCTCATATTGGAGTTGTTTTGTGATCCCAGATCGATTTCACATTTCAATTCTTCTTTGACTGCATGTGTTCCCAGATCGATCACACATTAGTCAAAGAGGGGTAAATGTATGCACTTTAAATGGTCGCCTAGATTTTGGGCCCCATTTATTCAATTTATCAATTCTGAATCATTTTTATCAATAATTAATATTTTCAACATTATCAATTTCTTGATCAAGTCTTAATTTCGATCATATATTAGATTTTTATCCTTGGGCTAACCATTCTATCCTAAGTCATTATTTATTCAAAAAGAATATTTCCTCCCCTTTTGATTAAATAAAAATCCCACCTTTCCCTCTTATCCTAAGTTGCACAAATAAAACATTATTTTTGTTTTATAAAAAGGAAAAAAGCACTTTTTGTCTCACATGAGGCTCAAAAGTCAACACTTCACTCTCATTGGAGGATACTTGTGCACATGGATTGCTCCTCTTTCAAGCTCCACTGCCGATTAAGACTTTTTGCCTCTTAATCTCAATGGTCCATTTCTTTGCATTTCTTATAAAAAGAGAACTCTCTCCTCCATTTGCATACCATGTTTTTATGCTAATGTTATGCTGCAAGTTTTAGGTGCATTTGGAGCTTTTGAGGATATTGAAGACTTGTTGCTTTCATCATTTAGTTGCATATTTTCTTTCTTAGTTGCATGATAATGGCATTCTTAGTATAGACTTCCTTTTATGCAATAGAATAAGCTCACATAGTCTAAATAGGAGGTATTGTAATCCATTGCTATTTCTTTTCATAGATTAGTTGCATTGTACTTTCCTTTCATAGCTTAGATTGTATTCTCATTTAGATTTGCATTGCATTGCATGTTTGATTCTTGGAGATATTGGCATTGTTGCCCTTTTCTTCACTTGAATCTCTCATTGTATGGTTGACTAGCAAGGTCACAAGCTTGTAGCTCTAGTTGAGAGAAAACACATCATAGTCCCTTGCAACTCCATGCATAAAGAGCTATGAGCCACTTTGTGAGGCCTCATTCTTAAGCAACCTTGCATGTAATGGTTCTTAGAAGTGTACCATTTTAGTGTGTACAATCAGATGTTGAATATTGTAGGAATATTGTTGATAAAACAATTTAATCAATTTCTCAAAAGTTTTGATAGTAGGTGGCAATCTTGAAAACCATTGAATGGATGCTCCTCCTAGGGATCTAGGAAAGAGACGCATCAGATAGGTTGGTTCATGCATGAATTCCATGGATTGCATATAGAACTCTCTAACATGATCTTGAAGATCAGAGTGTCCATCATATTTATTATACTTTGGCATCTCCACTCTTTTTGGGAATGGTGGCATATATAAATCTTTGTCGAACAGAAAAGGACACAGGGCCTCCATGGAGAATTCCTTGGGTTCTTTTTCCTTTTCAAGCTTATTTAGTTTGACTTGCATAGCATGCATTTGTTTCATCATAGCCATTAAAGGAGTTTCTTCCTCATGTGTGATGATATATTTGACATTAAAGTGAGGAGGAAGTTTAGCTCCTTGATGAGCCAACTCTAAAAATTATGTTTCTTTATCTTCCTTCAAGAAATGTCTCATCATTCTCTTGAAGTTATCATCATTTTGGTATTGGATAATTTCTTTAGGTGTGGGTGCCTGATCTGCGCCATGTTGAGATTGAGCTCCTTGAGAGCCATGGTTCATCCCTGCTTGAGACATGGTAGGAGTTCTAGGACTCCTTGGGATAGATTGAGGTGGAGTCTGTTGATTATCTTTGTGAGTTGATGGAGGAGGTATGTAACCAGTTTTCAATCGAAAGTTACCAAGACCGTCGTCTTTGTAAAGACCAAAATTGATGAGTTGTTCAAGAGTTGGACCCTGGATATTGGTCAAAGGTAAGTTCTGAGAAGTCTCTCCTGATTTCTTGTGTGAGGAAGCTCGGGTCTCCACCATTAACTTGGAATGAAACAAAAGAAAAGGATGAAGACAACTAAAGAACGATTTGATTTGAGAAAATCGGATGACGCAAACTTGTCAAGATTATGATTTTTTTAAAGATTTGATTAGATGTGGGTGAAGGATACTATGCTCTGGATGTATGGGTTAGATTGCCCAAAAGATAGCGGACATGAGTTCCCAACACTTAGTCTATTTTTGAAGATTGATTGAAGAGTGATAGTTATGACAAGGTTTTGACACAAGATAAAAAGGACTCAAATTGATCAAACAGAATGCTAGATCAGATTCAAAAGATCACTCTTGGAAAATGATAGGATTCTCAATAGCTACTTCTCTATTCCTGATACAATAATTTGTTCGACAGATTCTGGAACTAGGCTGGAAACATTGGATATCTTGCAATTTGATAATTTTTTGACAATTTTCCAAAATTTTCCCAAATGACACTTTGCAGACTCGTACGACAGTGGGTAGGCTATGAAACGATAGTTGCTGAACTCATACGATAGTCTACTTAAGACCAAACGATAGTTGACAGTAGTTTTGAACATTTTTTAAATTTCCTGGCAGTAAGACTCGTACGACAGTGGATTTGATACCATATGACAGTGGGTACACAACCAGACGACACTTGACCAAAACTCACATGAATTTTGTCTCCAGAAAAGAATTTCACTTCAGATTTTGCAATTTTAGGGTTTTCAATTTTGGATTGTTTGCAAATTGTACTATCCAGATTTGAAGATTTACCAGATTTGTTCATTTTTGGTAACCAAGTAGATAAAGAAGCACACAGAATAGCAAGCAAGTGATTTCAAGCAGGTTTGAAAATAATGAACAAGGGCAAAAGTAACCTTGCACATGAACAATCAAGTGACCAAATTGTGCTAATCCATGAGAGTACTAATTGTGTATTTTCTAAAAAGTTTTGCAATAACGCACATATACCTGAAAATAAAAAATTGGCCTCTCTAGGGTTTTTAGTAATGGTTTGACTCTGCAACTTTTATGATCCAAAGGGGTGAACTCCAATCCCGGTGCACTAGGGTTTTGACACAGTCTAAGAACTTAATCTTCAGGAGCTGCTAGGGAGATCTGACAACCCAACAATGAACCACACCTGTGAAGATTTCTTCCACAAGGACATTTATATAGCGGCTATCACTACCATGTCTGAAATGGCTATTACCGCTTGAGGTTTCGTCAACACATTTTTCCCTGTGAAGGGATCATCTGCTACGGTTAACCCTCTCTAAAGGTGACTCACAGATTTATACCACAAGGGGACTTGGCTCTAGATCGAAGGTTTTGATGCCTCTTCACTTTTAACCCAAACAAAGCAAGCAGATGAATCCAACATGCTAAGACAAAGTTTGTTTCACCAAGGTTTGTGATGTCAACCCCACATGATCTATCAACCTCTCCAAGGAGAGATTGTATCAATCAATAAGAGAAGATGCACTAACTAATTTTGATTCACCAAAGCTTGTGATGTCAACCCTACGTGATCTATCAACCTCTCCGGAGAGAGAATGTGTCGATCAATAAGAGAATATGCACTAACCAAGTTGAATGTGAAACACACTAAGTATCCTACCTACCTACAAGGATTCTGTCATCAAGGAAGGATTTCGCTAGGAATCCAATCTCTCAAGAATCATGAATAGTGTTCATAGGGCCTAATTACTATGTGAGCACAAATGTATGTTTCCAAAAGCAAATCTACCAAAAGTACCCAAAAAGAAGAAAGAGGAACACTTAACGCTTAAAATGAATATGAGATGAGTCCACAAGGTGGAACACTTAACACCTCACACAAGCTGAAAATGAGTCCCCAACTTAGAAAACAAGTGAGTTCCTAAAAGCACAAATGGGTTGCCAAGTGGAACACTTAACACTTCTGTCCTATTGACCCCTCCCCTTTAATGTGGCGCTGACCTTACAACCATGGGGTGGAATGAGCGGTCGGCAGATTAGCGAGTCCAATAACCCAAAATAGCAATCAAGATCAATCACAAGTATCTAAGACTACTAAATAAATACCTAAGGTGTCACAACCTAGTATCAATTATGCAAGTGTGTAAAACAAAAGCATGAAAAGAAGCACTCAAGCTAGACACATGAGAGATTTATTTTAAGTCCAAATCAAAATGTTATCAGAACAAGGAGAATACCTAAGATCCTCACAACATGCTTAGTAGATGTTTACCTATTTTTAGCAATTCTAGCACTTTTCCAAATCAACACCAGCAGAAATCAATCAGAAATAATAAATTTCAATTGTTAGGGTTAGCTGTCAGTCAAAATCCAAAAATCAAATCTGACAAACTGCCTGCAAAAATAAAATGACAATTGAAATCTGGTACCGAAACTCGTACGACAGTGGGTATGCTCCTAGACGACAGTCCAAAAACTCGTACGACACTGGGTGTCTGATGAAATGACAATCCAACTTCCAAATGACAGTGTGTACTATCTGGTATGATTCTCGATCTGATGGACTATCATACGATAGTGGGTACAGTCTCATACGATAGTGGGTGTCATCTCATACGACATTTGTCAGAAACTCATACGACAATGGTACAGACAAAAATTAAAAATCATAGTTTTGCACAGAACCCAAGAAGAAAAAGATAGAAATTGATAGAATTGAATTGAAAACCCATATCAGGGCCCCACAATGGGTGCCATAAATGTGGGTGTGAATTTTGTACCTAATCTGTATACACAACACTTTAGTAAAACATTAGAGGTTACCGATAATCAAAATCTTGCAAGTAATTGAATCTAAACTAACCAAGCGATTTACTGCCTTCCAATAGATGCGAGTATGATGCTCTCAGAATAAAATCAAGATCAGTGACCTTGATGACACCTAAATGAAGGATTTGAATGCAATAATCTAGATATGAATTGAATCTATTTTTTTGGTTTTTATGATGCAATAAGAATGATAAACTGATATGAATCTATGATATATGAAAAACTTGATATGAAATCTATCTAACAATGATATGCAAATATGAATCTAAATGAATGTAAAACAAGATTGATCTCACAAAAGCTCAAATTCTCAAATTGATCTTCCAAGCTCCAATTGTGCAAATTCCCCAAATTTGATGTGCTATGATTCCTGTAGAGTAAGTTTGCAATTTGCAAGATATGAAATTGAAGAGCTGAGCCTTGCTTTTATAGAAATCTAGGGCTTTGGGGGTGCATGGGAAAAGCCATAAATCACTCTTGATAAACTCAGGTTGATTTTTGAGTTATCAAGAAATAACAAATAATTAAGTCACAAAAATCATGCAAAAGCACAGTTCAACTCGAATTAGAAGTTTAGATCAACTTTTGACTCAAAAAGGATGTTGAGTTCTAAAAAGCTAACAACTTGCATTGATTTTCTGATTTTGAGTTTAACTGGTCCTTTTATGTGCACATGGATAATTATGATTTAATAAATAAATAAAGTGATTTATTATCAACTTTAACTAATTTTTGGAAGAAAATAATTAATTTATGGGTTAATTAACTATTTAATCAAAATTTTATTCAAAAATAATATCATTAAATATGACAACTTGCTTTAATCAATTAAATAAGAATTTAATCAATTAATGATAGGAATTTTGATTTATTGTCAAAGTTGAATAATAATACTTAGGAATAAATATAATTAAATTCAACTTAATAATCAAGTGGCAGAATTAAATCTAATCAATTAAATATTTAGAATATTCAATTAATCAAACTTTAGGATAAATTGGATTTATCGCCAAATAATCATTAAATTAAAGATAATTGGATAATTAGGAATATTACTAGGAATATTCACCGATGCAGAATTTAGGATAATCAATTAGGATTTGATAATGTTTAGATGTGCCTTTGGTTAAGACTTCAATGTCGATTTTGTTTGATTTGAAGATGTAGGAGGTTAATGAACCTATAGCCCATTTTTGGGGTATTACAATCACCAGCAATGAAATATCAGTTCAAAGGCTACCATCCACCTTCCAAAGTGACCAACTTGCATGTAGACATAATGAACATGGACATTGAGAATGTAAGCTTGAATGAATACCTGAATAGATGTGCCTGGCCGGTAGGACACTCAGAGGACTGCACTTCATTGGTACACTACTCTCTGGTGAATGTGGTAACTCACCCAGTTTCCATCCAATCGGTAGACTTGATCAATACATTGGCCAACAACCATGTGCCTGATGAGCGCATGGTGAAGAACAGTGTTGGCAAGGTAGTCTTGGAATTGAGGCCCGACGACATCGAGGATGTTTTTCATTTGCACAAAGGGGTTGATAAGCTCTTTAATTTCAATATCAACAAGGGAATGGAGTTATACAATAAAGACATAGAAAGAGCCCATGACATACTCAATAATGTGTATTTGATGCAGCCTTTGCCCAAAACAAACTGGACAGGATTGATATGAGAAGGGGGTATATGAAAGAAGATATCGAGGCGGCCATAACAATGATTAGCGGGGTGTACAGGCTGCCAAAGTCTTCTCAATTGGAGCCATGGATGATCTTTTTGATCCAAAAGATAAGAGAAAGGTAGGTGAGGTTTGATTGGGCTTCCATCCTAAGTGACCAACTTGATGAACAATTGATTTAGGTTAAGACAGAACCCCATTTCTACATGACATCTTATGTCGTGTACCTACTAGCCGCTAGGGCAATTTACCCAGGTTTAATCAAAGTTGGAGCAGTCGAAGAACAAAACACCTGGTCATTCACATTATATCCTCAACTAGCAAGGAAAGATTTCTACATGCATAATAGCCCAAACTTCAAAATAGTCAATGATTCTTTCATATTCACCATCATATGCTCCATTGAGGGAGACTATACCAAAAGACTATCCATAGAAGTAGTAGCTAAAGTAAAGACCCTTGGGGCATTCTACATATAGTTCCAAACTTTCACTTACATTCGGCTAGCGGGAAGCACCCTGGCACCAAAGAAGTTACCAAGATACCTTTCTGATAGGGTAGTTCTCCTAGAGATTGCAAAAAAGTTATCTGACGAGAATGAACACATTAAGCACAAGAAGAAGCATTGCTGGGATTTTCCTATTTCCATTGGTCCCCACTACATGCCAGATATGAAGGTCTACAAGTCTTTGACTTGGGAATGGGATGAATTCCCACTATTAACTTACAACCTAGTGAGGCCTTACTTTGATCCCATTGGTACTTACAACCACATAATGGGAAGGCACTGTGTTCATGAGCCACACCTAGAAGACCATTGGGCAAACTGTGTTGATGATTATGAAGTAAGAATTTGTGATTATTGTTGGATGAGTTTAGAGCTAGCATAAGGTGCCCTTTCATTGAGGATTCTATAGAAGATGGTAGATGCTGACTCAGACAAAATTTTGGATTCTATATATAACATCGATAAGGTGTACACAAGGGCTATCATGAATGCAGAGGTAGACTAAGATGAAAATGATAGTATGGATTTCAGAGCCCGACATATGATTAAGTTGACTAAATCATGGATTTCTTGTCCTTTCCAAATGTAGCTGGTTCTGATGAAACAACTCCTAGACAAGCCCTCTCGAGAAAGTGGAAGAAGGGAGAAAAGGTATTGAAGCCACAATTCAAAGAGGCTACTTCTCTGAAGCCAGAAACTATATATTGGCATGAGCACCCCACTACATATGGTCCATCCACACACTCCAAGAAGGCAAAGACCAGGATGACCAGAAGTATTGCACTACCAGAAGCACCGTCATCTAGTGACCTTGATTCACCAAGCTCAGCAAAGAAAACATAATTCAAGATCATAGGGCCCAAGCCAACTGGGGTCACCAAGGGGAATGTTTACAAAAGGAAGAAAGGTTCAATGCCCACACAAATGGATACCCTGGTGGAAGATGATGAAGATGAGTTGGATGAAGTTCCCCTCAATAGGAAAACCCGGTCTATAGGATTCATGAAGAAGAGAAGAGTAATGGACAATGATCATGAGAACATGGGAGGGGCTTTACAAGGAGAACTAGTAAATTTGGATGCCCTTGGTGATGAGGAGTTCGACATCACAGATTTTGCAAGGTTGCATGGCTTCAAGGAGTCTAAGCAACAAGTTCCTATGAAGTTCACAAGTATTTTTAGTGGCATGGGAGAGGACCTAAAACAAAGGCCTCAAGGACAAGATGATGTTGAGATGCCCGAGGCCCAAAAGGAAACTGTAGAGTCAGAAAAGGACTCTTCTATTGGGGTCACCTCAGAAGAAGATGTAGCTATAAAAGTCCCATTGGTTTCATCCATTCCACCTCTACCTCCACCTCAAAATTTTTTGACTCCACCTTTAGTTCCATTTCAAACGCCCCCTACCACTCCACTTTCCACTTCAGTACAAACCACTCTGTTGCCTCAGCAACCTTCTTCATCCCTTGTTCCCCTTCCAACTCCAACTCCACCAGCTCATTCAACCACTCCCCATGTGTCTCCTATGCATCTCTCACTTAGCATTCCTCTACAAGTCCCCATGCCTTCAACATAGGTTCAAGATGAGTTATTGCCAAAGAGCTCGCAGGAGCCAGTGAAAGAAGCAGAGGTCACTAGTGAAGAGAAGATAGAGGAAGCTCATACAGGGTCTGAGGAGCTAGATGATAGAGGGGAATCACACATAGAAGAAGAGCTGCATACTAAGGAAGAAAAATAGTAAATAGATATAGAGGGACAAACAGACCATTGATGAGGAGGAACATACATAGGAAGAGGGTGAACAAAATGCTGGGAATGAATAGGAAACAGGAGAAGAAGAAGAGAGTCAAGAAGAAATAAGGACAAAGCATCCAACAATTTCTTCTATATTGGCTGCTCCCTATGAGCCAATAACTACATTCTCCAAAGCCCACATGGTTCACCAAGGAGGTACAACCAAGAGTCAGAGTGTGCATAGATGATGAGGTTGATATGACCATGCTAGGGCATGCTTTTCATCAAACAACACCAATTCCCCGAGCAAGAACAATGTCTTATGTCACTCAAGACCAAGTGGTAAGGTGGAAAGCATAGGTGGCTATTCCCACAATGGATGTCAATACAAATGAGATCACTCTAGATGACTATGTGTTGGAGGAGGTAGAATTGTGGGAGCCCACCAGAGAAGGTAGCAAAACCTTGGCCACATTGGGATTGAAGCATGCTCTTGGCTTCATGGATAAGGATGAAAAAAGGATAAAGGCTCTGGTAGAGTAGAATGAAGCTATGAAGAGATTCATTTTGAAGATAGCAGGTCCAATTAACCTAGATAACCCTGAGGGCTCATTATAGGAAATTTTAGAGAAGAAGGGGGAAATAGATATAGAGGTTCCACATTCTTTTGTATAGGATTGTGCTGAGTGGAAGCTTGATTTTGAATAGTTTGCTAGTTTATCCCTCAGGAGGATCCTGAGGCCCTTTCAAAGGATTTTGGTGGAAATAACTTCCTTAATAGAAATCATGAGTGAGGAAAATGGTGTAGAGAAAACCATCCTTAACTGGCAAAAAGTGTTGGATGAGCTAATGGTAATAAGGAAGCAATGCTTCCAAGTCCTAGTGAAAATATATGAAGGCTCAGAATTGGATAATTTTGAAGAATGGATCCAAGAAATAGCAGCAGCTTTGGCCATATTTGAGAAGGTTCTCAAAAGACTAAATAAGAGAAGAGTTGACATCACACTTTTTGTAAAGGAGTTGCAAGAGTTATTTGAAGGCCTAGACCTAGATTTGTTTGATGAGGATGATGAGAAGACTATTTTCAGTGAATGATATCATCAATCAGTATTTAGGAATATTCTAAGGAGTGAAGACTAAAGAAGATCTCTAGCAGATGTTTTACCAGAAGGAGGAAATTTAGAAAGTACTATCTCGTGAAGAATAAATAAAAGCTTTTGCACAAGAACTGACTAACTTCCAAGATAGGTAGCAAGAGATCCTTGAAGGGGTCAAGATGCTAGGTTTTGATGAAGTGCTGGAGATAGTGGGTAGATTCAAGAAAGCACATCCAGAAGTGTCTCCCAGCTAGTGAGCATCTAGTCCAAGATCTACCAAATTTTGTGTACAGGAAATCTAGTTTTGATAGTTAGTCATTTTTGTAGAGCCCAATTTTCGGCATTTCAGCCATATGGATCTTTCAGCCACCGACAAGTCTGAAAGTCCAAAATTTTGAAGATGGAGGGCTTAGTACTTAGCCAATTTTGGGGTCTTGGGTTTTCAGACCAACAGTCAGGATTTGGGCATTTTTTGGCACGTTCGAAAGTTGACTCTAGTTATCTCAGAGATCATTTTCCAGTCATCTGGGCTTCCTTCTTTGAGTTTTTTGTGCATGATTTTGGGATCTCTTCCAGTTGGGTCCACGTGGAGAAGCTAGAGCCAAGGATCAAGGATGAAAACATGAAGATTGTCAAGTGAACGCACTAGTTCCAGCTCCATTTTTGAGTTATCTAATGCATATTTTATTCAAATCTTTGTAATGCATGAGGTTTAATTTTGTGCTAGGATAGTTTAGCTAAGCTTTAGAAGTAGTTTCTTTAATGCAAGCTTTAGTTTATATTTACTTTCAAGTTTTAGTCATAGCTAAACCCTAGCTGCAAAAATAAGAGCCTAGCTTTATAAATTGTAATAAAATGATGTAATGAGGGTCAACTTGATGATTAATACAATAGATTCAATTGGTACTTGATTCATGGTGTGATTTATCTACTATCTATGTGAAATTTTTGAATTTGTGAATTGCTCATTCTTTATTTCAAAGAGCCAATTGGTTGTTTAATTATTTTAAGTCTGCAATCTTTTAGTTCAATGTTTGTTGGTATTGCATTGCTATGTTGTCACGAATTTATAAGAAGATTATTCTTTGGTGCTTGAAGATTAACTTGTCTCATGTGTGCCCACATCTGGGGTGGCTTCATGATCTGATGAGTTTTGGCTTATCATACATCTACATTTGTTCAATTCTGTTGATGATTGCATCCATTCAATTGAAGATTGTGACATGATCTGTTCTCTATTTTGTGGGTTTCTTCATCTTCTTGGTTATTTAATTCACATGGTGGTGTGATGCTAGCATATATCCATTAGGTTTTTTTTCAGCAATTTCATTCAATTTTCTTGTTACCCTCCATCTTCTAACCCTCCTTGCAAGTTATTTTTGGTAGATTAATTAAATTAGTATTGCTTTCATTCCTAAATCTGAAAATCATATAAAAAAGAGAGAACATTTGGTTTGCTACAGTTGTTTCACAGTTTCCCTTGAAGAGAAGAACCATCAAAGGCCTCCTTGTTAACAAATTCACATTTGTCTTCCATTGAGCTATCTAAGCGGTTGAGACCCAGCCAGAAGGAACCTTGAGATTGATTCCATTAGTCTTCCAAGAGGGGAGGTTACTCATGCAAATTCCTAGCCATTGTCTTCGTGTAAAAAAGAAGTGCAACAGAAGTGGTGCTAGGAGGGCCCTGAAAAGGGACACCCCGGAATATTGGATCATTCTCTCCCAAGATATTTCAGTGAGTCCTCAAATCTTCACCCAACAAAGGGGAGTTCCTTTAACTTATAGAGTTTCACAGACCTCACAGAAAAAAAACAAAGCACAGAGAAGGTACTTTGGATTCTCTGAATCTCCCTTTGTTTCCAACCATTACTGCCCTGCCTGCTGCTCCTCCACCACCAGCTCCAATGGAATTATTTGCAAATGCTCAAAGTTCACCATTGAACTTACAAGGACAACTCCATTAGTTGCCCAAGAATCCTAAGAAATTTTTCCCATGTTTCATCTATGGAGAATCCAGGGCAGCGGAAGAACACATCCGTGCATTCAAAGAATTATGAAATCAAAAAGAGATTTCTCATCAAGACGTTGTGTGTTGCATTTTCCCTTACACCCTAGGTGAATTTTCATGTAATTGGTATTTAAATCTGGCACAAGGATCCATTACTACCTAGGGAGAATTTGAAACAAAGTTCCTTAATCAATTCAAGTTGTATGTGGATCCGGAAACTCTTCATCACCAGTTCATCTAAGTGAGAAATGACCTCAACGAATCAGTCGCTATGTTCAATCATCATTTTCATAAGATGTACTAGAAGCTTGAGGCTCCATATACCATGCACATTGGTGCTACCATACAAGTATACTTGCAGACCCTGAATCCCTTAATGGATATATTTTTGTAGAGGCCAGCTCCAGGAGAAATCGACACTTTGGAGAAAGTGTGTAATGAAGCTATCTTATTTATCCAACATATAGACCCACAAGTGGGTGAGAATTATGGTATCCCACCAACATTGGGGAACATCATTATGACTGGTCCATTCATAGCAAATAATCAACTTCCAATACAACAAGCCCCAAGGATCAACCTGGTGCCGACTCCATATGTTGCTGCCCCACCACTAGCCATCACATACCTAGGATGTGATACACATAGGGCTGCCTTGTGTGAACAAAAGGCCGTTGTCCCAAATAAACCAAAGTAGGCTCTATTCAACAAGTTAGATGCCATGAAGAAGACATTATCTCAGTTAACCGAAGAGATTACCCGGATGAAGCTCAACCCAACTCTGAATCAAGGAAACTACCAACGCCCAGCTACTACCACGAATACTTACTCTCAAAATCAAAACCATAATTATGGAAACCACATCAAAAATAATAATAACAATGGTGGGGGTTATGGGAGTGACTCTCAAGATAAGATTTTTGGGCAATAGAGGACAAATAGGACATGGAACACACGTCCAAATAATGGCAGTATTCCCATGGATAATGCCAATTTCTTCAGTTCATCATAATTCAACTATACCCAAGGTCCTAGCATGCATCAACCAGGTTATGAATACAAAGGGGAGTCTGACAATCAAAAAGCTTAGGATCCTAACAGTTCCCAAGGCCACTTTAGTGCCATGGTTTTTTATTCATATGATCCAAGTTCAAGGGGAACCCCAGTCGATAACACTACAGAGGAAGAATTTGTCTTCCCGTTTAATCAAGAAAGTGAGCTGGAGTATTTTGAGATCCATGCTTTCCAAAACAATAACATAAATACCCATAACCTAAGAAGTAGAAGAGAACCTCTGACAGATGGCATTCCACTAGGGATGTAGCCCACTCCGCCTGACCCAAAGGCCAGCAACAATCCTATGCCCTCAAGGGGGCCTGGTCCCACTATTGTTTAGACAACACAACATCAACCTACTATGTTGAAAAATCCAATCTGGGCCAATGAAAAATACATCACAGTAGAGGAATTGAAGAAAGTTAGAACAAATATGACAATGTATGATATGTTGCAGAGTTGTCTGACTCAAAGAGAAGCCCTCCTAAAATTGTTGGATCATTCCAGACCGACCTCTTCTAACACTAATGCCAGAGGCATATCCAACATCAATGTGACAGAAGCAATGCCAACCATGTTCAAAGATAGGGTAGAGGTACCCCCGTTCTTTCTCAGCATTAAAATCTTTGGAAAGAACCTGCATAATTGCTTAATCGACTTGGGTGCTTCATGTAATGTGATGCCATTGTCTATATGCCAGAAGTTAGGAATGAATCCTTAGCCAACTAACTATGTGGTGATCCAGCTTGATAAAATGGAAGTCAAATTCATCAGGGTCTTGAAGGACACACGTATTCAACTAATGGCCGACCCTAGGATCCAAGATTGCATCGATGTTCATGTAGTGCACATCCAAAAGATGTACCAAATGCTACTCAGCTGGGAATGGATCTGATCCCTAAGGGGGTGGTTTTCCATTGATTTTAATCAACTATGGCTACCATGGAAAGGGCTCAATAATCAAATCTAGATTGACATAGAGCCTAAGCTTAAATAGATGATAATAGAGTATAACTCTCCAAATGAAGTTTTGTTTTCACAAGCCAATCTGGGAGTGTACCATTTTGATAAAGCCTTCACATTCCACATCAAGGAAGAGGAGAGTTTGAATGATAGTCCAGTGCAACGGTTGGTAGATACCCAGATTACAGAAGAAGTTTTCACAAAGTTCATAATAGGTATGACAAAGAACATGAGACATCTCATTTAGGATGCTAACCCAAATATTCTAATGTTATCCGGTTACTATCATCTCCACCAATCAAACCACTCAGAATTCACATGCTAGGATTGCCAAGAAGTAGTGTCCCAGGTGGTAAGCCAGATGTCTGACACACCCCAACTTGCAAAGGACACGACGACGGGCTTGAGTGAGAATGGACCTCCTCTTCATGAACAACCCCAGATCCCCACAACCGAGGACTTTATGCAGGAGGAATGGAGTTCCTCTGATGATGGTTGCCTACCCCCATGTGATGAATTTTGGTGCGAGGTCGAGGAAAAAAAAAAGATGAAATGGGTCCCACTTTCAAGAAGGGAATGTCCTGAGGAACGGATTTCTAACACCCCAAATGCTGAAGACTTATTACCACCCCGAGTCCCTAGGGAACCCCAAGTTAAGACGCCTCTACCGGAAGTGATTCCAAAACCCCAAGTCAAGAAATCTCTCAACAAGAATCATTCAATCTGGAAACTTCATTTTGATGGCTCCAAGTGTAAGCTAGGAGCAGGAGCTGGGATTGAATTAATCAACCCTCATGGGGGTTCATATTATGCTACCTATCGATTACAATTCTACTGCACTAACAATGTTACGGAGTACGAGGCTCTAGTTTGGGGTCTCCTCTTCGCGCATGAGAAGAAAGTAAAAGCAATAGCTATAGAAGGTGACTCACCATTGATAGTCTAAAAGATCATGAGCCAATATTCCTGCACTGATAAACAATTGGTCTCATACCACAACCACGTCTTGGATTTAGTCAAATATTTTGAAGCTTCTAGCATTCAGAGCGTCCCAAGAAGAAATAATATTGTTTCTGATGCTTTAGCAGTGTTTGCAAGTTCTTTACAACCACTAGAGAAGTCCAAGTTAAAGAAGTTCTCCGTAGAACTAGTGGCGGTGCTAGCCGTCCCTAATAACATTAAAAACTTCCAAGTATTTCAAGATGACCAGCAGATATTGGAGTTTATCATGAATGCTGGGATTTTTGACAAGGAAAGTATCGATGAAGAAGAGGATGAAATAGAAGAGTCAGATGACTTAGGGATTTTGAACTTTAAGACCAATTCCATTCTAAAAGGCATGGTGGCTCTAGAGAGGACTTTTGACAAAGACAAACATGCTCGAGAGAAAGGGAAAACACTAGTAGTGGGTGGAGATGATTGTGAATTCTACAACTTGGGAACGCAACTTGAACCCAAGGAAGTCTGCATTGGTAAGGTAGGCACATCAAAAGCAAAGAAACATATGGTCGAACTACTCACTGAATACAAAGATGTCATAGCATGGTGCTATGAAGATTTGAAAACCTATGATCCCAATGTTATCATTCACAACATTCCATTGAACCCCGATGCTAAACCATTCTACTAAAGGCAAAGGCCTGTGAACCCTATGATCGAACTAGTGATCCAAAAGGAAGTACAAATTTTTTTCAATGCCAAGATAATTTTTCCCATCTGACATTAAACTTGGGTTGCTAACCTTGTCCCTGTAAGGAAGAAGAGTGGAGAGGTTCGACTCTATGTGGATTTTAGAAACTTGAACAGGTCCTCTTAAAAGGATAACTACCCATTTCCATCCCTCAACACAGTGTTGTAGGTAGTTAATGGTTCTCAAATGATGTCTTTTCTAGATGGCTACTCAGGGTACAACCAAGTCATGGTAAAAGAAGAGGATTGCCTAAAGACAACCTTCACCACAAAATGGGGAACATTTGCCTACCATCGCATGTTGTTTGGTCTAATCTACATAGGAGCCACTTTCTAATGAGCTATGGATGAGGCATTCAAGGGTCTGGTGAAAAAATGCATTTTTATCTATATGGATGATCCTATAGTTTTTTCTAGGAACCGTGCAGACCACATTGAGGATTTACGAAAGGTCTTGAAAAGGTGTTGAGGCTATGGGATTTCTTTAAACCCTAAGAATTGTGTCTTTGGGGTGACTCAAGGCAAGCTTCTTGGGCACATCATCTCTAAGATGGGCATCTCAATTGACCCTGAATGGTTTGAAGCTATCCTCAAATTGGTTCCGCCAAATAGCATAAAAGAGTTGAAGTCCTTCTTTGGGAAAATTCACTTCGTCAGGAAGTTCATTAGTGGGTTTGTAGATATAGTGCATCCATTGAATGATATGTTGAAGAAAGATGCTAAAATCAAATGGAACACTCAGGCTAAAGAAGCCTTTGAAGAAATCAAAACGTCCATTGCCACTGCTCCAATTCTGGTCAGCCCCAATTATCTTCTACCATTCAAAGTTTATTCCTTTGCTTCAGAACATTCATGTGAAGGAATCCTCGCATAGAAAAAGGAAAGAGAAGATGAATGACCGATCGCTTTCATGA
Source organism: Chamaecyparis obtusa (assembly GCA_027943335.1). NCBI lineage: Eukaryota > Viridiplantae > Streptophyta > Pinopsida > Cupressales > Cupressaceae > Chamaecyparis > Chamaecyparis obtusa. Next base: position 1,706,484 of record BSBK01006846.1, read on the forward strand.
GCTGCCCCTTAAAGAACACAGAGCTCAGATATCCAAATCTAGATAAGAAATCTTTTTCCTTGGTTAAGGCTATTAAGAAATTTAGACACTTCATCCTTCAGAGTAAAGTCATCGCTATTGTTCCAGATCCAGTAATCAAATCTATACTGATGCAAAATGAACTAGGGGAATGAAGAGGAAAGTGGATGGCAATATTGTAGGAATTTGACATTGAGATCCAAATGATGGAATTGGTAAGAGGTCAAGGCCTCACCCAGATGATGGCCAAAATAGGACAAGGTCTGGTGTGTCAAGTATACACCAATGAAGGAATAGTCACTGACATATGGTATCAAGATGTGGTCTACTACTTGTTAAAAAATTGTTTCCCAAATAGTTTGAATGGTTCCCAACAAAGAGCTTTAAAAAATAAGAGTAGTTCATACATTTTGAAAAATGGGAAGCTCTACAAATGCAATTATGATGGATTGTACCTAAGATGTTTGGATCAAACGCAAGCTAGATAGATTTTCATAGAGTTTCATGATAAGTATGGTACCAGACATGGATCAGTAGAGGCTACAAATCATCAGATACTAAGCTTTGGCTATTATTGGCCAACCTTGTTTCAAGAAACCCATGAACATGTGTGCTCTTGTCATGTTTGTCAGACCAGCGCCATCCGAGAGAGACACCTGGCGATGCCCTTGCAGCTTGTTTACAAGGTATGTCCTTTTACTCAGTGGGGGATGGACATCATGGGAACAATCAATCCACTGTCTTCTATAGGAAACTGATACATCTTGACTCCAACTTATTACTATACACGCTAGATGGAAGCACAGGTTCTAAAAAACTGTACCACTGAGGTGATGACCAAGTTCCTAGAGGAGTTCATCATCACAAGGTTTGGCATGTCATTTTTCCTGGTATGTGATAATGCTCCTTATTTCTCATCAACAAATTTCATTCAATGGGCCTTTGAGAACCAGGTAATTCTAAAATTCTCCTCCAATTACTACCCGCAAGGGAATGAAGTTGCTGAGTCAACCAACAAGAACCTAACAATGGTAATCAAACACCTTTTGGATGACAATCCTAGAGACTAGCACACTCAGTTCAAATATGCCTTATGGACAGATCATGTGATAGTCAAGAGTGCCCTAGGGACTTCCCCCTACCATTTGGTTTATGGTCTATAACCCATCTTTCCAATGAACCTAAAAATACCAATTCTAAGATTTATGGATCAATATGTCGAGGGTGAGGATTGGGTGCAGATTTGTCTCATGAGTTTGTTGAACCTTGAAGAGAAATGAACTATGGCCCTAGAACATGTAGCCAAGAACCACATTGTTGTCAAGTGATGGTTTGACAAAAGAGAAACTGTAAAAGCCTTCTGAATTTTTGATCTGGTCTTGATGTGGGACAAAGAAAAAGAAAAACTTGGCAGCCACACTAAGTTTCAACTTTTGTGGATAGGCCCATTCTAGATCGTAGAGATCCTGGGAGAGAATACCTTTCAGATTAGTTCTCTTGATGGAGAATTGGTCCTATTGCTAGTCAATGGCCAATTTCAAAAGCATTATTTTGTGTCTTGACTGGCCCCTTTGTATATTACTATATTTTCTTGTACTTTATTGTCTTTTCTTTATTTTCTATCGGTCTTGTCATCCGTGTCTTTTCTTTGGGTCTCCGTTTGCAAGAGGTGAGTGTTTTCAGTTTTAGTGGTTTGCTCCAGGTAGTCCAAGTGGTAATTAAAAGTTTCCCATGGTCAAAACCTTGGAAGTAGTTCCATTTTGTAGTGAGCCAGAGATAGTGATTGGAGGTGAGGCACTTTCTTTTTAGACTTCTCGAGGGAGTTTACCGAAATCAACCATCCTCAACACTAAAGCACATTTAAAAGAAAATCCCGAGCCATGAGCTTCTCAAGATAGGATTCTAATCTATGCTGGGAGATGTCCATGATTGTTAAAGTTAGAACCCTTTCCTAGTTGAAATGCAAACTAAAAGAAAAGAGCAAGAAACTAAAAAGGAGGAATGCATAAAGATGAGATAAACAAAGGAATGCTCAAAAATAGGATAGCACAGTGTAAGCTCTGCTCTGGTTTTCAAAAAAGAATAGAATAAGAGCAACATATGATATTTTACAAAGCTACAAGGAGCATCAAAGCAGTCCAAATTGAACAAAATTTTTTGATAACAAGATGCTTTCAAAAGGATCGGCTTAAAGTTGAAGCAAATCGAGTCTAAGATCCCTCCTATGAAGTCTAAGAACTTTTATCAAAGCTCATTTGCAGTTGGGAAAGGGTGACTTTAACAACCTCTATCAGGGCTATCAATGCCTACCTAGCAATAGAGAAAGGTTAAATTGACTCATGGTAGACTTTAGATTAGTGGGCAGTAATTTGACAATGACAAGATGACCATCAATGAAAGCTTACGGAAAAGGGTTTCCAGGGAAATTTGAACACATATGCTCACACATTGGATGCAAACATTATGGTTTTCTCCATCTTGATGATGATAAGAGAAATGTTCGATCTGAAAAAATTTCATAGTTGGCTCACTGTAGGGTGGGTTTGTCTTCTGGCGGATTGACTCTGGTAAGCTTGGGTTGTTTCCCTTTCTTTGTCGGGGCTATTTGTTGTGGTCCCACAACCACGCTCCCCTTATGGCCTTTTTGGCCTCAGGGGCCCCCCTTCTACTTTCTGCTTGTTTCGCTTCTCTTTATTTTCTTTTGTCTTTGGTTGTTTGTTAGTTTTTGGCCTTTTTGGCCTTGCTGAGCTTTCACACTTTAGCATGTCTGAAAGTGTGAAAAGGCCGAAGGAGTGAAGAGTTAAAACACCGCTCATTTCTCAGTCTTTCCTCTGCCCTCTTTTTTTTTTTTTGAGTCTTAGATTAGGGTCCTTTCCTTTCGGCCTTTTCGACCTGTCTTAGTTTTAGGGTTCATGTCTTTTCAGCCTTTTTGACCTTGCCTTTAGGTCTAGGGTGTTTGGGGGTCCGCCTTTTGGCCTTGGGGATCACCAAGGTAGTTGCCTTGCATCCCCTTGACAAGTTTGTGGTCAAACTTGTTATCGGACTAGTTTTCAAGTCTGACTGAGAAACCCTAGTTTCAAACCTTTAGGGCTTGAAACTTTCAAACAACTTGCAACAGGATGAATTTTCCCAAGTGTTGAGGGCACCTTTCGACATTTTGGTGTTGTCGCAGACTGAAATATACATACCTATGAAATGCTAAAAATTGACCGTGCCTCCCTAGTGTTGTGCATCTTCAACCTTTTTGGCCTATCGCATGCTGGTGTTATCGTGTTCCCTGAATCCTCGAGGCATTTCAAGTCCACCAAGGCACCTGCTCAGTCTTTTCAGCGTTCTTGGCCTGCGAGAGGTTTCTCACCTCTGTCTTGTCAAAATGGCCAAAGGGGGGGTTTTTCAAGTTGATCCAATGGAACTCATTTTCAGCCTTGTTGCCCTTGTCGGCCTTGTTGAATTTTCAGAGGTCATACACCCCCGAAAGTTTGAAAGGCTAAAAGTACCTCTTGTGCCCCTTTTTGGGATTAATTTTGGTAATATACTTTTCTTTCTGAGTTTTTTCTCCTACCATGTTATTGATTTATGTCTTTTCCTATCTGTAGATATGGTTGAAAAGGTAGTAGCATCACCAGCAATGAAATATCAATTCAAAGACTACCATCCACCTTCCAAAGTGACCAACTTGCACGCAGGCATAACGGACATGGACATTGGGAATGTAAGCTGAATGAATACCTGAATAGATGTGCTCAGTTACTAGGATGCTAAGAGGACTACACTTCATTGGTACACTTCTCTTTGGTGAATGTGGCAACTCACCTAGTTTCCATCCAATTGGCATACTTGATCAATACCTTCAATTCCACTTAAAATGCCTCATACCACTCCACTTTTCACTCCAGTACAAACCACTCTATTGTCTCAGCAACCCTCTTCATCTCATGTTCCCCTTCTAACTCTAACTCCACCAACTCATTCAACCACTCCCCATGTGTCTCCTACGCCTCCCTCGCTTAACATTCTTCTGAAAGTCCCTATGCTTTCACCACAGGTTCATGATGAGTCATTGCCACAAAGCTCGCAGGAGCCAGAGAAAGAAGTAGAGGTCACTAGTGAAGAGAAGATGGAGGAAGCTCATGCATGGTCTAAGGAGCCAAATGACAAAGGGGAATCACAAGTAGAAGAAGAGCTGCATACTGAGGAAGAAAAATAACAAACAGATACAAAGGGACAAATGGTTGATGAGTAGCAGACCATTGATGAGGAGGAACATACATAGGAAGAGGGTGAACAAAACACTGGGAATGAATAGGAAACATGAGAAGAAGAAGAGAGTCAAGAAGAAATAAGGACAAAGCATCCAATAACTTCTTCTATATTGTCTACTCTGTATGAGCCAATAACTACTTTCTCAAAAACCCACATGGTTCACCAAGGAGGTATAACCAAGAGTTAGAGTGTACATAGATGATGAGGTTGATATGACCACACTAGGGCATGCCTTCCATCAAATAGCACCAATTCCCTGAGCAAGAACAATGTCTTATGTCACTCAAGACCAAGCGGGAAGGTGGAAAGCACAGGTGGTTGTTCCCATAGTGGATGTCAATACAAATGAGATCACTCCAGATGACTATAGGTTGGAGGAGGTAGACTTGGGGAAGCCCACTAGAGAAGGTAGAAAAACCTTGGCCACATTGGGATTGAAGCATCCTCTTGGCTTCATGGATAAGGTGAAGAAAGGATAAAGCCTCTGGTAGAGTAGAATGAAGTTATGAAGAGATTCATTTTGAAGATAGCAGGTCCAATTGACCCAGATAACCCTGAGGCCTCATTATAGGCAATTTTGGAGGAGGGGGAAATAGATACAGATGTTCCACATTCTTTTGTACAGGCTTGTGCTAAGTGGAAGCTTGATTTTAAATAGTTTGCTAGTTTATCCCTTAGGAGGATCCCAAGGTCCTTTTGAAGCATTTTGGTGGGAATAACTTCCTTGACGGAAATCATGAGAGATTAAAATGGTGTAGAGGAAACCATCCTTAACTGGCAAAAAGTGTTGGATGAGCTAATGGTAATAAGGAAGCAATGCTTCCAAGTCCTGGTGAAAATATATGAAGGGTTAGAATTGGATAGTTTTGAAGAATGGATCCAAGAAATAGCAGTAGCATTGGCCGTATTTGAGAAGGTTCTCAAAAGACTAAATAAGAGAAGAGATGACAACACGCTTTTTGCAAAGGAGTTGCAGGAGTTCTTTGAAGGCCTAGACCTAGATTTGTTTGATGAGGATGATGAGAAGACTATGTTTTTGGTGAATTATATCATCAAATAGTACTTAGGAATATTTTGAGGAGTGAAGACTAAAGAAGATCTCTAGCAGATGTTTTACCAGAAGGAGGAAATTTAGAAAGTACTATCTCATGAAGAAGAAATAAAAGCTTTTGCACAAGAATTGACTAACTTCCAAGATAGGGAGAAAGAGATCCTTCAAGGGGTCAAGATGCTGGGTTTTGATGAAGTGTTGGAGATAGTGGGTAGATTCAAGAAAGAACATCTAGAAGTGCCTCCTAGCCAGTGAGCATCCAGTCCAAGATCTACCAAATTTTGTGTACAGGAAATCTAGTTTTAACACTTAGCCATTTTTGTAGAGCTTGATTTTTGGCATTTTGGCAATATGGATCTTTCGGCCACCGACAAGTCTGAAATTATGAAATTTTGAAGATGGAGGGCTTAGTACTTAGCCAATTTTGGGGTCTTGAGTTTTTGGACCAATTGTCTGGATTTGGGCATTTTTTGGCACGTCCGAAAGTTGAGTCTAGTTATCTCAGAGATCAGTTTCTAGTTATCTGGGCTTCCTTTTTTGGGTTTTTTATACATGATTTTGGGATCTCTTCTAGTTGGGTCCACGTGGAGAAGCTAGAGACAAGGATCAAGGGTGAAAACATGAAGATTGTCAAGTGCATGCACCAGTTCCAGCTCTATTTTTGAGTTATCTAATGCATATTTTATTCAAATCTTTGTAATGCATGAGGTTTAATTTCATGGTAGGATAGTTTAGCTAAGCTTTAGAAGTAGTTTCTTTAATGCAAGCTTTAGTTTATATTTACTTTCAAGTTTTAGTCGCAGCTAAACCCTAGCTGCGAAAATAAGAGTCCAGCTCTATAAATTGTAATAAAATGATGTAATGAGGGTCGACTTGATGATTAATACAAAAGATATAATTGGTGCTTCATTCATGGTGTGATTTATCTACAATCTATGTGAAATTTGTGAATGTGTGAATTGATCATTCTTTATTTCAAAGAGCCAATTGGTTTTTTAATGATTTTAAGTCTACGATCTTTTAGTTCAGTGTTTGCTGGTATTGCATTGCTATGTTGTGATGAATTTTTGAGAAGATTATTCTATGGTGCTTGAAGATTAACTTGCTCATGTGTGTGCACATCTGGGGTGGCTTCATGATCTGATGAGTTTTGGCTTATCATACGTCTACATTTGTTTGATTCCATTGATGATTGCATCCATTCAACTAAAGATTGTGACATGATCTGATCTCTATTTTGTGGGTTTCTTCATCTTCTTGGTTATTTAATTCACATGGTGGTGTGATGCTAGCATATGTCCATTAGGTTTCTTTTCAAAAATTTCATTCAAGTTTCTTGTTACCCTCCATCTTCTAACCCTCATTGCAAGTTATTTTTAGTAGATTAATTAAATTAGCATTGCTTTCATTCCTAAATCTGAGAATTGTATCAAAAAGAGAGAACATTTGGTTTGCTAAAGTTGTTTCATAGTTTCCCTTGAAGAGAAGAACTAGAAAAGGCCTCCTTGTTAACAAATTCACATTTGTCTTTCATTGAGCTATCGAAGCAGTTGAGACCCAGCCAGAAGGAACTTTGAGATTGATTCCATCAGTCTTCCAAGAAGGTAGGTTGCTCATGCAAATTCCTAGCCGTTGCCTTCGTGTAAAAATGATGCTCAACAATTACGTAATGGCACAAGGAATGACATATGTACACCATGATTTTTCTCCCCCTATTGTTCATTTTGACTTGAAATCTTCAAATGTATTAATGGACAAAACCATGGCAACATACCTTCCACCATGAGAAAGGTGGAAGGTGTTCTGGAAAAGGTGGTGTATGGAAAGGCATATGAAAATTTTAATGAGCATTCCTTTGTGCAAAATCTATTGAATACACGCAATGAAGTGGCCCATCCAAATGGAAACACATATGAAAGTGAGAGTAGTTAAGCACAATGAATTTCCTTCACTAGTAATAGTTTTAAGATACATTTTCCTTTGTTTTCTTAAATTTTCTGAGTAGAAATAAACATTCGTATATATGTGGTACTCTGCATTCAAAAGTCCAAACCTAGTAAACATAATTATTTAGGTTTAGAATTACCACCCCAACTTAGGTATTGGGGCTACACAGTATCTCTATCCTAACAATGGAAACCTCCTTGAGTTGTGGGTGGACTCTAAATAAGGAGTCTCTGGATTCTAGGCCGGTTCCTATCCGATATGGAATATCACCTCTTGATTTGTAACTTAGTGGGAAAGGGGAAGAAAAAATCTTTAAACTAAAAATATATAGGGGTGATACACCAAGAATAGATTTAGACTTTGGTGAAAGATAAAATAGTAACTCCAACTCACATATCAAAGGCTTGACACTTTAAATCTCTGTTCAACATATAGGCTAACAGATTTCACTACTAGGGTTAAACCACAAATAGTCAACAAACATACGTTTTCCATAAAAGGTTTTTGAAACATTTCTCCCTTTGAGGAGGAATATTGGTATTCACTTCTCTTGGATATAAATGTAAATAACACTTGCAAAGAAAGATGAAACATGATCATAAAATTAAAACTCCAAAATATGGGACAAAAACATTTGTTTTATTCTCCTCAAAATCTAATAAAATGTTGTTACAAAATGGTCTCCAAAAACATCTAGGAATAATAAGTTCACTATATTCCCTCTCTCCAAAACCTGCAACCCCTAAAATTGATCATGAAAATTAGTTTTATACCAAGCCCTAGCCTAAAATTCAAAAATGAAACCCTTTAAAAATTGCCCTAATTTGGCCAAAACATGTGCCAAAACTTTAGTCCCATGAAAACTCCATAATTAGTGCCCTAAATATTGGTTTCTAATAAGGATCAAAATCCCTTTACAATGTTTTACCAATATTTATTTTTATTTAAATTGAATAAAAATTCAACATAAATAAAAACCTTACACTACCTACAACTTCTAACTTAGGGAAAAAAATCTCTAAGTATAAGAAAATACAAAGTGGGGAAGGTCGACATAACCATTCAACCCACTTGCAGCATAATATGAAAATATAGGTAGTGAATTAGTGAGGTGGCACTATTGCTCTTCTCAAGGACTGTAAGATTGGACCTATGTCTTAATGGCATTCAATGTGCTACAGTACGGACTCCAAAAACATTTGCCAATCTTGAACTTAGCGTTATTATTTTTTGTTAACTTCCTTGAGAAGAAAAAGTATGAAAACCCTAGCTCAACAATAAGGAAAACTCTAGTAAAAATTTCCATGAAGCTCAAATTTTACTGTCATAGAGCTCTTAGTCAACGATTGTTCACTCACAGGCATTAGATTTGGACTGAGAGCTTGATTTTATGAAGCTCGGGTTCCCTTCATTTGATTTGTAGGTTTGTTTGCTTGTTCTTATCTCGACTATAGCTGTAACTAGTGCTCCCCTCTGATGCTTTGAAGCTTGGATTAGCTTTGAATTCAGCTTGAGTTTAAACAACTCGCGACCTTAGCTAGTAAGTGACTGTGTTTCTCATTTGTGACTATGGCTAAAACTTTAAGTTTATCTCTTTCTTCCCTGTGACTGATGCTTCATTTTCATCTTCCTCTTTTGGATTGCATTTGTGAATGCATTGGCTCAAGGGTTGTGAATCTCGAGACTTGAGCTTGAAGTCTCACCAAAACTGTGACTCAGCTTCAAGCTCTTTTTTCATCATCAGTCACGTCTTTGGTGACTGTAGCTTTCTACTTCCATTGAATGTGTAAAGCTGAGACTAATGCATGTGTTTCATCTTGTGGGTCTTCGGTTGAAGCTCACATTCAATTCACAGCTTGTGACTGTGAATGTATCTTGGCTTTTGAACTTACTTCTCGACTCAAAGCCATGAATAGCTCATGAGTTGTGAGTCTTGTAACATGAAGTTACACATGGATTTAACTTGGCTTCAAGCTCGAGTTCCTTTTTGTCACAGCTCGACCCTTAGTATTTTGAACTTATGATGAACTTGGCCTCTCTCAAAGTTCAAACCTATTGTGACCCTCGGCTATGACCAACTGGTAAGCTTCGACCACTAGCAGATTTTTAGTATGAAATTTATTTCTTACACCACTTTTGATGTGGGTTTCTTTTCAAATTTGATAGCATTGTGACTTATGGGTCTCCTTCAGTTATCTTGGCAAGGTTCAAGCTGTGTCTTAGATATGGGACTCGGCCTCAGCTAAGACATCTCTAAGTCATAGCTTGAGACTCTTATTGAGCTGCCTGGAAATTTTTACTGTCGATTTTCAACTACGTATGAATACATGATTAACTAGTAAGCTCAAAGTCTCGGCATGTCAAATGGGTTCATACAACTTGTTCACTTTTCCACTTTTAATGTGGGTTTTCCTTTTATCTTACAACATACCACCATTTGTGGGTTCTCTAGAGTCCACTTGACAAAGCTGAAGCTATGACTGAAAGATCAGAAAAATGTATCAAGTCTTAAGCAATGACATCTTTCAGTCATAAGCTTCGGCCCTACTGAGCTGATTGATACTATGATTGAAAGATAATCTTTAGACACAAGTCATCTCCTCAGCACACACAAATAAGTTTGTTCTTCCTTTCATGTGCACTTTTGTCTATAGCTCAAAAAACATATATTTCTATCACTGTTTAAACTCATCTTTGGTTAAGCACATGAGAATGATATCTGGACTGTACAAAATAAAAACCCACTTTGTAATTTTCTTGATACATGAAGGTTGTACTGTCATTTACAAAAATAGCATTAGTTATTTTGTTGATCTTTATCTATTGTTGAAAACTCCACTGTTAAAATTTTCATAGCTCAGCTGGGAACAAATGAACTTCACTGTCTTAATGCTTGAACTTTCATATTCACTTTTGTTATATTTCTAATATTCTCAGTTACCATTTCAAACTAGTCATTACACTTTTCTTTTAAACATGTGCATTTGATAAAAGGCTGCAAACTGATGCTTCATTGTTTTGAATATGAACCCCTTCAGCTGATTTCTTTGATGAATTTGTAATTTTCATATGGCTCAGCTGCAAATGTTTGAAAATTTTATAAAATGAATAACACTCATAGCTTGAAAAAATAAATACACATTTAAAGGCCTAGCTATAGATGTTTACTAAAATCTTCATTTTGATTGTTCTGCATACATTTTGCCACTATTGTAATGTTCAATTAATACTGATACAGTCACTATTGTTGCAATGCAGTAGTCATGTTATTTTCTTCAACACCATTGATGAATAAGCACAATTACTTTGAATTGTATTCAATACTGAAAATAAAGAACATTCTAAGACTTACTGGCACAAATTACCAGGCTTAAATATAATTCTCTTTTGATGTTGAATCTGAACTTTAATAGAAATGCAATAAGATGTAAAAATGTTTTTTTATTATCAATGAAGTTCGAGCATGGGCTCATGACACTCCAAGATACATTTTGTAAACATTTTATGATACTTTATAGCACAATTCTGTAGCATTCCTTCTGTAATCAACATCAACAAGGATTTGTTGAATTTGTACCTTGATTTTAGCAAAGATGTGCAATACCAATGATTAAGTAATTGTATCTTAGCATTTGATCATGACTGTTCTGGAACACTTTTGGTATTTTACTGTGAAATTTCAGCTTGTTTTGCATCTCCTTTCTTTGACTGTGAAGTTGAAACCAGTCAGCTTGAAACATTGCAAAATATTCTATTAAGCTCTCAAACAACAACATTGTCAATTTGTTAGATTAGTGAACATAATAAAAAATTCAGTTTATAAAAATGCCAAAATGACACTTGTGAATCAACATTCAGACCATTATGTTCACTAATCTACCAAGGTACTGCAACTTCTGAAAAAGGTTTCTTAGTTGAAAACACTAAGTTTCTTTAATTCAAATATCTGGTTAATAAAAGAACAACATACACTAGAATGATCATTAATAGTAAAAGCTTTCATGTTTAGAAAACAAGTCCCTTTAATACTACCTTTCACTTGAGTGTGGATGTACATTTCCTTATTGCATTGAATTTACCAAATATACATGCAGCATTGAAAACTTGATTATCAGTGTATGTTGTCTGTGTTTCATGCATTGCTTAGATCCAACAGGATCTAACACCATTTTCTTTTTCTCATGCAGGTAAAAAACCTAAACCAAATACAGATGAAGACTTGGACTTGAGGACCTAGAACCTGACAGATGACCAGCTTACAACACACAAACAACAAGGGAATGCATGGGACCCTTATTCCATACTTCTATCAAGTTTTCAATTCTGCATATGTACTCAAATGTTGATATGAAATATGAAAAGACACTTGTATACTACATTCAGTTTGAATGCACAATGTAGTGATCAGTTATGAATTTTGAAATTCAAAATATGATCAATACTTAGAGTACAAAAAGAAATTTGATAATGAATGCAATAATAAAAATGTAAATTAATAAAACCTGAAAGGTAGTATTAATTGGACCTATAAATGTGCAATCTTTTCCTATTTGTACCTATTGTGTTGTGTGCTGTTATTTTGAGTAATATTTTTGGCGACTTCTGCTGGATGTGTGCCTGCTAGACATGACCTATAGACCTTATCATTTGGAAATAGAGTTAGGAAACCATAAACCATGAATGCAATTATTATTGAAATTAAAATGCATCTAATCTAGACTCAATGCAACCTAAAAAACCTAGTGCTTGGAGAACACATAATGAAAAAATGACTAGGCCTAACCTAACCCTCAAAAAAAAACTTGAGGTGAATTCCATTAACTAGAATTTATAGAACTTCTCCATCAGTTGTGGACAACTAAAAACATTATTTTCTTTGCAATCTATTATAACAAAAGGGCTTGACCAAAAATTGTCAAATTTATCATGTTGGCCTGGTCTGCTCTTTAGCACATCCCACTTGAGAACTAGATCTCCTTCCTGAAAAATTCCTGGGTGTAGCTTTCCTGTCAAAACACCTTTTAGTCTGTGCTTGTCTTATTTCCATAGTTTCCAATGCCTTCTTCCTTTCTTCTTCAAGCTATAGTAATTCAGCATACCTCAGCTTAAGAGGATCTTCCTCTTCAAACAACAACATTTGATTAGCTAGCTGTAAAGCTGGAAATTCTATAGAAATTGGCAATCTGGCCTCTTTACCATAAACTAGAACATAGGGTGAGTTCCTAATAATCTGTTTAGGTGTTATTCTATCCAGCCATAAGGCTGCCTTTAGTATAGAGTGTCAATCCCTCTTATTTTCCTGCAAAGTCTTTTTGATAATCCTGATTAGGTTTTTATTAGTAGACTCTGCAAGACCATTACCCTGAGGATAATAGTTAGAAGAAGTATTTAGATAAATGCCATTTTTAATAGCCCACTCTGTTATTGCTGTTCCAACAAAAGCTAAAGCATTATCTAAAATAATTGACTGAGGAACACCAAACCTGGTTATAATATCATCATAGAACTTTAACACAACAGATCTAGTAGCCTCCTTGAATGCAATGGCCTCAGTCCATCTTGTAAAATAGTTAGTAGTAGTCAAAATCCATTTATGACCTGTACTAGAATTAGGATTTATTGGACCTATAAAGTCCACTCCCCATTTATTAAATGGCTGATCCATAATAATTGGTTTTAATGGCAATGCTTCCAACTTTTTATTTTTTGCAAACCGAGCACACTTTTGACATTTTCTTGCCCAATAATGAGCATCTTTGAAAAAATATGGCCAATAATAGCCAGCCCTTAGAATTTTCCAAGCAGTAGGTTTAGGACTGAAATGTCCTCCACAAGAACCATCATCAAATTCAGTTAAAATTCTGCCTTGATCAACTAAATCAATGCACTTAAGAAGCATACCAAAAACATCCTTCCTATAAAGAATACCATTAAATAGAACATAAGGAATAGAGTGTAACCTATAGTACCTTCTTTTAGCTTTGTCAAGATTTACTGGACATTGTCCAATTTGTAGGAATCTAGTTATATCTAACAGCCAGGGTACTAAATCATTTAATAATATAGTACCTTGAAGCAAGGCATTCTTTTCAGTGGCTTCAACTTTATCTTCTTCTTCTGCCATCTAAGCACACAGGCCTTTGCCTCTAACTAGCTTGGTCACATTAATTTGTACATCATATTCCATAACCCTTCTTATCCAACCTGCTCTCTTTTCATTAACATCCTTGTTTAGCAAGAACTCTATAATACTAGGATGTGCAACCATTAGATGTACCATATTTCTGGAAACCAAATGCTTAAACTTCTTTAAAGCTTTAATAATAGCTAGCACATGTTTTTCAACAAAACTATACCTTTTCTTGTAATCATCCATACCTTTGCTAAAAAATGCAACTAGCTGCTCCTCTTTTTGTTCATTCTTTTGAACCAGCATTGCTAAGATAGTGTCAAAACCACCATAAGCATATAAAATAAATTCTTTAGTAAAATTGGGATTAACTAGAGTAGGGGCTAAAGACAAAGCATGTTTTATTTGTTCAAAACTCTTCTTTCCTTCATCATTCCAGCTGAAAGGTACATCCTTCTTTAGCATAGCAGTCAAAGGTTTTAATAAGTTTGCAATATCAGGGATAAAGCGTCTAACAAAATTTATTCTCCCAATAAAACTATGCAACCTTTTCTAATGAAAGTTCTAGAATTGCATGAATTCTTTTAGGATCAATAGTTGTACCTTCTTTAGACACCTGGTATCCTAAGAGTTTACCTTCATGAACTACAAAAATGGATTTATTTGGGTTAAGAGAGATCCCAAACTCTCTACATCTTTGTAAGATTTGTCTTAAATGATCTATGTGTTGGTTTGCAACCTTGCTATAAATTGTAACATCATCTAGGTATACTAGAACAAACTTATACATTAGATTCTTGAAAGCCATGCCCATTTCTTTCTAAAAGATAGCCCCTACATTTGACAACCCAAATGGCATTCTTCATTAGATTCTTGAAAGCCATGTCCATTTCTTTCTAAAAGGTAGCCCCTACATTTGAAAACCCAAATGGCATTCTTCTGTAAGCCATTGTACCCCATTTAGTTGTGGAAGTTGTTTTAAACTGATCAAATTCTTTAACCAAAATCTAGTTATAACCAGAATACCCATCTAGGAGAGAGAATCTCTTAGAACCTAAAACATATTGCAAAATTTGTTCCATGGAAGGAAGAGGGTGTCTATCTTTCAGAGATGCCCTATTAAGGTCTCTAAAGTCTACACAAAGTCTTATCTCTCCATTCTTATTACTTAATCAAACTAAGTTGGAAACCCAGGATGTGTGCTTGATTGGAAATATAATACCACCATCCAGGAGTTTTCTCAGCTCTTTCAACATTAATGGTTCTAATTTAGGGTTTATGGGCCTTTGCCTTTGTCTAATTGGCCTAGCATTTGGTTCTAATTCTATGGTATGCTAAGTTAATTGAGGATCAAATCCTTTCAAATCAACATAATCCCATGCAAACACATCACTATATTCTCTGAAGAGATCAATAAATAATTCTTTTTCTTTAGGAGAATTTATTTTACCAACCTTCAAGTATTTATCTTTGAATATCTCCACTTCTTCATAGTGATCTTCTTTGATCAACAGGTTGGTTTTACCCTTCCTGTATTGATCATCAGAGTTAAAAGATGATTCCAGACTGACCAATCCTTTTGGAAGTTTATTGGTCTTCTGTTGAATGATTTGATCTTCCATTTGCTAATTATGTTTGTCATTTTTGGTAGCTAAGAAACCATCTGTTTCTATCATAAAACTTAAGATATGTTCATCAGTGTTAAAAGCCTGCCAATTAATATCATTATCAGGGATAGATGGCCTAACAACAATCTTGACATGTGGCTAGTCTGAAATCAGTCCTTTATTCTCAATAATTGAAACATGTGCACCAATACCAGCCAACCTATCAGGTCTAGGAATGGAAATGAGGTTAAAAGCATCAAACTCATCTAGAATATCAAATACTCTAGATTTATACATCTTTAAAAGCTCATTTTTAATAGTATTGATACCTCTCACTTGTTTCGCTATCAGCTCACTGTCCCCAAATGCCCTTAAACATTTAATTCCTCTTTTCCTTACCCATTCTAATCCACGTATCAGACTTTCATACTCAGCCACATTATTAGAACATGGAAAAGATAACTTGTATGTAGCATAAAAATTATCACCAATAGGTGAAACTAACATAACCCCTGCACCAACAACATCTTTATTCCTTGATCCATCAAAATATAAATCCCATAGCTGGTTAGATAATTTAGATTTAGAATCTGGATCTTTTATCAAATTAGGTAAAATTGCATCAGATTCTAAAATCATGTAATTACTAAAACCAGCATCAAACATATCATCATTCTGATCATTTCTAGTGGCCCATTCATCCAAAAAAATATCAGGATACTCCTCAAATTGTGTGTTATAGGATGAATAATCTTGAATTTTGTTTGGATCCATAATCACACAACTTGCATTAATGGGACTGGGATTGTAAGGCTCTATGTGATCTTTGGACAAAAATTATGATTTTATGGCTACCTTAGTACCATATCTAGTTCTGAAATACAAATGAGACCAATCTGATGAAAAATAACCATCTATTTTGGCTGTAAAGTCTCTGCACGGGCACATAGAAAAATATGCTAGCAGATCAATGACATAAATATCTTAAGGAATTGAAAATTTTGGATATGAGTGTAAGGTCAAACTTGCATTTTTAATGATCCCTAAGGTCTTAACTGAAGTTCCATCAAGTTGGACCACACCTTTCTCAAGAGGTTCATACTTTAAATTCGATAAATTTGCTATTTTCTTAGGCATGACAGTGTTGGTTGCACCACTATCTACCATACAATTATGCACTAACTTGTTTCCAATAATCAATGAGACATAAAAAGGAGGATGCTTATTGTTTGCAGGTTTCTTACCTTGCTTCTCTATTATCTTTTGAACACTTGCTGGCTTTTTATCAATTGTCACTATTGATTGCTTCAAATCTGCAACCTTTTTATTTTTTGGAATTGTTGGTTGATGCACTTTAGCAGGCTTCTTTTCTTCTTTTGGTGCCTTTTCCTGAACCTTAGGAGTCTCAAAATTAGTCATAACCACTCTAGGAGGCCGATGTACAACTTGTTGTGAACTGGCTGCCAACTTGGACAACCCTTGCTTTAAAATTTCAATCTGTCCTGGAATAGCTAAAGTTTCCCATGCAGACAAGGTTACACTCATTTTTTTCATAATATCAATAATATTATATGGAACAACAAATTGTACCTTTTGTGGAGATCTAAGAGAACCTTGATCAACCATCTTTTGATTTTGATCCTTACTAGATGAAGAAGATGGATTCTTTAAAATAGAAACTAGTGAAGAAGGTACATTACCAGCTGATTGATCTGCCTCAAGAGCTCTCTTTTTGGCTCTAGTATTTTCTGAAACTGATGAATCATCATTTAGCCCACAAAACTCCTCCTCTTTCCAATTTAAGAAACTAGTATCTGTAACACTCTGATATGATTGTTGTTGTACCTCCTCAATAGGTACATTCTATTGTGAATTCATTGCATTTTGGACCATAAGAACTTGGTTAAGAACCCCATTAGAACATGTAGACTGATCATGAGCTTGATTGAATGGAAAACACCAGTTAGTAGCAATGTTATTTTGACTAGGAACAATATCCCTAACGGTATTAAGAGGTGTAGGATTGTATTGTTTATTAGGCCTCTGATTCCAACTCTGTCTATTTGCATTAATGTTACCTTGGAATTGCTTCATATTGGCCTGATAATTGGGATGATTGGGATATTGGGATGAGGAACCAGCAAACTGATTTTGAGAAACAGGGTTTGTCTTTGCTTGATTCCTCTTTAGGGTCACTAACTCATTACCAAAAGACTACAGTAAATTCTCTATCTTTTGCTGACTGTCCTTAATGCTTTGCAATTCATTCAGAGGGGCTATAGGGGCTACCTTTGTGGCTTTATATGATGAGACAATAGATAGAGGTGGGACTATCAATGGCATATTGGATTCACTACTTGGAAAGAAAGGAATAGGTGGCCTAGGAGCTATCTTTCTTTCCTGAATAAGACTATTCTCTGCCCTAATAGTGGTATCAAAAGATAGAGGCAATGAAGTACCCCCCATGGATTGAATCATAACAGAAATATTGCTATTCAAACTCTTCAAATAATACAAGAAAGCATATTTAGCTGAAGGCCTTATCGTAGCAGGAATCCAATTCCAAGTCTTCTGGAAATGCAGATTGAAATCACTCATTTCCTCTTATGGGGTCCTCTTGATAGTAGTTAATTGCTCCACCAAAGACAAGTTATCAGACTTGTCTTCAAAAAAATTAGAAAGCCTTTCTCCCAAAAGATCCTAGGTATCAATAGAATCCACTGCAAGAGTCCTGAACCAATCAAGAGCTTTACCCTTTAGAGATGCAGCCAATAGCTTCAAAGATACATCATCCTCTGTGACATGATGAACATTGCAAAGAGATGAAACATATCTAATGTGTTCTATAGATGTTACTTGTCCTTCTCCAGTGAATTTTGGTAAGCCTTTTAGAGCAGCCAATGGAATGTTATTGTGGTTTGCAATCCTCAGAGGACTGCCTTGATTGAATGGCACAAATGGAAGATTTCTTTCTATTGCTTGAACTGGTGGTACTTGTTGCTGAATTGCAGGTGTAACAAAAGGCTGGGTAGGATGAATTACCTTCCTTTAATATGTTTTCAAACTTTGAGTAGTTGTTGTAGTACCACTTGTAGATGCTCCAAAAATAGAATTATCTCTTGGTAAGTCTTCAAAACTTTGTAATTCTGATCCAAAATTATTAGGAGCACTTAAATCTTCAGGAAAACTGATATCCTCAATAATTACCTCAGGTTCATCTAAATTTTCAGCCCGATCTTAAAAAATGGGATTATCAAATGATGAAAAATCATAACTAAAAAGAGAAGATCTACCTCTTGGATCTTGAGGTGTCCTTCCTCTTCTAGCTAATCTACCTCCCCTTCTACCTGGTTGCAATTCCTAGTACACAAAACCCTCCTTGTTTGATCTTGTTGGAGTTCTTCTCATTAAAATAAACACTCAAATATGCAACTGAATCTGCAATAAACCTTCCAAAATATAGAGTCACCAGGTGCTAGAAAATGCCTTCTAAATGGCTATAATACTGTTGCTCACACCAAAACAACAATAGTATCTCTATCCTAACAATGGAAACCTCCTCGAGTTATGGGTGGACTCTAAACAAGGAGTCTCCGAATTCTAGGTTGATTCCTATTTGATATGGAATATCACCTCCTGATTTGTAACTTAGTGGGAAAAAGGAAGGAAATTGTTAGCTTGTGGTGACTGATCAGGAAAGTACTATCCAGGAAAGTACTGTATAATTTTTTTGAGGCCAACATATTTTTAGTTATTTTGGGCTGACATATTGTAACTCATTCTAACCCTAAAGAGGAAAAAATATTGTATAATATGGCTTAGGGTTAGGGATTTCATAATGTATGATTTTATTACTTGTGGTAGAATTGAGCTATAAGGGATTACAGATTGTAATTAGGTTGTAATCACTGGATAATAATAATATTGGACTCGTTGTTGGTGGACATAGCCTAGGGATTGGGTGAACCACGTTAAATCTTTGTGTCTTGTGTTCTCAACTGTGTGGTTTATTATTTTTTGATATTGGTTATATTTGCACATAATTGTTATTTCTGCCTTATTAATCCTAACATAAACTTTAAACTGAAAATAAATAGGGGTGATACACCAAGAATAGATTCAGACTTTGCTAAAAGATAAAATAGTAACTCCAACTCACATATCAAAGGCTTGACACTTTAAATCTATGTTCAACATATAGGCTAACAAATTTCACTACTAGGGTTAAACCACAAATAACTCAAATAGTCAACAAACATATTTTTTACATACAAGGTTTTTGAAACATTGCTCACTTTGAGGAGGAATATTGGTATTCACTTCTCTTGGATAGAAATGTAAATAACACTTGCAAAGAAAGATGAAAAAGGATCATAAAATTAAAACTCCAAAATATGGGCCAAAAACATCTACTTTATTCTCCTCAAAATCTGATAAAATGTGGTCACAAAATGGTCTCCCAAAACATCTAGGAACAATAAGTTCACTATATTCCCTCTCTCCAAAACTCGCAACCCCTAAAATTGATCATGAAAATCAGTTTTATACCAAGCCCTAGCCTCAAATCTGAAAATGAAACCCTTTACAAATTGCCCTAATTTGGCCAAAACATGTGCCAAAACTTTAGTCCCATGAAAACTCCATAATTAGTGCCCTAAATATTGGTTTCTAATAAGGATCAAAATCCCTTTACAATGTTTAACTAATATTTATTTTTATTTAAATTGAATAAAAAATCAACATAAATAAAAACCTTACACTACCTAAAACTTCTAACTTAGGAAAAAAATCTCTAAGTATAAGAAAATACAAAGTGGGGAAGGTCGACATAACCATTCAACCCACTTGCAGCATAATGTGAAAATATAGGTAGTGAAATAGTGAGGTGGCACTGTTCCTCTTCTTGAGGACTACAAGATTGGACCTATGCCTTAATGACATTCAATGTGTTGCAGTGTAGACTCCAAAAACATTTTCCAATCTTGAACTTAGCATTATTGTTTTTTGTTAACTTCCTTGAGAAGAAAAAGGATGAAAACCCTAGCTCGACAGTAAGGAAAACTCTAGCAAAAATTTCCATAAAGCTCAGATTTTACTATCATAAAGCTCTTAGTCATCGATTGTTCACACACTGGCATCATATTTGGACTAAGAGCTTGATTTAATGAAGCTCAGGTTCCCTTCATTTGATCTAGAGGTTCATTTTCTTGTTCTTCTCTCAACTGTAGCCATAACTGGTGCTCTCCTATGATGCTTTGAAGCTTGGCTTAGCTTTGAATTCGACCCGAGTTTAAACAACTCATGGCCTTAGCTAGTAAGCGATTGTGTTTCTCATTTGTGACTATGGCTAAAACTTTGAGTTTATCTCCTTCTTCCCTGTGACTGATGCTTCATTTTCATCTTCCTCTTTCGGCTTGTAGCTGTGAATGCATTGGCTTACAGGTTGTGAATCTTGAGACTTGAGCTTGAAGTCCCACCAAAATTGTGACTCAGCTTCAAGCTCTTTTGTTATCATTAGTCATGGCTTTGGTGACTGTAGCTTTCTACTACCATTGAATGTGTAAAGTCGAGACTAATGCATGAATTTTGGCTTGTGGGTCTTTGGCTGAAGCTCACATTTAGTTCACAACTTGTGACTATGAATGTATCTTGGCTTTTGAACTTACTTCTTGACTCGAAGTCATGAATAGCTCATGAGTTATGAGTCTTGTAACATGAAGTTACATATGGATGTAACTCAGCTTTGAGCTCAAGTTCCTTTCTATCATAGATCAAACCTTAGCATTTCAAACTTATGATGAACTTGACCTCTATCAAAGTTTGAACCTACTATGACCCTCGGCTATGACCGACTGGTAAGCTTTGACCACTGGTAGGTTTTTAGCATGAAATTTATTTCTTACACCACTTTTGATGTGGGTTTCTTTGCAACCTTGACAACACTGTGACCTATGGATCTCCTTCATTTATCTCGGCAAGGTTCGAGTTGTGACTAAGATATGGTACTTAGCCTTAGCTAAGACATCTCTGAGTCACAGCTTGAGACTCTTACCGAGCTACTTGGAAATTTTTACTATCGAGTTTCAACTATGCATGAATACACGATTAACTAGTAAGCTCAAAATCTTGGCATGTCAAATGGGTTCATACAGCTTGTTCACTTTTCCACTTTTAATGTGGGTTTTTCTTTTATTTGATAGCATACCACCATTTGCAGGTTCTCTATAGTCCACTCAGCAAAGCCGAAGCTATGACTGAAAGATGAGGAAAATGTATCAAGTCTTAAGCAATGACATCTTTCAATCATAAGCTTCGGCCCTACCAAGCTGGCTAATACTATGACTGAAAGATAATCTTTAGACACAAGTCATCTCCTCAGCACACACAGAGAAGTTTGTTCTTCATTTCATGTGCACTTTTGTCTGTAGCTCAAAAAACATATATTTCTATCACTGTTTAAATTCATCTTTTGTTAAGCACATGAGAATGATATATGGACTGCACAAAATAAAAACCCACTTTGTAATTTTCTTGATACATGAAGCTTGCACTGTTATTTACAACAATAAAATTAGTTATTTTGTTGATCTTTCTCTATTTCTAAAAACTCCACTGTTAAAATTTTCATAGCTCAGCTGGGAACAAATGAACTTCACTATCTTAATGCTTGAACTATCATATTCACTGTTGTTATATTTTTTATATTCTTAGTTACCATTTCAAACCAGTCATTACACTTTGCTTTTAATCATGTGCATTTAATAAAAGACCACAAAATGATGCTTCATTGTTTTGAATATGAACTCCTTTAGCTGATTTCTTTGATGAATTTATAATTTTCATATGGCTTGGCTGCAAATGTTTGAAAATTTTATAAAATGAATAACACTCACAACTTGAAAAAATAAATACACATTTAAAGGCCCAGCTGTAGATGTTTACTAAACTCTTCATTTTGATTGTTCTGCATACATTTTTCCACTGTTGTCACGTTCAATTAATACTGGTACAGTCACTTTTGTTGCAATGTAGTAGTCATGTTATTTTCTTCAACACCATTGATGAATATGCACAGTTACTTTGAATTGTATTCAATACTGAAAACAGAGAACATTCTAAGACTTATTGGCACAAATTATTAGGCTTAAATATAATTCTCTTTTGATGTTGAATCTAAACTTTAATAAAAATGCAATAAGATGTAAAAATGTTTGTTTATTAGTTATTATCAATGAAGTTTGAGGACGGGCTCATAACACTCGAAGATACATTTTATAAACATTTTATGATACTTTATAGCACAATTCTGTAGCATTCCTTTTGTAATCAGCAACAACAAGGATTTATTGAATTTGTAACTTGATTTCAACAAAGATGTGCAATACCAGTGATTAAGTAATTGTATCTTAGCATTTGATCATGACTATTCTAGAACACTTTTGGCTTTTTATTGTGAAATTTCAGCTTGTTCTGCATCTCCTTTCTTTGACTGTGAAGTTGAAACCAGTCAACTTGAAACACTGCAAAATATTATGTTAAGTTATCAAAAAACAACATTATCAATTTGTTAGATTAGTGAACATAATCAACAATTCAGTTTATGAAAATGCCAAAATGACACTTGTGAATCAACACTCAGACCATTATGTTCACTAATCTACCAAGGTACTGCAACTTTTGAAAAAGGTTTCTTAGTTGAAAACACTAAGTCTCTTTAATTTAGATATCTAGTTAATAAAAGAACAACATACACCAGAATGATCATTAGTAGTAAAAGGTTTCATGTTTAGAAAACAAGTCCCTTTAATACTACCTTTTAGTGAGTGTGGATGTACATTTCCTTATTGCATTGAATTTAAGAGATATATATGCAGCATTGAAAACTTGATTATCAATGTATGTTGTTTGTGTTTCATGCATTGCTTAGATCCAGCAGGATCTAACACCATTTTCTTTTTCTCATGCAGGTAAAAAATCTAAACCAAATGAAAATGAACAATTGGACCTGAGGACCTAGAACTTGACAAACAACCAGCTGACAACACACAAACAACAAGGAAATGCATGGGACCCCTATTCCATACTTCTATCAAGTTTTCAATTTTGCATATGTACTCAAATGTTGACATGAAATATGAAATATGAAAAGATACTTGTATACTACATTTAGTTTGAATGCACAATGTAATGATCAGTTATGAATTTTGAAATTTGAAATATGATCAATACTTAGAGTACAAAAAGAAATCTGATAATGAATGCAATAATAAAAATGTAAATTAATAAAACCTGAAAGGTAGTATTAATTGGACCTATAAATGTGAAATGTTTTCCTATTTGTGCCTATTGTGCCATATGTTGTTATTTTGCATAACAATAATAAATAACTATTGGATAGTGACAATAATTTGAAAATAGAAAGTAGAAATCATAAATTTCAAATTTTCTTCTCATCATCAGAAAGGAATGCTTCTTTATGAGAAAGTTTCTATTTTCTCTTAAGAAGTAGCATGTTGGTTGTCTCAGTTGCATGCAAGGTTTTCTATATGTTGGTATATGTCTATGTTCCCTATAAAGGTTAAAGTTCTTACATTGTAATTTGCAAATTCTAACTGAAAGAGAGAAGCAACTATGAATTTTGTAATTTTTTTCTCCTGAGCAATAAAAATACTAGTACCTTACCCTATGGATGTTATTTGTAAAGGTTTTACAATGTAAATTTGTATTTTTTTGTGTATCTCTGTTATTCCATTTATTTCCTTCAATATTACTTTGCCTCTAACTTTGTTTTGAAATGTTTAATTATCTGGTTCTTTCACTTCCTCATACCTAACAAGTGGTCTCAGAGAAATTATTGTTGCAATAGTTGCGTTAGAATTTTGTGTTGTTTTTCCAGCATCAAATGGTGAAGGTTTCTTTATTTCACATTTATATCTCAAATTTGAAATCTAAGACTCAAAAAATTATTAACCTATGTCTGTCAAATAGGAATCCAAATTAGGAATACAATGATAAACCTATCAATCAGGAATGATGGAATTTACTACTAAAGAGAAATCAAATATCTTTGACCATGAATCAAGATCTTCTAAAGCATCAATAACCTCATCTAACATCTCAAAATCTTCCAAAGGATTAAAAACACTAGTTATCATCTCTAAAGAATGAAGAGGCACATTAGAATAAGAAAGAGGATCATCAAGAGATGGTGGGGTATCATAATATCCATATAATTCCCGAATGTACAAGTCTAACGTGCATGGGGGCACTTAAATTGAATAAGCGACTCTAGAATTTCATCATTTACATTTTCATATATAACTCTAATAACTCAAGCCCTCTAGCCTTTCCAAATGCTATGCTCACAAGGTATGTGAAGAATAGGAACATCATTATACAAATATGACAAAACTTTAGCTCACTCAAATAAGTGATTATAAAATTGCTCCATTTTTTGGAATTCCCTTTCTCTATGCAATATGAAATGTACCAATGAATGAAAGACTAACCTAAGCACTAACAATACGGGCCAATAAAATCAATTTATTGATCCATCAAATACATATTGTGAGAAATTAATTTGGCCTATGGATCTATTTGCATACATACTCATACATTAAAAATAGTTTTTGTACACATTGTTTGGTGTTATTATACAATCTTCACCTTGTTTCCAACATTGTTTTTATCACAAGCTTGGGTTTGATTACAAGGGGGTGGTTTTTAAAAAGTCTTGTGAGTTTTTTTTGTTTGTTTTTTTTTTCATTAGGAGGACTTCAATTTGTAACTACAAAAAAAAAAGTGTGCACTACAAGTCTACACATGTTTAAATATTAATTACAATTTGAAAAATTTAATTCATGGATAGTTGTAAATTTTGAAAAATTTAAATAGAATATCTCCTTAAAGAGATAAATAGATAGTTGTTTAAGTAGCCAAAGCCTAAAAAGTACTTAATATGTTGTGATGTCTACAAATTTTAATAAAGATACTTAATTAAATTAATTAATTAAGTACTCCCAAAATTTAAATAATATTATAAAGGATCTTTAATTAATTAATAAGAGGGGGGCAAGTAATAAAATAATAAATAAAGTATGTTGACTATTTTGTATCCCTTCGGGAAACTTCTTGTAGGCCTTTATAATGCGTTGGCTGAAACCATAGGTAGCATGTCGTGGATTTTATGTTTTTATGTATTTGTGATTTCAGATGGAATTTGGCATTATTTGCAGTTTTAGAGGTGCAAGACCCTCCCTATTCTATACTTACAATTTTGGTGGGAGTAACCCCTCACCCTAGTCTGTGTCTTGTTCATAAATGTTAATTACTTGCCTATCCAATTATCAAATTGTCATCTCTTTGGTTTTGATATGTGTACATTCTGGTGATAATAATATTACTAAAATTAAGATATCATTGTGGCATTGATTAATAAACCATACCTGTATGGACGTCTAGAGGGAATTACTTTACTTCATCGACATATGAGAAAACTATCATACAGTGGAGAGTAAGGATCATATGGAATGGGAAAGGCTAACCATATGAACAAGGCTAGGTTGTGACTGCTGGAATGTTTGTCGTTGTGCCAAAAGCTCGAACTGTCAACGAACGTCACAAACACCAGATTTACCCAGATCCACGGTAACCCCAAAGGAGGTGCTAACCACCAAGTCAACAATCTCCCCCTCAGCACCGACTGAGGGTTCCGCACCAACGGAATGAAGGAGACTCTCTCCCCCTCAGCACCGACCGAGGGTTCCACACCAACGGAATAAAGGAGACCTCTTGGGATTTGAACCCGTGACCCAAGGCTCTGATACCAATTGATGGAATGTTTGCCGTTGCGCCAAAAGCTCAAACTGTCAACGAATGTCACAAACACCAGATTTACCCAGATCCACGGTAACCCCAAAGGAGGTGCTGACCACCAAGTCAACAGTGACCATATGAGGAAAGATAGGTCATATAGTGGAAATAAGATACACCATTTAAAGTACCATATGAAAGATACAACCACTGTACACCTTAGAAGTTTACCATGCAGTGCATACAATTCAGAAATAATTTGTATATAGGAGTATTTGGGTGTATGGGTACTATGTTTTACCATATGTGAGGAGTGTTAGGGTGAAGAAGAATAACCAAATAAGGGTTTCATATAACTGGTTTGTGTAGTCAAAACATCACAGTGGTATTAAAGCTAGTGATCTTTCTAGCCTATTGGGTAACATTGGATGCAAACAATATCTCAATCAGTAGACAAGATGGGGGAATCAAGCACTGAGATAATGACACTACTGTGAGAGCTAACAAGAGTGAAAAAAAAAACTCAGAAAAACTTTGGTGATCAGAAAACAACAACTTGGTGAGACCTTGGGAAAGGGACAACAACAACTTGGTGAAACCCTTTGACTTTTGGTGGGAGGAAGGACAAATGGAGGTCACAATGAGAATGGTGATAGTTCTATCAATGAGAGTCCGCATACTGAGCATTCCCACACACACCCTATGATTCCAAAACTTCATCAAGGGATTTAAAAACATGATGAACAAGAGCCTACATTCTTCGAGATGAAAGATCAATGAACAATCAAGATTGGTTTGATGTTAGATTTGGAGCATAACTACCCTTCAAGGATTATGTGGACTTACAAATGAGGTATTCTAAGAGACATGGCCATTACAATATTGATATTAGGTAGAAGATTGGAAAGATAAATTTATCATCCTTTGATGGGTCTAGGAAAACATTAGCATGATCATGAATACAGTAAGTAGATACTGTAGACTAGGATTTGAGCATGCACCTAAACCTGTTTTGAAGGCCAAAGACAAACAAACATCATAGCATATTATCAAATCAAATTTAATGGTAAACAAACTAAAATCAAAGCCACCTCAGTTTAAGCCTAAAACGGATGTGCCCATGCACCGTTTGATATGCTTGGATATAAATGGATGTGGGTGTGCAAACTCAAGCACTTGGAGCATGCAAATAGGATGATTTGAGGATCAAGAAGACCCAAAATGACACAAAATAGGTATGAGGAACCTATTTTGCCTCAAAGGCCTCAAGAACACACAAATATGCAAAGCTAAAAGATGAACTAAGATTGATTAAACAAGAAATGAATCTATGTTAATCCAATTAAGCTAATTTAAATGTGATTTAAGCTTGAAAATGATCTAAAATGATGAGTTTATGCTTATGCTAGAATGAAAATGGCATTATAACTTTGCTATTGAGTTTGAGAGTTGAAAGATGATTTGCCTTAGGAAGTGAGGGTATTTATAGGAAAAGGGAAGGGCTTGGTTAAAAAGGATGAGTCAGAGTTAGGGCTAAGGTTAGGGTTGAGTCAAGGACAAGTGTCAAGGGAGGATTGAGTTGAAAGTTTGAGGGCATGTGCACAATTTGGTAAATGTGCCCAAGGCCAAGAGGTGGCAAGGAAGGGATAAGAAGGTCTTAAATGCATAATGAATGCATGTAAGAAAGATAAGGAAGGCTTAAATGCATCCTTAAATGCATTTGCAAGAGGTGGCCAAGAGGTGGCCAAGAGGTGGCCATCTTTGTTGACTTAGGAGGATGACTAAGAGGAGGTTAGCATAAGTTTTGGTAAACCTTTTGCTAATGGAATGTGACAAGATTAGAAAGGGGATTAGGATTAGGATTAGGGGATTTTAGGATTAGGATGGGTGAAGAGGTTGGGTTGAGAAGTTTCTAGAAGAGTCTAGAATTCTCCTAGGTTTTATGGAATAAAAGTTTATTCATTCCAAAAGCTTAAGTTTGGGAAAATTTATTGAAATATTTTCAATAAATATGAAAATTAAATATTTAATCTTAATTAAATATTTTGAGTTGAGATTAGGGTTAGAAAAGATGGGATTAGCCTTTTAATCGAAATTAAGAAGGGATTAGAAGATTTTGGAAGAGGTTAGTGGTCTTAAGAAAATTGGCCAAGTTTTGGTCAAAAAATAAATTAATTATTTTTTTGGGGGATTTTTGGTTAATTTATTAATTAAAATAATTAATAAATAGGGGATTAATGTTTAAATAAGATTTAAACATTTTTGGGAGGGATTTCTTAATTAAATATTTTTAATTAAGAAAAAGGGATTTAATGACATAAAAATAATTTAATTAATTAAATAAATAATTAATTAATAAATGATGATGTCATCAGAGATTTTTCAAAAAATAAAAATACTTTATTTTCTAAAAGATTTTTAGGTGTCTACATTTTGCCCCTCTTTGATGCGATGCCGCAAGTGGCATGGCTTCAAAGACAAGAAAATAAGATGCCCAAGGCTAGAATTAGAAGAAGAGGGTACGATGCCCGGGTGGACTGGAAGAAAGAGGATACATGCCCCGGTGGGACAAAATCATGGAAGATGTGCCCAGTGGGACAAGGAGAAAGAGGGATTACGCCCTGGGACAGAGTGTGCCCGGTGGGACGAGGAAGGAAGGGCCTAGGAAGAAAGGGGAGATAAATAACCTCACTTCTAAGAACAAATATGGATGATATGCAAGATGAGATGGAAATGCAAGATGCAAGATACAGCTATATGTAAAGATGCAAGATTAATCTATATGATAAATGCAAGGGACCAGATAGCTCCAAGTGCAAACGGGAGTGCACAACCTAGATTTAATATAGCTATGTTAGAGACCTACCAAAGATACTGGGATCACGAGGCCTGTCAACAACGTCGCAGAGGACTGACGAGGATTGACGCTAAACAAACACACAGGGTTGCCCCAACATCACACATGAAGCGCAGAGGCGACATGGCGGATCCGATGCTGATGGAACCACAAACACACAACTGAATCACAGGCAGAAGCGAAAGATCAAAAGACCTTGCCCCAGATTATCCGCACACGCAGCACACCGTGATTTAAAGAATCGTGGTGACCCTGGTGGGATAAAGAGAAGCCAAAAAGATTAACAAGACCCAAAGGACAAAAAATCCAAGATCAAAATGATAACTCCAAAAAGACATCCTTTGCCAAGGAGAGAGATTAGGTTTGATTGATGGTGGGAAGATTGGTCGGATAGGAGGAACGATATATCCTCAAGGACCAGGATGGAAGATTAGGTCAGACAGGAGGAATGATATATCCTCAAGGACCCATGGGTTGGTGAGAGAATAAGTGTAGTTGTTCGCTGGCAAAAAGCTGAAGTTCAAGGAATAATCAGGATGAGCAAGGATAAGTCGTCAATTGATGTTGCTGAAGCACAAGGCCTGAGTGGGACTACAAATTTTTTGAGGCTGGGGATGGGACAAGATATTTGATCAAATGCTGCTACAGGACGGACAAAGGTTATGTACAACAAGGAGGAACGATATGCACAAGGGATATGTACAGAAGCTCAGGATTGGGGATAGGAAGATCACACTCAGCGGGACTCTCACTAGGACGGAGACAAGAAGGATAAATACAGGGAGGAAAGCATTGTACAGGAAAGGGAAAAGGATATGGTACAAGATATGGTACAAAGCTTTGGAATAGGATATGGATTGCAGATGGGTTGGAGGAAGATGGAAGCTGAATGCTTGGAGGATAGGGGAGATGGAACTGCTGGGAGATCTGTTATGGATGGAGGAAGAGGACGATAGCTGAAAGGACAATTGAATAGATAAATAGCCCAGTTTACTATGTTGGTGCCTGTTTACCAGGTTTTCGCCAACATACTTGTCCAAGGCGCTTGAATTGCCAAGTTTTCACCATTTGGACGATTATTTTCTCTTTCTCTTTTCTTTTTTTCTTTTTTTCTTTTTTTTTTGCTTTTTTGAATGTTTTTGGATTTTCTAATATATACAGGATCAGGTTCAGGCATAGAACCTCTTTAGATGGATGATGTTGATAGGATCATTCAAGGGCTCACCTTCTGGTGTTGATAGCTGATAGGCTCCTGAGCCGAAGGATGCGGTGACAACATAGGGGCCCAACCAAGTAGGCTCAAACTTGCCTTTCTTTTCTCTATTTGCTAGGACCTTCTGATTTTCTTTAAGGACCATGTCACCGACCTGGAATTGTCTAGGATGGACCTTTTTGTTATAACTCCTTTTGAGTCGATTTTGGTATGCCACCAGGTGATCGTAAGCTTGCTGTCTCTTTTCATCTAGCAGATCTAGCTGTGTGAGCCGGGCCACACGATAGTCTTCATCAGTTGTATAGTTCTTCATGGAGACGCGCAAGGATGGGAGCTCAACCTCGATCGGTAGAATGGCTTCAGCACCATATACAAGAGAGTATGGGGTGGTGCCTGTGGGAGTACGATAAGAAGTGCGGTAGGCCCAAAGGGCAGGATTGATTTGGAGGTGCCAGTCACAACCAGAATCATTGACAACCTTCTTGAGGATTTTCAAGATAGTTTTGTTGGTTGCCTCAGCTTGGCCGTTTCCTTGAGGGAAATATGGACTGGAGAAACGGTGATGGATGTGGAGTCTGGCACATAGATCATCCACATGCTGGTTTTCAAAAGGTGTGCCATGGTCTGTGAAAATGGTAGATGGTATGCCGAAGTGGCAAATGATGTGGTAAAGGATGAACTTGGATATTTGGATGCTAGTGGTTAGGATGAGTGGAATCGCTTCAACCCATTTGGTAAAATACTCTTGGCTGTTATGATATACTTGTGTCCATCTGAAGAGAGGGGGGTGATCAAGCCAACGAGGTCGAGGCCCCAACATGAAAAAGGCCACGGTGGTGCAATAGGCTGTAGATCCTGTGCTGGTGCATGTATCAAATTGGCATGCTATTGACATGGGAGACATTTCTTGACAAATTCACACGCATCATGTTCCATTGTTGGCCAATAATATCCAACTCTAAGCAGCTGCTTTGCTAGAACCATGCCACTCGTGTGGGCACCGCAAATTCCAGCGTGAACTTCTTGTAAGGCCAGGATGGCCTCGTTTGAGTCTAAACATCTAGATAGGACATTATGATACCCGCGATGATATAGGGTGTTGGCTACAAGAGTGTAGCGGGAAGCTCTTCGAATAAGGTTTTGGCATTGGTTATTGGTGAGATGGGGAGATATGATACCATTTTTTAGATATGCATGGATGTCGTGGTACCATGGGGATTGGGGACCAACCAAGACACACACCATGTTTGCATCGGTGTTCTCATAAGCTGGAAAGTGTAGCTGCTCGACTAGAAATTCATATTGTGTTGCATCACGTGAGATTTCCAATAAGGATCCGATGGTTGCCATTGCATCTGCTGCTTTGTTTTGAAGCCTTGGGATCTGATTGAATTGTAGATGTAGGAAATGCTCTTTCAGTTTATCGACCAGTTGCTTGTAGGGTAGCAATTTGTCATCCTTTGTCTGATACTCATCAAGGACTTGCTTGATAATGAGCTGTGAATCTCCAAAGACTTGTAGTTCTGTGATGTTCCATTGGATAGCTGTTCTGAGACCTGAGATGAGTGCCTCATATTCTGCAATGTTATTGGTACAGGGGAATCCCAACTTGAATGATTTTGGAATATAGTCACCTTGAGGTGTGATGAATAGGATTCCTGCGCCAAAGCTGTGGGATGTGTTGAAACCATCAAAGTATAGTTTCCACATGGGCTGCTCTTCAATCATGCATAAGTGTTCATCGGGGAATTCCATGATTAGTGGATAGGCATCCACCAGTGGTGCTTCTGCTAGTTGATCGGCAATGACTTGCCCTTTGATTGCTTTGTGATCTATATACTGAATGTCAAATTCACTGAGTAACATGACCCATTTTGCCATACGGCCTGTGAGGGTTGTCCTTGATAACAGATACTTAAGAGGATCCACCTTTGATATGAGCTTGATTGTGTGGCTAAGCATGTAATGTCTAAGTTTTTGAGTGGCAAAGACCACTGCTAGGCATGCTTTCTCCATGGGTGAATAGTTAAGCTCATAGCCCACAAGAGTGCGACTGATGTAGTAGACAGCTCGTTCTCTATTTTCATCATCATGCTGTGCTAGGAGTGCCCCTAGTGCTGTAGCTGTTGTTGAGATGTAAAGGATGAGTGGGCATCCTGGAACTGGTGGTACTAGGATTGGAGCGTTAGCTAGATACTCCTTGAGCTTATCAAAGCTTCTTTGACATATGGGATCCCACTTGAAGTTGGTGTCTTTGCATAAGAGATGTGAGAAGGGTTGGCACTTGTCTGCTAGTTGCGAGATGAACCGTCGAACTGATTGAAGCTTTCCCTGTAGGCTTCTGAGCTATTTGAGATTTCTTGGTGGAGGCATCTCTGTTATTGCTTTTACCTTTTTAGGATCGATCTCTATGCCTCGTCTAGAGACGATGAAGCCTAGAAGCTTGCCAGATGTTACACCAAAGACACATTTCTTAGGATTTAACTTTAAGCCATAATGATTCAGACGATCAAATACACGCTCTAGGATGTTGAGGTGCTCATCTCTTGTTTTGGATTTTGCAAGGATATCATCCACATAGTCCTCAAGGATCTTGTGGATCATGTCATGGAAGATTGCTATCATTGCTCTCTGATATGTGGCCCCTGCATTCTTTAGCCCAAATGGCATCATGTTGTAGCAGAAGGTACCCCATGGGGTTGTGAATGCTATTTTATGTTGATCTGCTTCTGCTATATGAATCTGATTGTAGCCTGAAAATCCATCCATGAGTGATAGCATTTCGTGACCCGCTGTAAGGTCTACGATCATGTCTATGTTAGGTAGCGGGAAATCATCTTTAGGACATGCCTTGTTCAAGTCCCTAAAATCAGTACAGATTCTAATGTCGCCAGAAGGCTTTGTGATTGGCACCATGTTAGAGATCCACTCTAAATAATCTATTGCTCTGATGATCTTAGCTTGGAGGAGCTTCTCAAGCTCTGCTTTGACGAGCAATGCTACCTTTGGATGCATTTTCCTTAGCTTCTACTTCACTGGCTTGATGTTTGGATCTACTGATAGGTGATGAACAACAAGGTTTGGATCAAGCCCAGGCATATGGGCGTATGACCATGCAAAGTTGATAATGGATTCCTTGAGCAAGGCACTGAGAGCGATTTCTTCTCCTTCTGTTAGGTTGACTGCAATGTAGGTGATCCTTGGACATTCTTCTGTTCCCAAGTTGATTGACTTGGTTTCCTCTATGATGATTGGAGATTGCTATGGTCTATAATCTTGGATAGGGGGAAGAGGCAAGGCTTCATCTTCTAGCGCCTGAATTGCCAGGTTTTCACTAGAAGATACGCCCTTTATTTTTACTATTTTGGAATCAGAATGTGCCCCAAGGGGGTTTTCACATAAAGACTCATGATGTTCTTTTTCTATTTCATTTTTGCGACTAAAGCTTGCCTCTTCCCCAAAATATCCTTCTGGGTGAAGCTGATAGACAGAGATTGATGTTGGATCCTGATTGCTTGCTGGACCTGATGCCCCCATGAATTATAGGAGTGCTTGTGCACTTTGGAACTCGTCGATGTGTGCGATGCTTGGTTGGTCCCAATCTATGAGGTCAGGGTTTGTGAGGGGAAGATCTATGAGGTTAATGGAGATTTGTTGGAGAACAGAAGTCCCCAGGAGGGTGTCATCGGCAAAGATATCATCGTAGGATCGGATGTCTTTCTCTTCGGGGATGTCTTCGATTTCCATGAGGTCATCCCGGCTATTCGAAAAGTTCACGTTGGTCATGTTAGTGTCCGCAGTTGTGGTATTGGGCTCTTGTTCAAGCAGGCGAGAGGTATTAAAGCCAAGTCCTTGTTGTTCTAGATTTTGGGATGGTATGATAGGAAACAAATTTCCATCCTCTTGTGGTCCTAGACCACCACCTTGATAGTTATAGTGTTCTGTGACATTTTTGTAGGGGATTGGATATTTCTCTTTGAAGTACTCAAGAAGTTGTGTGTCACGTGATGGGGGATCTTTGTATAACCATTTGTTAATATCTGGATCCATTTCTTTGCTGTTGATGGTACCATGAGACTCAAAAGTCATGTTTTCAATTTGCTTGAGCTTATAATGTTCCTCAACAGGCTTGTTTTGACAACTTGGGCGCCCTTGAGTATGTGGATCACGTGGAAGAGCCCCTACAGCAAATGCATCACTGAGGCTGTATTCGCCACAACCCTGGTTGTTGATCTTGACGGATGATAAGGTGGAAGAGAGGATGGTCTCTGGATCGCGATGGGATCAGGATGAA
Organism: Chamaecyparis obtusa; assembly: GCA_027943335.1. Classification (NCBI taxonomy): domain Eukaryota; kingdom Viridiplantae; phylum Streptophyta; class Pinopsida; order Cupressales; family Cupressaceae; genus Chamaecyparis; species Chamaecyparis obtusa. The sequence goes on from BSBK01006846.1 coordinate 1,740,676, forward strand.
CTAGTAATAGAAGTACTAATATCGGTTCCAGGACAATGAGTAGAATGAGGGAAAGATGCTTCCATCGCACGGCAGTATGCAAAGGGGTTAGGATCAGCGTGGATGGTAACCTCAGTGCCTTGATGTGGAAACTTGATGCACTGATGGTAAGTAGATGGTACAGCCCTAATGGAATGGATCCATGGGCGGCTGAGAAGAATATTAAATGGTAGGTCGAGATCAACAATGTGGCAGACAGTATCTTGCGTTGCTGGGCCTAGCTGGATAGGCAAGGTGATAGTACCTTCAGAGGTACGCTCCAAGTTATCATATGCTTTGATGGTGATCATCTCATGTTGTATGTCGGCCTCCGTGAACCCGATCTTCTTGATGAATTTTAATGTGCACAAGTTGAGGGCTGAGCCATTATCTATTAAAACCCGTTTGATGGCAAAGTCTCTGACCATGACGGCAATGCGGAGAGGGAGAGTATGGTCAAGAGCGACATCTGGTATATCAGATTCTTTGAAGGATAAGGCACATGCTGCTGATAGGTGTCCCACAAGAGTTTCAAACTGAGTTGTGTTAATGTCCGTGGGGACATGGCCTTCTTTTAGAGCTTTGTCCAGGATCTCCTGATGGATGGGTGATGTGCGGAGAAAATCCAAGATAGATATTTGGGCTGGCATGTTCCCAAGATGCTCTATGATATTGTATTGTGTACTTGGTGCATTATGCTATGTTGCGCGTGCATTTGATGCTGGCCTGGTGTTAGACTATGTTGTGGATGCAGTAGACATTGGCCTTGGAGGAGCAGCTGACCTCGGAGGAGCACCGGCAACAGTTATCCTACCACTGCGGGTAGTTGCAGCACATTATCGATCCGGCCCTCTGACGTGGATGGTATTGATGGTGGGCTCATCTTGGATGGGCTCAACCTGAGTTATGCATCCGACATACTTGTCATAGTTGATGTAGGCCGCTGTGTGATCTTCTTGCTTGCCTTTGCCATGATTTTGGGGCTGATTGGCGCTGGCTTGATTCTTCTCAGCATCGTGTTGAGGGAACACATTTTGATATATTTGCAAACTGGCGTTGGGTGAAGCTTGAGCTGGTGCATCGACCTGGATCTCCTTGCGATCAATGAGATCCTGGATGTAGTTCTTAAGCCGCATGCACTTCAATGTTGTGTGCCCCTTCACACGATGGTAATCACAGTATTCATTTTCTTTATACCAATTAGACTTTGGTGCGTTGTCATCCTTCTGTGGGATGGGCGGATATGTGATCATATTTGCTTTGGCTAGCCGATAAAAGATCTGATCCAGAGGCTCACCCAAAGGTGTGAAATTCCTCTTTGGATTGTTCTGATTGTTGGGCTTGTTCTACCTTGGGGCAACGTTAACTATGTTAACAGGATTGCCTTGATGTGCTGGCTGTTGCTGTTGGTGTTGCTGCTGATACTGTTGCATAGGTGGCTGATGAGCTTGAGGAGGCTGCTGATAAATAGGTGCTTGATATGCGGGAGCTGGTGGTTGCTGATAGATGGGTGCTTGTGGCGGTTGGTATGTTTGAGCTGGTGTAGGACTAGCCACAATGAATTGTACATTCTTAGTGTCAGTGGCTCCATCTATAACAACATTCTTGTTACGATTCCAGTAATAGGATTTATCATTGTTGGGTTTGTTCTTGGAATCATCCTTGAAGTGACGAATAGTGCCTTCGTCTAGGAGAGCTTTCTCGATGCCTATGCCTTTGCTCTTGATGTCTTGGTATGTCTAGAGACAGTTCATTCGCATGTGATGGGATAGCTTTGGATGCAGGTTATCAATGAAGATCTTTGTTAGATGCTTCTCTGGCGGCTGATATGATAACCTGGTTGTAAGATTCTGCCATCTTTGCAAGTATTCTGCAAGGCTTTCTCCATCTTTTTGCTTTAAGTTGCATAGGTCTAGTAAGGACAACTCATTCTCCACATTATGGGCATAGTGTGTGATGAACTTCTCAGAGAGTTCAGCAAAGGTTTTTATTGTCCCATGTGGTATTTTGTAAAACCACTCAACAGCAGTTCCTCCCAAGCTCTTGGGAAACAGGCGCAGGAGATAGTTATCACTGTAAGCCACTTCTTAGCATGCCATGTAGAACTCTTTGATATGATTTACTGGATCTCCTTTCCCTCGATACTTGTCGAACTTGGGCATCTCAAAATGCTTGGGGAAAGGGATAGCTGCTATGGACCGATCGAAGGGATATGGGCACACCTCTTTGAACTTGTATGTTTTATTCTCTGTTTCGCTTTGTAGCTCCTTTAGAGCATTTTTCATTGCTTCCCACTCAGCATTGAGTGGTGAGGGAACTGGGACTTCTGCTTGTGATGGAAGTTGCGGAACTGGATATGGCGCTTGCTGTGGATAAATGGGTTGGAACTGATTTTGGGGCAATGGTTGCTGGGGATATTGCTGGTGTGGCATAGGGGGATATTGTGGTAAATGATATGAAACCGCTTGATGTTGTTGGGCTGCTTGTTGTTGTTGAACTGGCGGTTGTTGTGGGACTGCTTGCTGATATTGGACATTTGGAACTTGTTGTTGTAACTGATGGGTGGGAACTTGTTGTTGCTGGGGGATGATAGGGTTTTGTTGCTGAGGCTGATAGCAAGGGACTTGCTGTTGTTGAGGAATGATGGTTGTTTGCTGAAAGGGGACATGTGGTTGCTGTGGGGGAGGCTGTTGGAATGATGCTACTTGCGGGTATGATGGTGGTAGTTACTGAGGTTGGCTTTGGGTTTGGCTGATATAAGCTGGGTGCATGCCTGCGTTACTTAGAGGTGGAACAGATGTGGGGAAGCTAGAAGCAAAGGGTGATGGGGTAAGATAGCTGGGGAAAGTTGGCTGTTGAGGTGGTGGAACTTGCTAGAAGGTATTTGGGATTTGGGACGAATAGCTTGAAGCCGGCGGTGGTTGGGGTAGTTGCTGCTGTGCTGCTTGGGCAAAGGTGATTTGTTGACTTGCAACCATAGATGTAGGGGATTGAGATGGGATCCCCCATGCCTTCATTTCTTCTTGTGTAAGGCCCCATTGAGAGCTTGTGTTAGGGTGCACTGCAGCGGATGATGGAATGGTAGGAGCAACGGGAGCTTGGGACATGAATGATATTTGAGAGAAAGGAGCTTGTTGAGGTTGTGGTTGAGCGGATGCTTGTGAGGAGGAAAATGAAGGAAACACCCAAGAGAAAGATGAGGTTGGAATGGGAAGCGATTGTGCTAACCCCAAAGAAGAAGGTACAGGTGCTTGGGGGGTGAAGGGTGACGGTGCTCCTTTGATGGTGAAAGGCATTGCTTGACTTGCGGATGGCAGCGGTGTAAAAGATTGTGTGAGAGGTGGAAGCTGACTTTGGGTTTGGATTTGGGCTTGGGCAGCCATAGCAGATGATGAAGCAAAAGGGGTAGGAGATGGAGCGGATGGTGCTACAGCTTGTGTTGTGGGACTGGCGAGGCTTCCTTGCAAGAAAAGGGGAATGGTGGAAAGCTCTTGGGGTGTTTGCATGATAGGATCGGGAAATGATTGGACAAACGGAGAATACGCTTGTGCTGGAGCTTGGATAGTTTTGATGGGGATGCGTGGATAGAGAGATGGTGGGATGGAGGTACTTTCTGGTAGATAGTGGGCAAATGTGCTTTGCTGATGTTGCGGTACAAGGGCATTGGTCGCTGGTGGGCTTTCTGGAGGATTTACAAATGCTTGGTTTGCCAAGGGGGATGAAGGGATGTTTGGATCTTCACATGGGTTACTGGCTTGGATGTGGGGATTGTAGGTCATCATGGCGTTGGTGAAAAGTTTGGGATCGGATGAGGTTATTGGTGGATAAGGATTCATGCTTCTTCTTTTCTGAGATCTGGTCTCAACAGGCATGGAGATGCAAGTGCTAAATGTATGCAAGATGTTTGGCTAAAAGATGTTGATGGATGCAAAGTTGATGAACTTCTAAAGATGATGACTTCTAAGATGCAAATGCAAAGATAGGGATCAAGATGGCGATGATGGAAGCTGGATGGAACGGATATGGATCAAGATGGTGGAGGAAAGATAGGTTGTTGGTGGAAAGCTGGTGAAAGATTACTGAGCGGTCAACAAATGAGCTGCTATTTTTCCCAAATGGAGGATCAGAGATATGATGGGGTCAACCTAAGATAGACTAATGATCTTCGGTCAACAAGTTTCTTATCAATGCACTCCAATCTCTTGCTCGAGATGATGGCTATGCAAGGACAAGGTTTGATTTCTTTATGACAACACGTTGTGTCAAAAAAGAGGATGATGGTCTCCGATCTTGGATATAGGATAGGAACAACTCAAAAGGTAGAACACTAAGTGTTGGTGGATCTCTAGATTTAGAACAAAAGATGATGGATCTGCTAGAAAGATATGGAAAGCTGATGGGGGGAATGCTGGTGGAAAAGGTTTTGAAGGGTGAAGGGACAATGCTCTAGAAGGATGATGCAAGTGCAAATGACAAGGACTGATTCTAAAATGCTGGTAGGAGGATGAATGCAAATGCAACTAAGGTTTTGATTAATGATGCAAAGATGAAAGCTAGAATGAAACTAAGATGCAAGGCTGTTTGAGACAAGATTTCAAGATCTGAAGATGGAACAAGACATGAACAAGGATTTGGCTAATCTTCTGGCTCAAGGTTGACAAAGTGATGGTTAACTCAGAAACAGAAGGCGAACTGTTTGATGCGGGCGTTATGGGCAACGTTCTCAAGTCTGGCTTGGGATTTTTCCTCTGCTTGGGTTGCTTGGATAATGGATTGATAGGTCTTGGTGTTCTTCTTGGCAACTTTTCACTCTTGATAGGCTTGGGATTTGGGCAACTTCACTTTAGGATGTTTTCTCTTGCTGGGCATCACTTTGGAAAAGAGGCTTCTGATTTTGAGGCAAAGGTTTCCAATGGAAAAAGTTAAAGTCAAAGCAATCTCCACAAGGGACAAAGCAACCCTGCGGGATACAAACAAAGACAACTGACTTTGACAAAGCTTTGAAAGTGTATGTTTCAACAAGTGTTTTCACGGAGTCTTTGACTATCAAGCACTTCAAACAGATCTACCTAAGGAAGGTGAGTATCAAAATCGCTTGCCCACAGCTTGGTATCTCCCAGAAGGGAATACAAATGGTGAGTAATCTTGAGGCGACTCGGTAAACCCCTTGGAATCGGTCCTTGCACAAGGATTTTGATACTTTCGGATGTAGATAGGGTAGCCTCTATTTTATCAGGTTTTTAATAGTTTCGTGGTGTCTCCATACCCAATTTTGCTGATCATCCGTGACTCACTTAAGAGCCTTGCCAATAATGCTGGGGGAGAGGAATGTTTACCATCCCCAGACACGTGTTTGGCACGAACGCCCGGCGATTAGGAGATATAAGTGATTCTTTTGGACTTCACTTATTTGTATACCGGCCGGAGGGGATACCGGTTTGAGGTCATTCTCCGAGGAGGAAGCGCTTCTCCTTGGACATGCCTCGCTAAAAGTAGAACAAGTGAACTTGTCCAAGTTCAAATGTTCCACATTGCTTACTCTAACAAGGATTATGCAAGAATTGAAAAACTCCTACATGCACATCAAGCAGATTTTGTTCATTTTCCCAAATTTGATTAAGTGATGTTTGAACTTTGAAATGAAGACACTCGTGATTAGATTTTGATTTGTTCCTTTCTCCAAAAAGTAAATCGAGCGTTTGCAAGTTTTTTGACTTGGGCATTCAAGATTGAGTGTGCGTTTAAGAATTTTTAAAAAAGCTTTGTTTTGATCTTTAAGGCATTCAAGATTGTGTTTGCTTTTCAAATGCAAAATGACGCTTTAGGACTTAAGTTCTTCTTTTTAGCTTCATTCAAGATTTTGTTTTGACTCGTTTGAATGCAGATTTGATGTTCTTTTTATGCCCAAAAAGATATGATCATTCCTACTTTGCATGAATGCATTGTTAAAAATCCTTGATGTTGCAAGGATGCAAATGCCTTGATTAATTTTTTTGTTTTGTTTGTTAGAACAAATTTTGCAAATTTTAGTCCTTAATGCATTCAAGAATGATTTGGGTGTTCATTTTAAGCACTAAAATAAGGTGTGTATGATTTTGCTTCCTTATGGATTTTATTATTATTTTTGAAAAAAAAATGGCCATGACCTCCTTGCTAGAAGAAGAAGAAGAAGGAGACGGAATAGAAGAAGAATATAGACAAGAAGAGGAAGAAGAATATAGACAAGAAGAAGAAGAATGGATCTAAGTGCTACGTCCACCTATAAGATTTGAAAAATCTGAAAATGGTCTAAAACTCATCAGAATGTTTGCAAAGAACTCGTGAAGTGGGTCCCACCGGGCATGCCAGAATGTAGACTAGGATTTGAGCATGCACCTAAACCTGTTTTGAAGGCCAAAGACAAACAAACATCATAGCATATTATCAAATCAAATTTAATGGTAAACAAACTAAAATCAAAGCCACCTCAGTTTAAGCCTAAAACGGATGCGCTCATGCACCGTTTGATATGCTTGGATATAAATGGATGTGGGTGTGCAAACTCAAGCACTTGGAGCATGCAAATAGGATGATTTGAGGATCAAGAAGACCCAAAATGACATAAAATAGGTATGAGGAACCTATTTTGCCTCAAAGGCCTCAAGAACACACAAATATGCAAAGGTAAAAGATGAACTAAGATTGATTAAACAAGAAATGAATCTATGTTAATCCAATTAAGCTAATTTAAATGTGATTTAAGCTTGAAAATGATCTAAAATGATGAGTTTATGCTTATGCGAGAATGAAAATGGCATTATAACTTTGCTATTGAGTTTGAGAGTTGAAAGATGATTTTCCTTAGGAAGTGAGGGTATTTATAGGAAAAGGGAAGGGCTTGGTTAAAAAGGATGAGTCAGAGTTAGGGCTAAGGTTAGGGTTGAGTCAAGGACAAGTGTCCTGACAAGTGTCAAGGGAGGATTGAGTTGAAAGTTTGAGGGCATGTGCACAATTTGGTAAATGTGCCCAAGGCCAAGAGGTGGCAAGGAAGGGATAAGAAGGTCTTAAATGCATAATGAATGCATGTAAGAAAGATAAGGAAGGCTTAAATGCATCCTTAAATGCATTTGCAAGAGGTGGCCAAGAGGTGGCCATCTTTGTTGACTAAGGAGGATGACTAAGAGGAGGTTAGCATAAGTTTTGGTAAACCTTTTGCTAATGGAATGTGACAAGATTAGAAAGGGGATTAGGATTAGGATTAGGGGATTTTAGGATTAGAATGGGTGAAGAGGTTGGGTTGAGAAGTTTCTAGAAGAGTCTAGAATTCTCCTAGGTTTTATGGAATAAAAGTGTATTCATTCCAAAAGCTTAAGTTTGGAAAAATTTATTGAAATATTTTCAATAAATATGAAAATTAAATATTTAATCTTAATTAAATATTTTGAGTTGAGATTAGGGTTAGAAAAGATGGGATTAGCCTTTTAATCGAAATTAAGAAGGGATTAGAAGATTTTGGAAGAGGTTAGTGGTCTTAAGAAAATTGGCCAAGTTTTGGTCAAAAAATAAATTAATTATTTTTTTGGGGGATTTTTGGTCAATTTATTAATTAAAATAATTAATAAATAGGGGATTAATGTTTAAATAAGATTTAAACATTTTTGGGAGGGATTTCTTAATTAAATATTTTTAATTAAGAAAAAGGGATTTAATGACATAAAAATAAATTAATTAATTAAATAATTAATTAATTAATAAATGATGATGTCATCAGAGATTTTTCAGAAAATAAAAATACTTTATTTTCTAAAGGATTTTTAGGTGTCTACAGATACCTACTTCCAACTCAACCCACTGCCTAAAGGAGAGGCAATCAAGTTTGCAACACTTTGCCTAGAAGGAGTTTCTCATGAATGGTGGAACCATAGGATGATCACCCTCGGCCATGATTGGGTCACTTCCTATGATGACTTCATGGAGAGGCTTATAGACCACTTTGACAAAAAGGATCTGGAGCTCAATTTCAAGGACTTGGCACAACTAAGACAAATGAGATCGATGGATAGTTATATCACAAAATTCTAGAGACTGTTAGTGTTGGTTACAAACATCTAGGAGAGGAGATTGGTTATTTTGTTCATGGATGGATTGATGGAACCCCTCAAGGGTTGGGTCAAATCTTTTAACCCCAACACAATCATGATGGAGATCAAGAAGCTACGTAACATGGAAACCTCATTTTCTTCTAGCAATTAATCGCATGTCAAACCACCCATTACTCTGAAGGAGAAAGAAAACAAACCATATCCAAAGAATTTGTCATTGGATGAGGTGACAAAATAGGATCTCAGGAGGAGGAAAATTTACTACACCTAGAGGGATTTGTGGGAACCATGACACCGATGCTTAGGCAAGGGAAAGATCCACTACATTGAGGTGGTGTACAATGGTGAGGTGGAGAATGAGGATTTTGAGAAAAAAAATGAGGGGGCTATCGAAGAAATAAATCATGTAGAGAGAATTTCCACTTTGTTATGGAGGGGAGGTGTCATTGCAACACTAGATAGCACACCAAGGTGTGATGTGTTTTGGGTACATGGTACACTTCAAGGGCAGTGTCTAATAGTCATGCTCAAAAGTGGGGCCTCCCTCAACTTCATAAAATCATCACTCATTACCCAAAGGGGTTTGCATACATCAGAACATGAATGGTTCAGGTCAAGGTGGTGGGAGGAAATATCTTGTCATGCACTCACCTGGTTTTGCAACTGAGCAGATCACCATGGGAAACTACATAGTGGCAGGTGCTTTCTTTATGGTATATTTGGATGACACATATGTTATATTAGGAATTCAATGGAGGGAGACCCTCAGCTAGTACACACATATTCTCAAAAGGATGGAGCTCTCATTCAAGGTGGATGGCAAGAAGGTGGTTCTATGAGGAATATTGAATGGCGGCCTGAGGGAGATTTCATCCAAATGGATGGAAGCAATTTTTAGACATGATAATGTTGTCTAGGTGGCACATTGCTTGGTCTTGATGGAACCTTTGATGGGGCCACGAACTTACTTCTAGGATGAGGAGCTTTAAGAGGTATTGGATAAGCATGGTTTGGTCTTCATTGATATTCCACATGGTATACCTCCACACTGAGGCTTTGAGCACACCATTGAGTTGGAGGAAAGGGCCAAACCTATTATTACCACACCCTATCACCATCCTAAGAATTTCAAGGAAGAGATAGAGAAGACAATCCAGGAACTCCTCAATAAAGGATAGATCAAGCCCAACTCTAGTCCCTTTGCATCCTCGGTAGTATTGGTGAAGAAGAAGGATAGGACCCTCACAATGTGTATTGACTACAATGAATTGAATAAGAAAACTATCTAGAATACATATCCCATTCCTAGGATCAATGAGTTGTTTGACAAACTACATGGTGTAGTCTATTTCTCCAAAAATTATCTCCACTTTGTTTACCATCATATCCACATGAGGGAGAAAGATGTCGAGAAGAGAGATTTCCATTGTGAATATGCACACTATGAGTTATTGGGCATGCCTTTTGGGTTGAACAATGCTCCAACCACTTTCCAGCCTTGCACGAATCATATTCAACAATAAATTGTATAATATTTTGTTGGTATTCTTCGACTACATACTTATTTATAGCAAGACATGGGAGGAACATTTGAGACATTTGGATGAAGTATTAGGAATCATGGAGTTTCACTTATTGTTTGAAAAAAGATCCAAATGCGAGTTTTGAGTAACCCAAATCTTGTACTCGGGTCACATCAACAGTGCCTGAGGGGTTCAAGTGTGTGATAGGAAAAGATTCAAGGAATTCTTGACTAGCCCCCACCCAAGACACTTTCATACTTGTGTGGATTCTTCAAACTATGCAATTATTATAGAAGATTTGTAAAAGGGTTCGCACCACTGACAAACCTGACGAAGAAGGGATCTTTCCATTGGGATGAGTAGGAACAACACACCTTTGACAAGCTAAAGGAACTTATGAGTACAAGTCTGGTTCTTACAATACCCAACTTCACTTGCCCCTTCATCCTAGAGTGTGATGCGTCAAGTGAAGGCATTGGAGAAATGCTAATGCGAGACCGTGTAGCCCCATCACATTCAAGATTTGGAAGCTCTTGGGAGTAGAGCAACTGAACTTTATCTATGAAAAGGAGATGCTCACCATAATGCATGCACTAGCCAAGTTTTAGTAGTACCTCATAGGAGAAAAATTTATCATACAAATAGACCACAACAATCTTAGATATTTCTTGGAGCAAAAGGAATTGCATGAGCGACAATTGAAATGGGTGAGAGAAATCCAAGCATATGATTTTTACATTGAGTACATGAAGGGAAAGAATAATGTGGTAGTTGATGCCCTGTTAATAAAGCCTACCATATGTTCACTGTCATGGATCTCAGATGATTGGAAGACACATCTACTGGTTGAGTACTCCAAGAATTTTTTTGCATGCAAGGTGATGGATGGAAAAATATAGGATGACAGGTACAAGGTGGTTGACAAAATTATTTACTACAAGGATAGAATCTATTTGGTACCTGAATCGAAGATGAAGGAGAAGATTCTAATGGAAGTTCATGACTCACCTCTTGCAAGACACTTAGGGTACCTCAAGACATATAGACAAGTTCAGGAGAGATTCTCTTGGAAGGGCCTCAAGGATGATATTCTACACTATGTTCAGGAATGTTCCACTTACCAAATGAATAAATCTAAGTATGCCTTAATGATGGGATTACTTCAACCCTTTCCAATACTTGATTAGAAGTGGAAAAGAATCTTGATGGGCTTCATTACAGGAATTCCCAAAGTGAAGGGAAAAATTAAATTTTTTTCATTGTGATTTTGATATTTTCTTTATATTTGTGAATTCCATTTGGAGTTCAACTTTTTCATAGTTTCAGAGGTGTAAAACCCTCCTTGTTCTATACCTACAATTTCGGTGGGAGTAAATGCTCATGCTAGTCTATGTATTGTCTAAATCTATTAAATACTTGTCTATCCAATTATTAAACTTTCATCTCTATGGTTTTGATCTGTGTACATTCTAGTAATAATAATATTAATAAAATTAAGATATCATTGTGGCAATGATTAATAGACTCTTCCTATATAGACATTTGGAGGGAATCACTTTACTTCATCGATGTAGCCAGAACTACCATACAGTGGAGAGTAAGGAGTGTACAGATTGGTAAAGGATTCCCATACGAACAAGGTAGGTTGTGACTATATGAGGAAAGGGAGGTTGTATGGTGGAAACAAGATACACCATTCAAAGTGTCGTATGAAAGACACAACCACCATACACCTTAGGATTTTATCGTACAATGTATACAATTCATAAACCACCATACATTCACAGTCAGTATGAGGATAACTTACAGGGGAATAGTTTGACTGGGCTTTTCGATGAGGCAAACTTACACAAAATGGCTACCTTCCTAATGAGGATCCACATCAAAAGGGCCTACTTGGAGAAACTTCAGCAAACGGTTTAAATTTGATTCTTTCATGGTCCCTTAGACTGCTGGTCTCATGGATGTCATTAAAACCTCTTCATTCATTCATTCATCCATATGCAGGAGTATGGGTATGACATTGGCTAAATAGCCAAAAATTTGCACCCCATCCACAACCCCACTACCCATTGTCCTATTACGTACCCTGCTGCCACCATGCCTGAGAAAATATTGTCGTAATTGGAACTTGCAACCTGTTATATCATATTTGATATGCACGGGCAGTCTTTGATTAAAATCAATGCAGACATTTGAATGTTTTTCATTTAATTTTTTTTAAACAATGAGGGCAACATCTAAATAGAAAATTAAAACACATACCTTACCGAAGGGGGACACTTCATTTTTTTTTTCAAAACTTTCCTTTGTATATTTTACGATAGGTTTGCTAATAGCCACAGTTAATAAGTAATATTTAATTAAATTATTTCTAAAAAAAATGATAAAAAAATATGAATGTGGAGAATAATTTAAATAATTTAATAATTTGCATTAACTTATTTCAATAAATTTATTTAAACATTTTTTATTTTAATTTAATAATAATTATTGATCAATTTGAATAAATTTATTTAAACATTTTAAATTGTTGTATATTATTTTTAAAAATATTTTAATTTTTATGTTTATTAAAACATCATTCAAATTTTTATATTGATTTATATTTTTTAATTTTATAAGTGAAATGAGGAAAAAATAGATAGTATTAATATACAAGAATTCTTCAAAAGGGGTTATAATTTTCTTAGAAGGATAAAAATGAAAAAAAAAATGCTTAAACTACAAAAAAATTCAAACAATTAGGATAGAGAAAAATAAAGAGGTTGATGATAAAATTGTGGAAATAAAATAATTAAATAAAAAATAATTTAAATTTGTTAAAAATATCAGTGATAAAAAAAAAAATAGTAAGAAATTGGTTAAAATAATAGTCAAAATGATAATAACAAAAATAAGATTAAAATAGTTTTAAAAAATATCTATAAATCTTTGTATATAAAAAAAATTTAAACAATCAAATGCAGAAGTTTTGATGAGCATATATATTATTTTCTAAATTTAAAAAATAGTATATATGTTATACATAGACAAAGTTTAATAGATTTTTTTTAATGTTCATATATAAATATTTATTATTACATTAGGAATTACATTCTAATATTTAGGAAGTAAAATGGAATACATATATTGAAAAAGTAAATCACGTCTCTATATGTATTATGATAAATTAGACCTATAAATACTTATTATTAGTACATTGAGAGTAAATCACATTTCTACATGATAAATTAGTTGTAACGCCCCGCCAGGGAACCCAAGAGAGATTAACCTATAACATGCTACTAAGTTTGGTGAACATTTTTTTTTTCTTAAAGTTAACATACAAGATAAACAACAGTGTAGAAGCAATTACCATTTACTCACATTGAAACAACATCCAACATAGATTACAAATCTCGAGGGTTCCATGACGTAGAATTACTTAAGAACAAAAATACAACTAAAGAAAGATAACAAAAGATTCCATAACATAAATGAAACAATTACAACTTACATCAATAAATACAATCCTCATGGACATCCATGACATCTAATAATCTGACATCCACTGCACATGTCGCAGGGTATGTAATAATAAATCTAACATAAAAGTACAATGACCATATCAGGTATCACATGCGATACACTAATACAGGATAACAATAATGAAGAACAAAGAAGAATCATGAAGGCATCCAACTGCAAAAGTACCAACGGCACTAGCACCAAGATGTTGAATCTCAAATGGTAAAGAATCACTACCACTCGTCTGTGTAGAACCACAAAGGTCTACCCCACCGTGCTGAGGAGATAACCACAAACCCCAATCAGATGACCAAAACCAAACAAGGATAAAACCATTGAGCAAGGAATCCTGAAAGCTCTCTACTCATGGTGTACAAAAATAAAGTGAAAGGTGAGAAACACTAATCCAGAGGCATAAACATAAACTTAGGAGATGACTTAGGCTACATGCTATGGGAGTGTCATCACATGTCTAACTACTTGAGTACCCTAGACTAGTCACAAAGGACCCCGGACTCTCAAGCATTGAGTTTCCCTAGAATTGACCACTCTGGGGCCCGGACTCTCAATATGATCCATGTGGGATTAGAACAATCTCTCATAGGTATGAGGAATTCTAATCATAACCATACTCTAACTTATCTTTTTAAATGATCTATAAAGTTTTAATTACTAAGTTATCACTTAATTACATAACATATGATAGGTTACCTAGGTACTGACCACTTTGGGTCCTGGCCCCTATTGTAAGCCACTCCCCTAAGATGCACCTACTCAACCTCTCCTAGGCTCATAATCTCATAAACATCAAAACATGTATACTACCAAGTAATTCTAGATGCAGTTTCACACATAGAAACCAAAATGATTATGAAGATACCATAAATAAATTATAACCAACAAGAGCCCATAAAATCGAAACATAGATGATAATAAAAAATAAGCACACACATCAAACATGTCGCTGAAAAAAAATCCAACTGACAAAGATCCCTGCCTTTGTTTCCCCTAGGTCATTCTAATACCCGACATCACACAATGTACAAGAAAACATAACTGGCATGAGCAATACCACATTCACACTATAAATAATTGATATCAATCCATAAGCATTAAAGTTTCATTTCGAGCATAATTGATTTCAAGTATATAAACAAAGAATCCCACTAGGATAATCGAAACATAATCAATACAATAATATCACAATTAGAGAATATTCCTTAATGCTGCCCTATGACTTGATAGAATAAAAGACCCAATTTCAGTGGACGCACTTCAATTTCAAATGAATGATCCAATAACAAATAAACATCCTATAAGAAAGACATACCCTAATGTAAGCATATATGTCCTATTCCTTTAATAAAAAAAAATGCCTAAAAGCTAATTAAGGAACCAAGATAGATTATCTAATCACACTAATCAAATAAATAAATTCTATATAAAGAGTATTTTTTTAATATCATATTACATCCTATAGTTAATTTCCTTTTAAACTAACTATACTAAACATAGCAATAAATAAAATACATACACATAAACTAAGTAACAAATTGAAAATTTCATATGGCTTTGTTAACAATAAAATAACATTAAACTAAATTATTCATCATCATAAATAACTAATTATTTAACTAATAATCATTATTTAGAACTATCAACATAAAACCAAACCCATAATATGAATTACAATTTATAAATTTTCATTATTAATAAATGAAAATGTTTAAACAAAATTCATTATAAATAAAACTAAGAAAAATAAATAAAATTTTAAATTAGATTGAATTAAACTAACCCACAAAATATATTAACTAAAATACTTAACTATAATAATAAATAAAAATTAAATATTTTAAAAAAAAAAAATCAATTAACATGCATTAGGGTGTGACCCTGTGGGCCCCGCACCCCACTCCCCATGCACCCTGCGCTGGCACAGGGTACTGCCTTCGATAGTACCTCCTCTGCCACGATAGAGTTGGTACTGCCGTCGGTAGTACTCTCTGCTGCCAGTGGTATGGGAGGATGGGGGTTGGGGGGTGTGGTGGCCCCCGCCCCCAAAAACTTTATAATAATTTTTTAAATTTTTTTTTTTTAAAAACCCATAACAAATTCAAAGCATTAAAACATGATTTGCTTTATTAATATTTTTTATATATTTTCTTTTGAATACAATTTTTGAAAATAGAAATATAAATATTCACTATGTCTTTTCCAGAAATAGAAAAAAAACCTTTCTATATATTTTTTTAAAACACTCACATGCATTTGCAAAAGAAACTGTCTTATTCTAATTATGTCTTATTGGTCTTTTAATTTGACTGGTTTATTTTTTTTACAGAGAATAATTTTATACCAAAATTGGGCATTTTTTCTAAACATGATTTCTTTTCAACCAAAATTATTTATTTCATTCTCTATAGTCAAACTATAGGCCAGATGTAATTTATTGGTTTCTAAGCAAACTATAAAGAATCATTTAATGAAATTTTACCAGAGTAACGATACGATGCCAAATAGTGATAAAATATATAAACCAACTATACTAAGGTTAATAAATACCCAGATCTAAGATAAATACAGATCTACCAAATACAATGCATAGAAATTTATACAAAGACAGAAAGACAAATAATTGTAAAAATAGATCCAACAGGCAAATCCAAAGCCTACCTCAGATCCAATGCCAGAAACAGAATAAAAATGGAAACCCCTGTAGGTCTGAGAACATAATTCTCTCCAAAATCAAACCCAACCTGCAGATGTAAAAGCTATGTTGCAAACAGGTGCCTGATCTAGATGCACAAAGAAACTCAAATCAACAAGCAGCCATAACAATCCACAAATCTCCCAAAATACCAAGCACACAATCTCTCCTCCAAAAATCCTCTCCAAAACCTATCTCCCCTCAAAATGAATGCAATCATCTCCTAATAGGAATTCAATTCCCAAACTCATGCAATTCCTAAAGACAACTCAAAAGCTAACTCAAAGTTCAACTGCAAATCAGAAATGACTCATAAGACAACTCCTGATCCAACTCTAATTCCAAAATTGAAAATAAATCCTAATTAATTAATTAAAATATCTTTTAAATGCACAACCCAACTTTGACTTTTGAAAACTAGTTATCTTTTTGAAAACAAACTCCTTTTCAATTTTGCACATGTTATAATTTAAATTCATTATTAAATAAATTAAATACTTAATGCATCATAAATTCATGCAATTAATTATTTAATCATTTAATAAAATATGCAAGCATAATTCAAATCATTTTCCAATTAAGCACATGTTAATAATTAAAACCCAAATTAAATAAATTAAATATTTAATACATCCTAGAACATGCATTTAAATATTCAATTATTTAATAACACACTCAAACATAATTAATCCTAATTTCAATTAAATAATCCATTAATTCCAATTAATCAAATAATTGGCTTTAGATAATTTTCCAAATTAAACATAAGAGCATAATCAAATCATTAATTCAACTATAATCCTAACATTGATAATCATATAAAATCACCTACATAATCATAAATCAATTGAATCATGCACAGTAAAATCAAGCATGATAAATCAAGCAAACTGAAACCATGCACACTCTCAAGAACGGAATCCATGAATTCATGCCAACCAAGTGAATTTGGGTAGGGTAGTAAGACTGACACTTGTCCAATCCTAGGATAATTACACTTAGGTTAGGGTTTTGCGTCTGTGTATTATCTCCCCTCTTTACCATTGAGATGAATGTTTGTGGGCATGCTCACTCTTGCCAATTCAGGGAAGATGATGCCCTGTACCTGTAAACTTGTCATCACAAGATGAAGCATGTACATACAGTATATAGCAGACAATGATAGGGTACGGTCAAACGTGTGGATCTCAACTATGTGAGTAACTACGCCTCCATCCTCTACCACACAAACACATCAAACAGATACAAACACATGATAACCATACACATGCAAGTATGGGATAAGTACATCATAATCAACATAAAACATGTAATCTAACATCATGAAACATCATCATCTATTCTATACATACACATGATAAACATATAATAATATTCCATATTCATCATTAATGAAACAATAATCGATCACATGAAAAGTGACCTAAAAGAATTCTGTCATACAACTGAAATATAAAGAAAACTAAAAACAATCTATGGATGGGTACTACATTAGTTTAGTCATATCTTACCTTATTTTCCATTGCATCTAGTATGACCTTTATCCCTTCTATCTATTCTCAAAATTTTTAATAAACAAATTTTGATATTTTTACATTTTTTTAAAATATTTTAATCTTATTTTTGTTATTACTATTTTTTATAATTATTTCAACCTTATTTTGTTTTGTTGTGACTAATTTCTTTCTACAATTGACAACGCCTATTATTATGTGTAGCTCTATTATTCTATTTATTTTCTTCAATATTAAGTTTTGCATCTAACTTGCTTTGTAATATTTAATTATCTAGTTTTTTCACTTTTGCATACCTAACAAGTGGTATCAGAGCAATTATTGTCACAAAAAATGTGTTAGAACTTGGTGTTGTTTTTCTAGCATCAAATGGAAAAGGTTTCGAATGCTAGGTTCGAGGTGGATAAATTTAAGAGAAAAAATAACTTTGAGCTATGGAAGCTCAAGACACGTGATTTGCTAGTGCAACACAGATTGCATAAGGCATTGGATGGAAAATTAAAGAAATTGACAAATATGACTGATGAGGATAGGGAAGATTTTGATATGAGATTCCTAAGCACAATTTAGTTGTGTTTGGTAGATCTGGTTCTCTTCAGTATTGTTTCAAAAGATACAAAAGCAAGTTTATAGAGTAGAATGGAGTCTTTACATGAAAAAATCCTTGACAAACCAAATCTACTTGAAGATAAAACTGTATAGCCTGCGAATGAAGGAAGGTACAAAAATTGTTGATCATTTAAATGTTTTCAATACTCTAATTTGTCAATTGGGTAGTATGCATGTAAAAATATGAAGATGAAGACAAAGTAGTAACAGTGTTATGTGTTAGAGTAAAAGGTTCTTTTTACCTTTTATTGGTCTCTAAAGATTCTCTTAGGGTTTCTCATTCTCCTTTTATAAGGATGGATCTTGTATTTTGTTTCTTTACTCTCTCTAATGCAATTTTACTCTTGAGAGCTATTGCAGTTTGTCTCCATTTTTCTCATGTGACAAGTTATTTTTCTTGCAAGTATTTGTGGGTTGTGAAGATTTGTATTCTCAAATTCTTCATGGTAACAGAGCTCAAATCTTCTGCTGCTTGTTCTTGATTTGTTGAAATTTTATGGAGCTTTGAGGGTTTTGGTTTATTCAATTTTTTTGTATTGGATATGGGGGATCTCTTCAGTTTTGGACATTTTTGGCTCAAAAGGACCTTAGAGTTGAGCTCAAAATGCCCCAAAACCCCTATTTCCATAAAAGCCATGTCTATTTTGGCCAACGTTAACCTTTGAAGCAATTTTTTTGCCTCAAGGTCGTATGGCTTGGCACGCCTCTAAACACAAACTTGTTGGGGGGCACACCACCTAACGATCACCACTGAGCGCAGCCTCACCAACCGCAATGGGCACCACAGAGTGGTTACCGCCATGCATTCACCCTGGGGTGATCACCGTTGGTGTCACTGCCTGCTGTCAACATGCAACTACCAGTGTCACCGATGGTTGACACGTAGTCACCACAGGTCCCATTGGATGATCATGTGATCGCCAATGTCATTCTCATACATGATGATGTCATCACCATTCAATCTCTCTAAAGCCTTCTTCAAGCTCATTTTTGACATAGAGTTGGTTTTTGGCTTGTAAAGCAGACGTCTAATATCGAATTGGGCATACAATATACCGACAAAAATCTCTTTTTGAGCCTGATCTAGATTTGCAGGTTTGGTTTCATTATTTTTCCATTTTTTGCTCTTTTTTTTGTCAAAGTCTGAGTTTACTCTATACACTTAGCGTTTCATACCTCCTACACTCCGGGATCGATAACTCTTGCATCTGGGATCCATTTTCGACAAACAAGATATTGACGAAAATCTCTTTCTGAGCTTGATCCAGATCTAAAGGTTTGCATTTGTGTTGTTTGGTGTGGAGTCTGATCAGTCCCCAAGTGGGAGATTGTTAGCTTGTGGTGATTGATCAGGAAAGTATTGTACACTTTTCATTTATTGTGGGGTTCAGGGCATTGCCTCGAAAAACTTTTTGGGGGTTAACTCGTCAAGCATTTTTGAGTTGACAAGTCAAACATTTCCCTAGGTTGACTCGTCAAGTATTTTAGGGTTAACTTGTTAACTGACATAAGCCTTGTTATATTGGCTTAGGGTTAGGGATTTCATTATGATGTATGATTTTGGTACTTGCAGCAGAATTGAGCTGTAAGGGATTACAGATTGTAATTAGGTTGTAATCACTAGATAATAAAATATTGGACTCGTTGGTGGATGTAGCCGAGGGATTGGGTGAACCATGTTAAATCATTGTGTCTTGTGTTCTCTTCTATGTGATTTATTGTTTTCTAATATTAGTTATATTTGCACATAATTGTTATTTCTACCTTGTTAATCCTACCAATTTGTACTTTTGTCATTTTGTTTTTCATTTTTTTTTTCAAAGCCCGAAGTATCTCTTCGTACTTTGGGAGCCATAACATTTTCATCTAGACTCCATTTTCAAAAAATGAGATATCGCCTGAAATCTCTTCCTAAGCTGTATATAGATTTGATATGTTTTTCAAAAAAATTCTTAGGTATATAGAAATATTTCTAAAACACTTCCTTCTTTCTTTCTATAATTCAGATTGTACGAGGGTTTGTGTTCTCTATTTGTGGGGGGTGTTTTTCTCTTTCTTGCTGTCATTTATTTTAGAAAACCCAAATACCAAAACACAAACCCTTCTGCAACTTCTATCTAATTCTCAAAGAAAATTAATAATTAAAAAAAAGGAGATCAGATTAGTTGTTAGCATGGTAAATCCAACATCATTTGAGCTTCTCACTCCGCATAATTATCACATCTAGAAAACTCATATGATGAGGCTTCTTAGATCACGAGGATTATGGTCCTATATGGATGAGGAAAAGCCTCATTTGAATCATCCCTATGAATTCATGCATCATAGGAACAATATGGATGAGACTATGGGTGTGTTATCTCTTCATGTTTTTGACAACCTTCTTTTTCATCTTGATGATTGTCTCACTCCTAGGGATATGTGGACATAATTTCATACACTCTTTAGCACAATTAATGAGTTCAGGGAACTTCAAATAGATGCAGAATTAACTTCAATGGTTCTTTATTCTTTCCCTTCTATTGAGGATTTCTTGATGAAATTCAAATTGATCAGATCTATTTTATAGGGTTGTGGCAAGAGCAAGACAAATACTGAGTGTATCTACCTGATTCTTTCTAAGCTTCAAGGAAAATTTCATATTTTATCTTATAATTTCCATTCCACAATGGATGCTTTGGGTCCAAGATTAGTTATGCCTTCTTTTGAGGTTTTTTATGATCATTTGACTAGAGAGAAATCTAAGATTAAACAGTTAGATTCTCTCTCAGGATCAAAGAACCAAGCATTGG
The DNA here is from genome assembly GCA_027943335.1 of Chamaecyparis obtusa. Lineage (NCBI taxonomy): Eukaryota > Viridiplantae > Streptophyta > Pinopsida > Cupressales > Cupressaceae > Chamaecyparis > Chamaecyparis obtusa. The sequence continues at coordinate 1,761,433 of BSBK01006846.1, forward strand.
TTTCTCAACCACCTATGGGAAATAAGAAGCCCAAATTGAAGCCCTAGGAAGGTTCAGCTAGCAGTGAGATTCCCTCCAAGCCATCTGTGAAATTAGATTCCAAAACAAATCTCACTTTCAAACAAGGAAATTCTTCAAAGTTTGGTGCGTCTTCCTCCAAGATAAAGAAGAAATTAACATAATCTTGTAGTTTCTATGGAAAGGAAGGCCATCCAATTTCCAAGTGTTGGACATAGATTGAGGCTTTATAAGATCCCATGCAGCAACCTAATATCTCCTCTCCTTGGCCTCCTTCCTCTTCCACCAGCAAAGGTCATGCTCTTTCTACTCGAGCTATACTTACATATTCTCCTTGGATCATTGATTCAGGTGCTTCGTACCATATGTCACACTCACATGGATTGTTTACCTCACTTTCCCAAAGTGCTACTACACATATTGTATTTGGTAACTCAACACAAATTTTAGTTACAGCTTCTAGAACTGTTTCATTAGATGGTGGTTCTCTACAGGATGTTCTTTTGGTTCTGACCATTTCTACGAACCTCATGTCTATTTATCAGATTTGTCATTTTTGGCTATGGTAAGACAGTTGAGTTCTCATCACATGATGTGGTTATTCAAGACCTCCATGATCATGATTTGGTTGTTGCTACTAGGAGTGTTGATTCAGAGTCTCATTGATACAGGTTTGATGGTTTCAAGAGCTCTAATTCTAGATGTATTTTCTCTTGTTACTCATGCAGACATAGTGAGAAAGCTTTGGCATGAGCATTTTGTCCATGTCAACTATAAATATCTACAACATATGAGCACACAGGAGCTAGTGATAGGGCTACCTCAGATCTCTTGTACTGATGGTGTTTGTTGTGGTTGTGTACTTGGCAAACATCACCGAGATCCCTTTTCGACAGGTAGATCCTCATGTGCTCTAGCATCTTTGGTGTTGATACACAGTGATCTTATGTTATTTCCCACTCCTTTTTCTAGTGCTTGATATGTACTTACCTTCATAAATGATTTCTCCAAATGCTTATGGGTGTACTTCTTGAAGTACAAGTCTAATGTCTTTGATTCATTTCAAACATTTCAGACATTTGTAGAGAAACAATCTGGTCTTTCTATCAAGCGTATATGCACTAACAATGGGGGGAATATGTGAATCAGTCTTCCAAATAATTTTTCACTGAGCATGGTTCACAACACCAGTTCACATTTCCTCGTACTCCTTAGTAGAATGGGATTGTTGAGAGAAAGAACATAAAATTATGGGAGATGGCCAATTGTATGCTATGGTCTCGAGCTATGAGTGCTTCCTTTTGGGATGAGTCTATCAATTGTGTCACCTATATTCAGATTCATATGCCTCACAAGGCATTACAAAATTTGAATCATGAGGAGGCTTTGACTCATGTCAAACCTGATGTTTCTACATTCAGAGTTTTTGGTAGTGAGGCTTGGACATTTATTCCAGATGCTCAGAGAAAATCCATGGAGAGGAAAAGTCAACCACTCATATTTATTGGTTACTGTGAGAATGTGAAGGTGTACATGTTGTTTGATCCTGATTCCAAAGAAGTCTTGTTTTGGAAAGATGTTCAAGTTGATGAGTGCTATCCTCAGATGGATCCTCCATTTTAGCTTCTTCCTCAATACCTAGTACTTCCTCTTCTCGTCTATAGGATTCTATATCCTCCAAGGAAGATTCATATGGTGATCCACCTTCCCCACCTCCACCATATGTTCAGCAAGTTCCCAAGTGATCTCGTGATAATTTTGATGCAACTAGACCTTTGGCAGGTGATCCTTTAGATACTCATCACACTTGCACTCAAACATCTGGTTCTAGTCTTTTGAGTCAAGCCATTTCCAATGACCCTCATAAGTTTTTAGAGGTGACAAGACACCTAGAGTGGGATAGGGCCATGGATGAGGAGTATTATTATTTGATGAAGAATCACACTTGGGATCTATGTTCTCTTCCAAAAGGGAGAAAGTTGGTTCGATGCAAGTGGATGTATCATACCAAATATTTTTGTGGATGGCTCAATTAATAAGTATAGGGCATATCTTGTTGTGAAGGATTTTTCTAGGGTAGAGGGTATTGATTACTCCAAAACCTCTTCTCCTATTTCTAAGATGAACTGTATTCATCTTGTACTCTCCCTTATAGCTTCATGGGGATGGACAATGTTTCAGATGGATGTGAAGAGTTCTTTCTTGCATGGAGACCTACATAGGGAGATATATATGGCGAAGCATCATGGTTTTATGCATGATTCCTCTTTTTTTTAGATACTTTGGTGGTCACTATATGGTCTCAAATAAGCTTCTAGGGCTTGGTATGATAATATGAACTCTTTTCTACTTTCTTCACACTTCACTCGTTGTCATTATGATCCTATAGTGTACATTCAGTGTCGTGAGGGTGATCTTTTAATTCTTGTGCTATATGTTGATGACCTTATTATCATAGGTAGCTCATCCTATATGATTTGAAGTGTTTAGAGAGCTTTGATGGAGAAATTTGAGATGAAAGATCTCGGTCTTCTGCTCTATTTTTTGGGCCTACATGTTATTCAGTCTTCAGATGGGATTTCCATACTCTAATAGAAGTATGCTCTTGATATGCTCTAATGATTTGGCATGCTTGATTGCAAGCCTTACCCCACACCTTTTCAATCAAGTGTTTTTTTGTCACCATCATGTCCTACTCCTTCAGTAGACTCCACTTTGTATAGATAGCTAGTTGGAAGTTTGATGTACCTGACACACACATGTCCTGATCTTTCCTTTGCGATTGGCCTTGTCTCTTGATTCTCACAAGATCCTCATGAGAGTCATTGGAAAGTTACCACACATATCTTGAGGTATATTTGGGGCACTACTTTATATGGAATTACCTACGCATTAGGAGATCCTCACATTATTGGCTTCACTAACTCTGATTGGGCCAGTGATACCATTGATAGGAAGTCTACTTCTCACTTTTTTTTTTGTCTTGGTTTTGGTCCTATGACATGGTCTTGCAAGAAGAAAATTGCTCATGCATTATCATCTACTGAGACAAAATACTGAGCAGTTGTGCTAGCTAGTCAGGAGGTTTTATGGCTTTGATAGATGATGACTGAGTTTTGGTTTCCTCCAGACAGTCCTAGTCTTCTATGGTGTGACAATCTAGGTGCTATTCACATTTCACATGACCCAATAGAGCATCAAAGGATGAAACATATTGAGATCCACATGCACTTCATTCGATAGTTGATACAAGATGGTGTTCTCATCTTTAAGTACATTCCTAAAATTGAGAAGGATGTTGACATCTTCATTAAATCTTTTTCCTTTCACGCTATCTTCACTTGCACTTGATGCTTGTGTTTAAGGAAGTTGTCCTTGGGGGGTCTTTGTGAGGCCTTCATTCCTTCATATATTTTTTAGCATGTTGTTTCATCTCTTTTTAGAGTAGAGTTTTTCCCATGTTGTTTTCTCTATTTCTCCACTTTTTCAGAGATTTGGATGTGATTGGGTACCTCGTCAGGACTTGTTGTCGGGACCCAAATTTTCTTTCTAGCTTGTTTTGCTTTTGCTTCTTTTTCTTTTAGTTTATAGCTTCTCCCTAATCTCATCTTAAGGGGGGTGTTAGAGAAAAAGGTTATTTTTGTTAGGAATGGGAACACTGAGAGGGGGGGGGGGGGGGGTGAATCAATGTTCATTGTATTTTACCTTTTCACTATAATCTGAATACTGAAATATAAATGCTTAAGTACTGAATTAAAAATTCACATAAACATGAAATATGAAATCAACACATGACACCAATATGGTTATGGGGAAACCCAAATAGGTAAAAACCCCAGTGGGACTTGATACCCACTAATATTCTGCACTAGTGTTTTGTGATCCTTGCTAGAAGATCCTTTACCCTATTAGGAGTAGCTTTACAATGCTTTAAGTATAGTAGACCTTGTTAAGGGTCAGAACCTATTAGGAGTCTTTTACAATGATCCCTATTAGGGGAGTGGACTCACTGTCCTAGAGCTCACTGCTCAAATGATGAAGGCTACAACCTTCTAAGATTAGATACACACTATATCTGCAGGTGAACTATTGCTGTGACACTACTCGTCAGATCAGTTCCTTTGGTGCACTGATGCTTTGACCTCTAGCAAAGCTCTAATACATCATATTATCTCTTCACATACCTCTGCTATGTTTAACACAACTCTATTACAACTTCCACACCAATTACAATGGGTGCATCTTATATTTATACGCTTATACAAACAAAAACAAAACAATTAGGTCGGCCCTATAACTAATTACAAACAACGCTTCCAAATGAATTGGCTTAAGTGTGCTTACTATTATACATGTACATATGTTAGAAACCTAAATACAATGGGTGCATAGCCTCTACAACATTAATTTATAATCACAAACCAAAATAGTCATTGTCGGCTCTATGCTCTGTTTGCTGCTGGCACACACTGGTTGTGCATCTTCAACTGACTGTAACTTTTACATCTTTGCATATCTACTTATGTGCTCATAGAATAATAATAAGTATAGTCTAACAACCTTAACTTCTAGGGCACATACCTTAATTCATCCATACACACATGCGCTAATGCTTTGAGTCTCTGGTGCTCTGTATGTTGTCCAGTCTTCAACACTTAACCAAATTTTGATCTCTACACTTAGGGCACTAACTCCAAACTGCTATATGACTTTGTTGCCATAATGAAAAAAATATCTATAGTCATATAATTTAGTATGGACAACTTTCCAACAATCTCCCCTTTTGTCATTGATGGCAACAAAGGAATATGGCCAAGTTTCTATCTGTCCCTTTACACAAAACATTTTGTCTTCTATACCTTTTTATACATAAACTTATATCTCCCTATACATCTTATATACTCCATATTATATACAATTCCCCCATTGACATTAATGACAAAGGTATATCAAAATCTTTATCTACATACACTTATTGAGGGAAAACATCTAGATATGCAATCTTGAGTTTCTGGATCTCCTTCTTCCAAAAGGTTATCAAAGAATTGACTATCTATAGGTGGGCGCATAATGCATATTGAAGCTTCTCCATCTTCTCCAATTCTATGCTCAAACCTTGGTCATAGGTAATCATAGCTGCATCAATCTCCTTTATGTTCTAACTGAGAATGTCTAGTGAGGGCGCAAGAGCATTCCTCAACTGAGTCTGTCTAGACCTTATCTTCTCCATTTCTTTCTATGCCTTCTCAATTATGTCTAACTGACCTTAATAGACATTTTTACATATGTTCACATCAGTGGATGTGTCTAGCACTGAATCCTTCACCTTCTCTATCATTGCCTCTACATCTTTGATCTTCTTGAGATGGGCATCAGTGAACTTATCCTGATCCATGGATTCTGCAATGACTTTCCTTCCTTGATCTAAAAACTCCTTCAATGATGCCTAACCAAACTTAAGAGAGTTCAAGTCTAGTGAAAAATTACTCATCAGTTCATTGAGTCTTTTCCTTAAGTATTTCTTTTCTACCACTATGGCTGTAGATTCTTCTAGGCTTGAAAAATTTACTTTGAATTGTGAGATGAATGTGCTCACATCATCAACTGAATGTACATTTACCATATTCTTATCCTATGACAGCAAACTATTTAGAATATTTACTGATTCCACTAGGAGGGGATTTCTCATTACTTGCTTCTCCTTAGCCTTCTCCATAGCTAGGATTTTGAACTTAATTAGGTCTTCTTCTTTCCAGGAGTCCAAACTGCTTGTGTCAGGTGTCAAACTTGACAACAATGCTAAGGAGGGAGAGATGGGAGTGCTATCCATCACCTCTTGTTTCACCTTGAACATTTCAATAGAAGTTTCATTTTCCTTCTCCTTTACTTCTTACTTCTTTTCTTCTCCTTTCTCATAAGATATGTCTTTTATGAGTACTTCTTCTTGCTGAGTGGGAGGTGTATTGCTGCATAAGATTTTTGCTTCCTCAGTACTGACAAATGCTTCCTCAAACTTGTCCAAGTCCTTATCAGTAGCCGTCATGGCTATTTCCACATTATCTATGATAATTTTGCTATCCTTGGGTGATTATGTCATGGGTGCAGAGTGATCTACTTCTATTTGAGCTTCTGCTATGGGCGTTGAGTCCTAAGGACCTATCACTGTCATATAGGAGGTCTCTACTGCTTTGCCTTTCATATTGGATGCATGAGTGATGGGTGCAGTAGGTAGTCTAATCTATTGCTCCAAGAGTACCTTCTCAAAAGCCTTCTTTGTTTCCTGAGTTATCAAGTCATAGTCTTTGTTCATAATCTAAAAAGTTCTTATTTTATTTCTTAAGTGCGGCTTCACCAATTTTAATATCAGTGCTTCTTCTTCTTTGGAACATACCGATAGAGTATCTTGTAACACTTTTTATCTTATCTTAATATCCTCTTCATTGGCTTGTCTCTTTAGGTGTTCTAAAATATTCCATACTTTGTCAGGAATAGAGGTCTGCATTTCAAGAACTATTTTCTTGAACTTGATCATATGTTTGATAATCACATTATGGATTTCTGACTTATCAATTTCACTGTATGTCTCATAGAACTTTCTTACTTGATCAATCTTTCCCTCATCAATAATTATTGCACTCAAAGTTTTGAGACTTGGTCTGAATCCTGCCTTAGGAGGTGCTTTAATGTTTCTCCTTCTCCTTGTAGCTAGTGAGGATGGATGACTAGTGCTTACTTCTTTCTTCCTTCTAATCATTGGTTCATACTTCAGAGGAGCAATAGGATCACTAGATTCTTTGGGCATAGAAGGAATGTCATCATCTTTTTCAATCTTAATCTACTTCATGTTCTTCTTCTGCTGCTTCGCTTTTTAATTCTAGGGAAATCTCCTCTTCCCTTGCCTTGTCAAGATCTGCTTGTGATACACCATGTATTCTTAATATTTCTGAAGTAACTTTTGCAACCTTTCTTTTAGTTGTAGCACTGTTCAACTTAGCATCAACTTCTCTATTATTTTCTTCATAGGTTCCCCACCTAGGTTCATTATCATCTTTAGGTACTGATAATAATACCTGTGCATAACCTTAAAGAACTTGTTCCTCAACCTCATACCCAAGTGAATGAATCTACTTAGTTCTAGGCTCAACAGCTTCCATACAAGTAGTATCAATATCCACCATGAAACATATTGTATCTTTATACTTCTCCACAATACTCTTAGGAATTTTGTACCTCATCTGCATCCTTTCTCTGAAGGTCTTCAATTCCAAAGTAATGAAATCTCTAAGTGTTCTTTCAGTGCATGCCTTGTTTGATATTTGTGGCATGGTAGGAATGGACTTGTCTAGATACAAGTCTGACACTTTTCCAACTATATGAAGGTACATATAGATGATTAGGGACCCAAACTTGAATACTTTAGTCTTGTCATGTTTACTAGCTTTGATATTGTCTATCAACTATGTGCGCAAGATCTCACACAAGTTGAACTCTCCATCTTCTTGCACAAGATAGATGGCTACTAGAATAGTGCCCACAGACACACTATTCACCCTGTTGGTGTGATGAAATTTGTAACCAAGTATCATTGACATCAATTTAATGTCTGGTTGCTCTAGAGGCTCAATAGTCATGGCGCGCTTATCACTCCTTGATTTACACACTTACTCCACCATTTTCCTGACATCCTTGCCTACTGGAAGGACGACACCTGTCTTAGATAGGCCTGTTATCTCATGAATCAAGTCTCCTATGATCTTACTGGTGCATCTACAATCCAAAACAAATCATCATATATTCTACTCAACAATATCTTTATCCATTCTTCCCCATAGAATTCATATGTTGTGGCATATCCAACAATGGGGTGATCATTCCATTTGGTGTATTCATCCATGAACATTTTATCTAGTTTCAACATTATGTCCATGTGTGCCCTTAACCTATCCAGTCCAATAGGTTCGTTCTTACAATAGATGTAATCCCTTATGTCTTCTACATGCATGACACCCATCGGCGTGTGGGAAAATGCTCCCTCTAAATCATCTAGGGCTGATTTAAATCGGTGCCTCTTGAAAACATACTGCTTCTTCTTAGCAACATAAAAAACAATAGGAGTGGCCATGACTTACTTGATAAACACTTTCCAAATGATCTCTGAGATGTTCTGATAGCTTCTGAATTAGCACAAAGAGCTAGGGTTTTTGCAACTGATCAAATGCACTGCAAATACTGATAACTCGATCTCCAAATCTTCACAAGAACTTCCAAGGTTCAATCTTCTCTCCAATCCCTCTAAATATGAATGCAATGAGTGAACATACAACTTTTTGTGTACTTAAAGTAAGAATTCTACCATTAATGCAACTTGCATAAACCAGGTTGTCACTTCAAAATTCAACACTCAAGATCCACTTACAATCAGCATGTGTGCTCTTGTACAAAGGTTCCAATACACTCCAAAAGCCTAAGTCCAAAGGTGCATATGCTGAGGATGAGTATACTAGCCACGTAGGGGTCTAGAGCTAAATTAGCTCCCCCTATGACCTTGAGGACAATTCATGCAAAAGTAGAGGGTGCATCCACTGGGGATGCATCCAATACATTCTCATCAACATTATCTTTCTTTCCATCTGACCAAATCAAGCTCACATCTTCTAAGGCTTTCACAAACTTGACTTCTACTTCAGGATCCAAAACTGGTTCTTCAGTCTTTTTAGGGCTTTCCTAACCTTGCGTCCTTGATCTACAAAACCTTGAGATATGTCTAGCCTTATTGCAAGTGTGACAAATCACTAGAGGTCTATTATTCCTACGTGCATTGACATGAGTCACCATTTTACATGTTCTAGCTAAGTGACCATTGTAGTTACATATCTGACATGTAACATTCTAAGAACTTCTTGTATTGGTCTGATGCTGAATCCTATTCTTCTTACTAGTCTTGCAATTTATTTCTCTATGACCAAATCTATTACATGTATAACAGTAACCATTAAAAGGCTTTACCTTTGTATAGTTCCTTGCAATATGTCCATGCTTGTTACATGCAAAACATGTGCATTCTCCAGGCTTGTGCTCATTCTTAGGAGGACCATCATTGTCTTTGGTTTGATCTTTAGTCTTCTTAGTATTAGTAGACTCCTTTTGTGTCTCCTTTCTTGCTCACATATTACCAATCTGATTTTGTGCTTCATTGTATCCAATACAGCTAGTGTCTCCTTTGACTCTTCTTGCATACAACTAAGATTCTATCAAATCTAAACTGGTGTGCAATTTGTCAATGTGATTCTTTGCTTCTTTTTATTAGACTCCAATCTTTCTTTGGAATTCCTTAGATCCAAGATTTCCAAATTGGCTTCCCTCAATTCATCATTGAGTTGAAGGTTCTCCTTGACTTGCTCATTGTAGACATCTTGATTGTTTATTAGTTTGTCATCAAACTCTTCAAGCTAGCTCAATAGAGATGCATTTTCCTCATTCAAGTTCTTGACTTTTTCTTCAAGATCATTGTTAGAGTGTCCTTTCAAATCCTTTCTTAGTCTTTTGATAACTAATTGAGCATTACTGACTTTTTCTTTTAGTTCTTCAATTTCTCTTTCTGAATTGTCCAGGTCTTCAAGAGCAGCTTCAAGATTCTTCTTTAGATGTTTCATTTCTATTTTGTCCATGATCTCCTCAAGTGGTTAAACTTCTTTGCTGAGGACCAGAGCTCTAATACCAATTGTTAGGAATGGAAACACTGAGGGGGGGGGGGTGAATCAGTGTTCACTATATTTTAACTTTTCACTATAATCTGAATACTGAAATATAAATGCTTAAGTACTGAATTAAACATTCACATAAACATGAAACATGAAATCAACACATGACTCCAATATGGTTATGGGGAAACCCAAATAGGTAAAAACCCCAGTGGGACTTGATACCCACTAATATTATACACTAGTGTTTTGTGATCCTTGCTAGAAGATCCTTTACCCTGTTAGGAGTTGCTTTACAATGCTTTAAGTACAGTAGACCTTGTTAAGGGTCAGACCCTATTAGGAGTCTTTTACAATGATCCTACTCAAATGATGAAGGCTACAACCTTCTGAGATCAGATACACACTATATCTGCAAGTGAACTGTCATTGTGACACTTCTTGTCAGATCAGTTCCTTTGGTATGTTGATGCTTTGACCTCTAGAAAATCTCTAATAAATCATATTCTCTCTTTGCATACCTCTTCTATTCTTAACACAACTCTATTACAACTTCCACACCAATTACAAAGGGCGCATCTTATATTTATACACTCATACAAACAAAACAATTAGGTTGGCCCTATAACTAATTACAAACAATGCTTCCAAATGAATTGGCTTAAGCGTGCTTACAATTATACATGTACATATGTCAGAAACCTAAATACAATGGGCACATAGCCTCTACAACATTAAATTATAATCACAAACCAAAATAGTCACTGTCGGCTCTATGCTCTGTTTGCTGCTGGCACACACTGGCTGTGCATCTTCAATTGACTGTAACTTTTACATCTTTGCATATCTACTTATGCGCTAATAGACTAAGCATAAGTATAGTCTAACAAACTTAACTTCTAGGGTGCATACCTTAATTCATCCATACACACATGCCCTGATGCTTTGAGTCTCTGGTGCTCTGTATGTTGTCCAGTCTTCAACACTTAACCGAATTTTGATCTCTACACTTAGTGCGCTGACTCCAAACTTCTATATGACTTTTTTTCCATAATGACAACACTATCTATAGTCATATACTTTAGTATAGACAACTTGCCAACAATTTTTAACTTTTATTCCTCTTTGAAGATTCTCTTAGGGTTTCTCATTCTCCTTTTATAAGGATGAATCTTTTTTTTGTTTCTTTACTCTCTCTAATGCAATTTTACTCTTGAGAGCTATTGCATTTGTTCTCCATTATTCTCTTGTGACAAGTTATTTTGCTTGCAGGTATTTGTGGGTTGTGAAGATTTGTATTCTCAAATCCTTCATTATGTTATTTTCCTGATACTTGGAATATTTTGTGAGAGCTTTTATGTTTGAAGAGGTGTGAAGGAATTATAATATAGAAACCTCCACACCAGAAGTAATGGTGACTAGAAGTTGATCCACAAAAAAAGGGGAGGCTTCAAGAGATAAATCTAGATCCAAGTCAAGAGTTAAAAAGGGTAAGGGAAAATGTTACTATTGCAATAAATTAGGGTATCTCAAGAAAGATTATTGGACAAGAAAGGAAGATAATGATGAATCCAAAAAGGAAGAAAATCTAGTTGAGGAAAATTTAGGTGTGGTTGGTGAAGTGTTATCTATTTGTAATATCATACAACATCAAGATGAATGGATTTTAGATTTTGGTGCTTCTAATCACATGTGTCCATATAGGAGCTCATTTTCCTCATACAAAACTATTCATGAAGGTGTTGTTCATATGGTAAATAACACTTCTTGTAAGATTGTTGGGGTTGGGAGTATTATAATTAAGATGCATGATGGTGTTGTAAAGACATTAACAAAGTTAAGACATGTACCCAAACTAAAAAAGAATTTGATTTCCTTGGGTGTTTTGGATTATGGTCGTATAAGTTATCTTGTCAAGGTGGAGTACTTAAAGTATCTAAGGGGATTTTAGTGGTAGTGAAGGCTAGAAAAGTTGTAAACCTTTAGAGAGGTAAGTGCACCATGATGGTGAACAAAAAGGAGGGTATAAGTGGCACCTTTTTTTCTTAAATAAGGGAAACCTGAACTTGACAAAGAGATTTAAGGGTCATGCACTCAAAACTAGGAGTTGTGTACAGAATAAGAATTGTAGTACTCTGAATCTAGTTTCTAAACTACTAAATTTTTTTAAAAATGGATAATATTAAGAGGGTCAAACCTCTCACGCATGAAAAAATGTTCCTGATTTTTTCATAAAACTATAACATAGTTGTTTACATGTGCTTCACAAACTATATAGTTAGATTTAGTATTTTGCAAAACACTTTGGTAGGATGATAGGTAAGAGCGAGATCTAAAAGTTGTGTATTTTTTTTGTAATTTTATGTTGAGTATTTTTTTTTATGACATTTTGAAGTGACCAAATCCTGAAAATCTGGTACATGTTTGTGTGCTGGGCATAAATTGCATCAAAATAATCCAAATTGCAAACTTTTTTTTAAAGTGTATAGAATATAGTGTAGAACAATAATACGTAATTTATTTTGAATTTGTTCAATTAGATCAAAAGTTATTAAAAAAATGGTAGACATACGTTTGTGAGGACTGTGAAGACACTGGTAAAGAAAATTAAAGTTTACTATGCTAATGTTATCCAAAAATAGAAACATTTCTATGGTTAGAAAGATTACAAGATGTGTGAGATGACGGTAGTAATTTTAGAGATACCCACTTGATAATTTGTAAAGTTGATGTTAACGAATTTGAGAAATCATGTTGAAAGAAGAAAAAATGTGTAAATGGACAACATTGGAGGGAAAATGGGCTTGCAAGCTTTAGAGTCATATTCAAAACCTTTTACCAAGCTATAATCCGTACGGGTTATGGTGTACAAAATAACCCACTCGGGTTTTGAAAAGAAAAAATCATAATTTTCAAGTTCTACATAACCCGTACTGGTTATGAAGACATAAAACAACATTTCTAGTTTCACATAACCCGTATGGGTTATGAATACATTAAAAAAATTGCTTGTAAATGTGTAACACAATACACATTTATATAGATTTACATATATGATATGTTTCTATGTAGGTATATATGTATATCTGTAGTTATATATACATAGATTTATATAGATGTATGTATATATATCTATATACATCCATGGCTCTTCTTATTTGCTCTCTCTCTCTCTCTCTCTCTCTCTAGCTTAACATAACCCATACAGGTTATGAGAAATTATGAACATTTTCATTACTTTACATAACTCGTATGGGTTATGAGGAATTATTTATATTTGAGTCCCAAAGGCCTAAAAACCAGCAATACAAGTTGTTTGAAGGCCCCACTGCTATTGCACATGATCTTCTGGGATAGTAACAATCAGGTTTTGCTTATTTTATTGTCAATTTTTCTTTGAAATGATTGCCTTTTCTTGTATTTTGGATTCTTTTTGAGGTTACTTTATCATGTTTACTTTAGATTATAATAAAATGATGCTCATTCATTTATTTGATGCTATTTGATTGTGGATTGTCCTTGTGATGTTACATGTAGGACAATCAATATCAACAATGAGAAAGAACAAGAGAGGAACAATTGAACAACGAGAGGTAGAAAAATAAATACAAAGGGAGCGTATGAGGAGATTATGTAAAGGTACGTCATCTAATGCACCTAATGAAAATTATGAACATTCAACAATTGAAATTGATATGATGAATCTACCAAACCAAAATGATTAGCATAGACCAATTCAAATGCATGAGATGAATCCACCTAATGAATATGATGAGCATAGACCATTTGAGATTGATGTAATGAATGAACATGTTGATAAAATTGAAGAATATTTACCATTTAGATTTGATGTCATTAATGCACATAATTCACCAATCTTAACACCTCCTAGAATAATTCATAGAAAACTAAAGTTTCTGATAGACATTGATGAAAATTTTGTGAGGCCACTACATGATAAAATTTTTGAAAGAATGGTTATAAGAATTTGGAATAACTATTTTTAAAAATTACATCAAAGTGGATGATGCTAATTAGTTGTTGAAATGATTAAACATCTGAAATTTAGAGAGAAAATAAAAATTTTTGGGTTAAGAACATCTGAAAATAGTAGTGAAAGAGCCATTGTGAGAAATATTTTTGATGCATACCAATCCATTGGTTCGAAATCACACTCTAAAGATGCTAATATTACTCATCGTGTCCTCACATCAACCATAATGGGAAAGAAAATGAAAACATCTTATTTAATAAGAAAAAAAAGCAAGTCCTTAAGGATAAGTAGAACCACATTACACCATGCTTCAGATAGGGAGGAGAAAACCAACGATCCTAACAATAATTCTCTTTGGGTATTCTCAGGTAGACTCCCACGCAAGGACAAGGTTGTTATTGATGCACTAAGAACATTAATTGATAAATATTGGCATGAAAAAACAAGAGTTTCACCCAACCAAAGAGATGTTGTTAGAAGGCGAATTGGAATTAGAAATCATGAGCCACATCCAAAACACTATTTAGATATGACACAAACATAATTATATGAAAGGTTCCTTCAAATCTTTCCTCAGATTAAAATTAGTCAAAGATTTTTTGAGATGACAAAACCATTTTATGTTAAGATTAATCATGCACGTACTACATGTTATTGTAGGGTTCATGTTGAATTTTCCATGCATTATGAGATTTATCGCTATATATGTGGTACTTTACATGCTAACAATGTTTTGTAGGAATGTGGTCTACAAGCACCTCCTAAGTCACTGAGAGACTTCATTTCAAGTGTACTCTATAACTCAGATAGTGGTGCATTTATTATAAGATGATGTGTTTGAAAGGATTTTTTCCCTACATGTGATGGTTTGCAAAAGTTGCATAGATTCTTACATCTTGATAACACACACAAAATTGGGCAGGAACTAATTTTTGATGGAAAATACAAGCTAGTCATATATGGCATTGTTAAAGATGGAAAAGAATTAAAAAGGTGTGAGTTAGTGAAAAGGGATATATGCGTAGCTGATTTTATGATGTTTCAAGACAAACTAGTTTAATAGTACATAGGTGACACACATAGAGCTAGGTGGTTAGATGAACAATTCAAGTTGTGTAAGGACACTTTCCCCCTTGGTAATAATGTATTTTTTGTTTATTTTGTAGAGAATTATACACTAAAACCTAAAATGAAGTACAACCTATGTATTACTACTCTACACAAGTTACAATTTTTATATACATAGTATTCATGCATCCACATGATAGCATAGAGGAGGACATAAAGTTTATAAGAGAGTGCCACTTCTATATCAGTGATGATCGTACACATTCCTCAGAGTTTGTGCATGGATGCTTTAAAGTTTTCTATGATAGTTTAAGGGAAATAGGTATAAGATACAACCAACACTTAATATGGTCAGACAATTTCACCTCACAATTCAAGAATGTAAGGATGTTCTACTGGTTGACTAGGATGCATTTGACAAGCGGTGTGCAACATTTTTGGAATTTCATTAAGGCAGGTCATGGAAATTGAGAGCATGATGGTGTAGGAGCATGTTTGAAAAGAGCTCTTACCAGAGAGGAATTGAAGTATGAAGGTCGTGTAGTGTCAATAGATGGACAAACAATTGTGCTATGGTGCAATTCTATGATGGGACTAGGTAATACAGGTAAGTCTATGGTTTCTAGATATTTTTGGTTAATATGTGAATATAACATTGAAAACTATTTAGATTGTTGTACACTTATAGGATCAAGTGACATGCATTCATTTAGAAGTTCAAATGCAACATCATTAGCTATTTACACTAGATAGATTGTATGTTTTTTTATCTTCATGTATGCATTTTTTGTGGGATGAATGTGAATCAAAAGAGTGGGTCGACCAATGGTCTTGTAGACCTTTTCAAACCATAGATACATATCAACTTCCTCGAGCACTAAAACTAAACTAGATGGAAGCATTAGTGAATTTTGACCATATATCTGACCTAGTTGAACTAGGTAATTTATCAATTTATTACTTAGTGAATTCTTTTTCTCATCGTGTATGCATTTTAAGGTCAATTTATTCGTTCTTTATGTTGATTTTGGTATTAACTTGTAGCCTTCTACTAAATGTTGGTCATGTATATGCAGTCATTACAAATGAGAACAATGAAGAAGTAACATACTACTTTTTGTGTCGTTGTATTGAAGCCAAAATTAAATTGACAACCACAGTCATTGATGGAGAGATTATTGAGTACCCAATAGGTTCTGTTATTGTGACAGACACATGGCTTAGAAGGTACCGTTGTTGTGTCGAGTTGTATTGAGACCTCTTAAACTCAATTTATTACACTTTGTATTGATATTGGCATTAACTTATTTTTATAATAAAATGCAGGTACCCTATCAAGAATTATAATGCCTTGTTGTTTGAGGACTTTGAGACACATAGAAATATTCTTCATTACTCTAACCTTTTTGTTGCAACAAATATTCAATTGATTAAATATCATGGTAGACCTCTTAACAAGAATTTGTGAAAAGCTCATGAATCTAACCACAAGGCAATACTTGACACAATAAGGGTTGGAGTTGATCCAAAAGGTTCACTTGATTGATTTTGGGCCATAAAGATCAATGATTCTACAATATGGTAGAATTATTTTGACAATTTGTATGTGATCCTATGTGCATATGATCTATAATGTGCTTATTTAGATGCCAAATGTTGTATATTAAAATAAAAATCAACTGTAATGTGCATATTTAGATGCAAAATTTGAAATATAAAAGTGCCCACGGGGCTGATCTGCAAATATTAAGAGCCCACACTAGTAAATTTTAGCTTATTTCTCAACAAGGTTTAGTCAATTATTAGATGCCTATTGGTCAGATAATCAACCACAATGGTCGTCATGTTTTTTTAGTCAAAAAAACCACACTTAAAATCATCATTACAATTGCGATGTCAAGAGTGGTTGAACTATCGACGAAAATGACGTCAAAATCATTGCTTCAACCTGGAAGAATTGTCAGCTATAGCATTATATCTGTAACCAATTTAGGTCAAAATTGTGACATAAAATCATCGCACTAAACATCAAATATATAGATTTCACGTCGATATGTCTATTCTTTGTTGGTAAAAAAAGTGACAGACAATTTAATTTTTTAAAAAATATATAATATTATCAAATTAAGCATAACAATATTATGTCATTGTTGTTTACTATTTACAAACAGTCACACATTTTCTATCTTATTTCACACAAACATGTTCTTTCCCAATCTACAAAAGTGGAGACACAAACAACCCCTCTAACTATAAAACCATCATGATCAATCCCCTTCTTGGCAAGTTATTTGGAAGCATGGTAGAATGAAAAATTAGTAAATGGGCTCAAACAGAGGAGAAAAGAGAAAAGGGACAAGCTAGTTTTAGACCGAAACACTCCACCATAGATCACAGAGTGACTCTTAGATACTTAGTTGAGAAAATCTGGGACACTCTAGGTGACAAGGCTTTTTTCTACTTTGTTGACTTCAAAAAAGCCTTTGACACTGTCCCTCATCACAAACTATGGAAAATAATGGAAGAGCTGGGAATACCTATGGTGCTAAGGACAATAGTACATAGACTATATGAATAGGATAAGGCCAAAATCAGAACTACGGATGGGTAGAGCTCCTTGTCCATTTCCAGTTGTACATCTTCTTTCCTCAATCCTACATGCAATACATATTTAGCTCCACCAAACTTACTTTGAAATTACAACCTTTTAAGGATAGGAACACAAAAATAAGAGAGAATAGATCCACCACTAATGTCAAACCCACTCATTTTTTTTAATACTACTGAAACTAAGATAAAGATATTGGTAAAGGTTTTATAGACGTAGGTTACTAAATCATCATCTCTACACTGGTACTCAATCTGGAAGCCCTCGTATGTATATAGCCACTCTAGCAAATCTCCACATCTAGAAAATCTCCACAAAAATCCCTTATGGCCTCCACTGCATATACATCTTCTTAGAATCTAAAAAATCTAACCCATCATTGATTCTCATCAATGTACCAATTTGGATAGTAATTCTAATTTAATTTGTCCATGGACTGAGACCTTAAATTATTGAGCTTCTCTTTGTTTCGAGAAGAGTATAACATTCTCTACTTAACAGGGCCAACCACGTGAAGGTGGAAGCTCATATGGCCCCTCCTAGGAGCCTCCTATGACCCTTTATAACATTTTAAGACCTCTAAGATGTATTCTTAGGGATCGTAAATGGTTGTAAAGGGTCATAAGGGGTCCTAGGACACAATAGCTGAGAAACATAATTGTAGGCATCATGGTCACAATTTTTTGGAGACAATGTAATTAAGTTGTATACCCAAACGATGCAGAGAAACTCTTGCACCTCTGATTCCAAGTTGACTACATTTGTTCCTCATGAATACAAGGTCCTCCAACAGATGTATTCAACTTGGAATCAGAGGTGCAGAAGTTGCTTTGCATCACTTGGGTACACAACTCAATTATGTTGTCTCCAAAAAATTGTGACCATGATGCCTACAATTATGTTTCTTAGCTATTGTGAAATCTACATTTATGTTTCTCAACTATCGTGTTTATACCTTCTTCTCTCATTTGCTGGTGTAATTCCTCTTTGAGTATCCCCTTTCTACTTTGCATACTAACCACTCAAATTTCTTTGACGCTCAAACTTCAGCGAGACTTCATACCACGCAACATTCGTAGATTAAGTTCAATGAGTTATTTACGTTCATAAATCAGTGTTGCATACAAATCTACGGACGGTGCATGGCACAAAGCCTCGCTCAAGCTTGAAAATGATAGTCAATCCATAGTCAAGGTCAAGGATCAAATGGAATAACCAAGAAAACACTATACGTTAAATCATGTGATTGATAGTAGATTGGGGCTCACCTGAGCCATAAACATGAAGAATTATTCTAAAAAAAGATGTAAACCATATATATGTGCACTTGAGGCAAAGAGAAGTTACGTCATATCCATATTAAAATATTAGTTACAATATGAAAATACTAAACTAACTAATTCCTAAGTTCATCTCTGCACTAAACCAATGACATGTTAATCCACAAATTTTTTTTACAAAACTGAACCAATGGCATGTTTACAACAAAGAAATAGAATGATAATAATATGCTGAAAGTTCTATTCTATTTAATACATGCCAAAGGACCAGTCCCAACAATTCTTAAACATACTTTATCTGATATGATGAAACCTTAATAAAGGTTTAGTCAATTTTTATAACCACTAGCACAAAGGAAGATTTGACCTAGCCAAATCTTCCTTGTACCACACAAACAACGGTGAATAACTATGTCTACTCCAACCTTAATTGTTTAAGAATTCATCATATTAGATAACGTATGTTTAAGAATTGTGGGAGTTCTATTAGACCTTTGTTGTAAACATGTCATTGGTTTAGTTTTGTAAATTTGTTTTTTTTGTTAAATGAATTTAAATGGAACATTAAGCATAGTAATAATATGCTTAATCTATTAGTAAAATAGAAAACCCTGAGGTAGGAGAATTTCTTCTCATGAGGAAAGAAGGACCATTACCAACATCGGCACAAGAAGGTATATTTAAATCAAGATGTTTGGTCCAAGGCAAGGTATGTACTCTAATTATTGATATTAGTAGAACATCCACACAAGAAGGTATGTACTCTAATTATTGGCATTAGTAGAACATCCTAACCCTTACAATGCCACTTGGGTAAACCAAAAGTTGAATGTGAAGGTTAGTCAAAGGGCTCTTATCAATTTTTCAATTGGGGCCATATCATGATTAGGTTTGGTGTGATGTCATATCTATGAATTGTGGGCATATGATATTAGGTAGACCATGGCAATGTATGAGAAGGAAAATTCATGATGGCTACTCTAATACATATATTATTCACAAAGGTAAAGAGAAATTTCAGTTAATATCACTGACTTGCAAGGATAAAGACAAGATAATAATGTGTTTTGGTGATACTATTCCTCTTCATAAGAAAGGAAACATTGCAGGTGATACAAGTTGGTATGGGCAGAAAGCATACAAACATGGATTGACTAGGACAATGCTGAACAGTCCTAGAAATGCAGACTTTTGGGATTTGAATTATGTTCAAATAGGTGCAGTTAAGTGTCCTATTGAAGGGAAGCCAATAAACAACCATGTTCAGATGTGGACAGATAATGCCCCTGATAAGAATCACTTCACCTAAAGATTGTGCCATATTCATAATTTCTGAGCTGTGTCCATTTGATTAATTCTCCAAATTTTGGTTGCACTCCTTGTATTGGTTGACATTTTCCTAATTATAGGGTTTAAATTTTACAACAGAAGGAAATCAATACTAAGATGAATTTTTGGTATGTACAATTTGCATTGCCTATATACATTTGTGACCAAAGATATGGACTGATCTACAGTGCCTCCAAAGCTTCTACTCAAAAGAATCTTCTCACCACTCAAAGACCATGCCCATTTTGATTCTCAATGTAGCTTTAAATTCTTTATCCTCTACTTAAATGCAGAAGATAGGACAAATGTTGAAGGATCTCAAGCATGACTAGGAATACAACAATAATATTACTCTCTTACATGTAGCAAAGACATACAAAAGAATCTTCTCTCCACTCAAAGACCACGTAAGCTTTTATTCTCCCAATAGCTTTAAAATTTTGTATCTTCCACTTAAATAATCAAGATGGCACAATGTTGAAGAATCTCTATTGTGAGTTTAGAAAACAACAACACTAATGCAATGCATGTAGCATAGGCATTCTATTAGTTTTGGCCAGAGGTGTAAGCTGAAATATTATTCAATTTGAATAGAAGCTTTGAACAACTTCCAATAGCTACAACATGAATGGAGTGACTACATTGAACTTATTCCATATTAGGTTTTCCATGTAACGAGAATAGAATTCAAGATTAGAAATATTAATTTAACAAGGTTCCAGAATGTGACTCTTAAGTGCTTCTAAAATCTAGTACAATTTGCAACAGACCCACAAGGGATATTTCATATCCTCTCTCAATGTGTTCCATAAGGATTCTAATGCATTTTTTCACAATCTCATCATGACTCGTAATACACAATGATCTAATATGTTAAAATTTCACTCCAATCACCATTCCCATCCCTGTACCCTTCGCTACATCCCATACCTATGGTTCATGAAGCAATATGCCGCTAAACTAAGCACTTGGTGGGAATTGAACTAGAGACCACTAGATGGGAAATAAGCATTTTGGACCCATAAACACAGTTCAAATATATAGCCAAATACAATAAAAGTGCAAGAACTGACTTACCTGTTGAATACACATAGTGGGAAAGTAGACCTCCATGGCCAAAATTCCAACATTCTTTGGATGTGAATCCATTTTCTTCTAGTAGGGATAAAGATAAGATAATAATGTGTTTTGGTGATACTATTCCTCTTCATAAGAAAGGAAACATTGTAGGTGATACAGGTTGGTATAGGCAGCAAGCATACAAACATGGATTAACTAGGACAATGCTGAATAGTCCTAGAAATGCAGACTTTTGGGATTTGAACTATGTTCAAATAGGTATAGTCAAGTGTCCTATTGAAGGGTAGCCAGTAAAAAACCATCTTCAGGTAAATTGATACCTATGCTAAAATTGAGAAGTTCACCTCTTACCCCTCACTTATAGTTGTTCCTTTAAGGGAAGATTGTAGGGCCCAAATGATAGCCTTCAATTATATGTACTAAGTGTTACAATGGAAATGTAGGTCTATAGGAGATTCTCAACATTGAGTAGGGGTTTAATGAGTGGCAAAAGAAGATATAGATCTTCAAGGAAAGTGTATCAACCATGAAACAAGCACAAAGAGAAGATAGAAAACAACGTAACCATCATAGTCTTCTAGAGTCAACAACATCAATGATAAAGGGAAAATAAAAGGATGGTATTTGCATGAACAAAGGCCCTAAATCATCAGATTTAAATGACATTCGTGATGTTAAAGGACAACTAAGAGAAATTAATATGACAATCCAAGTGCATATGATATAGACCTTTTATCTAAAGACAAATCAAGTCTAACCAAAGAGATTAGAGGGTGATGGTTTTTTATTAATGATAGAGATATATAAATAAAGCAGTCCTTTTGGAATGATGACTATGAGGATGAATAATAGTGGGTGTAAGTCATGAAAATATGACAGTGGTGATAGAGATTACTAGAAAGCTTCAATTTTGAATCACAGTAAGGAAAGAATGATAGAAACACAGACAATGAAAGGAAAAGTTCTTAGGCACATTTCAGTCAAAGACTATAAAATGGTTGATATGATGATCTCAATTGAAAAGACAAAGAAAAATGACAAAGCAGTGTAAAGGGACCTACAGGATAGTCATACAACACATGAAAACTACTACAGACAAGGTGAAAGGAACATGAATGCGACATTCCTCTCAAGGGTGTATCATGAAAGACATAACCTTTTATACTTCTTAATGTGATAGTTTCAAAAAGGACAGTTCTATTCAGTCACAAGACCAAGTGTTTCATGACAGTCTTCTATAGATAGTGTGATGTCCCCATATTTAACCTAGTAACATAATAGCAACAAAACACATGTGGTCAAGGGGTGGAAGACCTTGAGCACCTCAAGATAGTTAGCAGATAGTGGAAAATTGTACATAGCAAGTAAGAGTTCAAGTAGATAGTTTGCATATTCTTTCCACAAATATTCAATAAGCATCAAATGTATCAAGGAAAATCATGAATTATTTCAATAAGATAATTTTCCTATTTAGCATCAAGGAGCACATCAAAGCAATGCATTATGAGAATGTGTTATGATCGAGGATGATAGATATCGAATATCTCCATCAATCAATACCAAGCTCACATGTTATCAAGAATGAAAATCTTGTGGACAACCACCTTATCAACAAGGCATTTGATGATCACCTTGAAAACATGCCAAAGAATCTTCAGCACATAGTTGCAAAAGAGTAGGTTACTTTCACAATGAAAGTCATAGGGTAATGGTAGAGAGTTTTATTTTTTATGTTAGGAAGTGCATTTACCCATGAGTCAGTCACCTCATACTTTTCAATATCACTAAGTATTTAGCAGTAAGGAAGACTGTTGCAGAAGTGGATAGAGGTGCAGGTCACTTCCAAGTTATTTGATGCAGTGAAGGAGATCTAGTTAAGATATTGGGACAGAGAGAAGGGACACTTTTGAAAGTGCACATGAGAGACCCATGATTGATCTCATGAACTTGGACGATGTTGTAGTTAGTTCTTGTCTCATCGTGAAAGCACTTCGATAAGGATGGAGATGGTTCTATTTATACTCCTCTGTTCTTGTGTTTTTTCACAACACAATGGAAAATCACCTGGGCATAACATGTCGATGTAGCAAGGTGGAAGCATTGCAGGAACACCAAAGGAGCAAATACAAAGGATTTTAAGCAAGGTGAAGGAGAAGGAGCATGTGACTATGGTGTCAATCCTGGGGGGTGACTTTTGGTCTGGTGGCCATGTCCATGATGGTATTTTGGTAGCAAAGTTGTTCTAGCTGATCATATAGATTCTCGAGCACCCTCTACATGGTATGGGACTGGCTCGTAGAATCATGGTGGATGAAATATACCTAGAGGTGGTGGAGGCAATGGACAACATTGATGCCCAACTAACAAGCAATGGTTTGTTGGGTTTCTTTGCATTGGAAGCTGAAGGAAATAAGACATTGAAGAAGAAGGCGTGGTCAGCCTTCAAAGAAGGTGTTAAGGAATATGATCAGGTGAAGTTTGGAGCCTTTTTCCAAGAAAATGAGAAGTTCTTTCTGGAGGAGATAGGAGCAAGATTGATAGAAATTGGTCAGGAAATAATGTATTTATTCCACTAATCACTTTTGGTTGTAATCTGGAGATTCTTCCTCATATGTAATCTTTATTTTCAATGAATACAAAAAGGGTACTACCCTAGGTAGAACTTAAAAAAAATGATAATCAACTCTTACCAAATAGAACTGAAAAGTCCCATGATCACTGGGCAAGTAGGTCAAACCCTATTCTAGCCTAAAATTTTTTCAAAATTCAAACCCTATTCTACCCAGTTTTACAAATATTACCTTGCAACAAGTATGGGCATGCAAGTAGAACTTTTTATGGCATGCAATATATATGGCCCTAGGAGACATGTATGCAAAATGCGGAACCATGACCAAGGCCCACGTAAAGCTTTCAAACAAATGCAGTTGGCAGGTGTAAAGCCAAATGCCACAATCCTATGCATAAACCCACAGAATATTTAAGGAAGCCCTTGTCCAATACATAGCAAAGCAAAGAAGAATGCATGAATTAATAATCCTCTACCACATACCTTATGTAAAGTTTGAGCTCAAGCTCCTGTTGCTACCCCACAATGTCAAGTAGATTCACGTGCGCTCACTAATCTTCTTTTTTTTGCAAATGAAATAATGAAATGAGAAATGAAATTCCCTTTTTTATATATAAGTTATGCCCGTGTTTGTCAAAATTTTGACCACCACAAAATTTGTCGCTATTTCAACAAACAAGGGCATAAATTTAAAAACAACAAAGTTTTCCTTCTATAATCCGACCAAGCAAAACCTTCTTATTTTTTGGTCAAAAATTTTGGTAGAAAAACTAGGCCAAATGTACTAGTGCCACATTTTGTATACCCTAATTTGTATAATTTGATTATAAATACATATTGAATTTAGTATCTTTACATATGTATCTTTACAATTGTATCATCTTAATGTCATGTAAAGTGTACAAATTTTTGTCTTATTTTCTTTACACACATTAGATTTCAATTGTAAGGTCCAATGATCCACCATGTTACCTGGTGCAAGAGAACCTAAGGGTCCAAGGAGACCTCAAATGATGAACATATAGTACTTTGGTAAATGGTGCATGTTTAGTCACAACCTCATTCTGCCCATGGAGTCACTAGAACATTCACAACCATGCTAGACCAAAGTGTCCCCAAGATGCACTAAGCACAATTGGGAAGCAATATTTCAAGGATTGTATCTCAAACCTCATGAGAGGTATCAGTGAACCATTAGATGATACATGACCATGTTTTTGAGGCCTAAAATAACCTCTCTCCATTCTGGCAGATTCAAATTTCTTTGAATTTGGCATGGAAATCTTGTTTGATGCCAAAACTTGTAGTGAGGCTTAGTTGAAAGTTACACCACTGGGTATCTTCCAAGCCATTCATCTTGGCACCAAAAATTATGCGCCATTGCTCCTAATGGGTGGTAAATAGTAGTGACAACCCCGTTCCACCCACTTAGTCACTAGAACATTCGTGACCATGCCAAACCAAAGTGTCCCCAAGGTGCACTAAGCACGATTAGGCAACTATCTTTTGAGGCTTGTATCTGGACCTTGTGAGAGGTATGAAAAAATTGTGAGATGCTATAAGACCATGTTTTTTAGGCCTACAATACACCTCTCTCCATTCTGGGAGATTCCAATTTGTTTGAATTTGGCATGGAAATCTCGCTTGATGTCAAAACTTGTAGTGAGGCTTAGTTGAAAGTTTCACCATTGAGTATCTTCTAGACCATTTGTCCTGGCATTGAATGATCTATGCCATTAGCTCCTATTGGGTAGGTAAATGCTAGTGATAACCCCATTCTTCCTACTTAGTCACTAGAACATTCGCGACCATGTCAAACCAAAGTGTCCCCAAGGTGCACTAAGCATGATTGGGCAGTGATCTTTTGAGGCTCGTATCTTGGACCTCATGAGAGGTATTGGTAAATGTTTAGATGCTATAGGATCATGCTTGTGAGGCCTACAATAACCTCTATCTATTCTGGGAGATTCAAATTTGTTTGAATTTGGCATGGAAATTTTTCTTGATGCCAAAACTTGTAGTGAGGCTCAGTTGAAAGTTTCACCATTAGGTATCTTCCAAACCATTCATCCTAACACCAAATGGTCTAGATCATTATCTCTCATCAAGAGGGTAAACCCTAGTGAAAACCCCATTCCTCCCATAGAGTCACTAGAACATTCGCGACCATGTCAGGCCAAAGTGTCCCCAAGGTGCACTAAGCACAACTACATAGTGATCTTTCAAGGTTCGTATCTCTAACCTCGTGAGATTTATCAAAGAACTATTAGATGCTATAGGGTCATGTTTTTTAGGCCTACAATAATCTCTCTTCATTCTTGGAGATTCAACTTTGTTTGAATTTGGCATGACAATCTTGCTTGATGCCAAAACTTGCAGTGAGGCTCAGTTCAAAGTTGCACCATTGGGTATCTTCCAAACCATTCATCACTGAATGGTCTAGGCCATTAGCTCTTCTTGGACACAAAAATTATAGTGACAACCCCTTTCCACCCATAGATTCACTAGAACATTCACGACTGTGCAGGACCAAAGTGTCCCCAAGGTGCACTAAGCACAATTGGGCAGTGATCTTTCAAGGCTCATATCTCAAACCTCGTGAGAGGTATTGATGAATCATCTAATTCTACAAGACCATATTTTTGAGGCCTATAATAACCTCTCTCCATTATGGGATATTCAACTTTTTTTGAATCTAGCATGGCAATCTCACTTGATGCAAATACTTGTAGTGAGGCTCAGTTGAAAGTTACACCACCAAGTACCTTCCAAGCCATTCACCTTAGCATCGAATGGTCTATGCCATTAGCTCCCATTGGATGGGTAAAAACTAGTGACAACCTCATTTTTTCCCATAGAGTCACTAGAACATTCGTGACCATGTTGAACCAAAGTGTCCCCAAGGTGCACTAAGCATGATTGGGCAATGATCTTTCAAGGCTCGTATCTCTGACCTCATGAGAGGTATCAAAAAATTTTCAGATGATACAAGACCATGTTTTTGAGGCCTACAATAACTCCTCTCCATTCTAGTAGATTTGAATATGTTTGAATTTGGCATCGAAATCTCGCTTGATGCGAAAACTTGCAGTGAGGCTTAGTTGAGAGTTGCACCACTAGGTATCTTCCAAGTCGTTCATCCTAGCGCTAAATGGTCTATGCCATTAGATATCATTGGGTGGGTAAATACTAGTGACAAACCCATTTTTCTCACGAAGTCACTAGAATGTTTATGGCCATGCCTGACCAAAGTGTCCCCAAGGTGCACTAAGCACCATTGGACATTGATCTTTCAAGGCTCGTATCTCAGACCTTGTGAGAGGTATTGGAAAACCATTAGATGCTATAGGGCCATGTTTATGAGGTTACAATAACCTCTCTTTGTTCTATGATATTCAAATTTATTTGAATTTGGCATGGTAATCTTTCTTGATGCCAAAACTTGTAGTGAGGCTCAGTTGAAAGTTGCACCATTGGATATCTTCCAAGCCATTCATCCTAGTGTCAAATGGTATGTGCTTATATCAACTCTTGTTTGACAGGTAAATGCTAGTGACAACCTTTTTTTGCCCACAGAGTCACTAGAATGTTTTCGACCATGCCAGACCAAAGTGTTCCCAAGGTGCACTAAGCACCATTGGGTATGTCAGTGAGCGATCTAGTGTGTCGAGAGGCAAAGTGGGACTATTTATAAATGTGTTAGGGTCCTATGGACCATTTTGGTTTTTAATAAATACTACATGTTCAAATCTAGTCAAATGGTCAATAATAGACTACTAATTGATGGTTTGAGTTCTCAAGATTATCACATTTCAAGATAACCTTCAAAGTATGAAGGGTACCCACAAATACATGTAAGGCATGGATCCTACAAAAAAAAACTTGTAAGACAAGATTATAATCATAAATGTAGGCAAGACATGAATTCCAATACACATAAGGTAGTGATCATATGCTCAAGGTATGAATCACACATTTAGATATCCATACACATTGTTTGTATACACTTATGAAGCATGCATGTAAATAATTCATAAACCATGATTTTTCTTTAGACATACAGAATAATCATAATGTATGAAGGATACACATGAATACAATGTAGCACATAAAGCATGAATTCACTTAAATGATGAATTACACATGTGAACACACGTAGCATATAAAGTGTACACATAAACTTTCCTAAGTCATGAAGCATACATGTAGCATATAGATATGAATCATACACATGAATTCACTTTAAGTCATGCATGTAGCTTGTACACATGAATTTAGGTTATGAAGAATGTACTTGAATACACATGAATATACTTAAGGCATAAATCCTACACATGAGTACATACACACAAGCATATTTACATACTAACAATGAACAAATGAATACCAATGAACAAATTAGATCAAATATCAAGTTTCATATATATAAAAATGAACAATAATTGTGTACATATCAAAAAATGCCATACATGCCAAATCAATAATAGAGTTACAAAAATGTGGCATCGACTATGTCAAGGTTGATATATACAATAAAAATGTTGAATATATACAAAATTTGGTCATTCAATAACCACAACTAGATCTGTATATCTCTATCAATATCTACAACTCTACTAGATCATCAAAATTGTGCCTCTTCAAAGTAGTAGGTGGCTCACTAGGTATTTGCACAAGAACAATTCAAATCCTAAATCATATATCTTTTCTCAAAATAACATCAAAATAACTAAATACTAGGTTGTAATTTGTAGGCAGTTGAATGGTTGGTTACCTCATCTCTTTCTTCTACAATTGGGCCATTCTCTAAAGTTGATGGTCCCCATCTTGCACGAGCTAGAATCCTAACAAAATGTCAAGGTAGAGGATCCATGGGAAGTTGTAAAGAGGGTTGTAATAGGTAAAATAAAATAAATACAATTTAATAACATATATGTCAGGAAACACTAAAAAAATAAAAATGCATGTACTCATATCTAAATGCATATGTTTAACATATATATAGAAAAAAACCATACCAGAACCTCAGATGGATCTCATGTACTCTTAGGAGGCATCACCATTGATGAGGTAGCTATGACCAATTCCTGTATGAACAATCATAAAATATGTCATAGTCATAGAGGAAGGGTTTCTAAGAGATTTAGAACAATAAGGAATGCAATTGAAAGTAAATATAAAAATGTTACCTCTTCTCTCTCTCCTGAACATCAACAACATTAGGTTCATTCATAAATTCTATAAAATCCAATTATTTCCATATATAGAACAAATAAGTCAGGTTCCTTCATCAATATAGACTACAAGTACATGTTTAATCATGAATAATATATTTCAACAAATAAACTTAAATTCTATTGAATTATCTTTTATTGTTTGGGTGTACTTGAGGATTTCATTCTCTTTCCTACTCTCCTCAAGTTAGGTGGGGTACCCTACAAAAGAATTAGCATAAGAGAAATAAATATGATATCACATGGGTTAAATTAAAAATCTAAACAAGAGATGTACAAAATATTATACTGCAAAGCTTTCCAACCTAAAGTCAATGGCAGAAAGTGTGATATCATCAACTTCAAAAATATGAACAGCCAACAAGCCCTATAAAACACCAAATAAGTATGCATATATTAATAAAATATATATTGAAACATACATATTATTCTATTTTATAAATATTTTTAAAAAATTACCTCAGGTATTGAAGCTACACGTGTACGTGTGCGTGTACGTCTACTTGAACGAACACTATGTGGTATGCTTGTATCACCTGATGCACCCTGTAATGCATATTATTCATGTATCAATTTAAATTATTCTCTAAATAAAAAATTATTTACTTTTATAAGATTTACGTGATTAATTAATAGCATGTCAAAACACAAATAAGCAAGTTACCTATCTCTGCTCTCTAGAAAATACCATTGTCATCAAGTTGTCTATGAGGGGCGCATCCTTAGTAGTGAATGCATGAAATCTACCCCCACAATGTGTACACAAATTTTAATTTTTGCAAGCATTCTATCTTTGGGAAGTAATATAGACAAAATTTTAAATCGAGTAATCATACAAGAGAAGGTGTTCTAGACTATGTCCATTCATATGTCTAGGGTCCATCCCCTATAGTTTCTTTTGGAGGAGCATCATATTTTGTGATATTTATAGATGACTACTCTAGAAAGGTATGGTTCTATTTTATTAAAAGAAAAGATGATATGTTTGGTGTATTCAAATAATTTAGAGTTTTGGTTGAAATGAGTACTAGCAGATCAATCAAGTGTTTAAGAATAGATAATGGAGGCAAGTTCACATCTTTGGAGTTTGAAAATTATTTCAAGGAAATTGGAATCATAAGGCATAAAACCATAGTTTACACTCCTAAAAATAACGGTGTTGTTGAATGCATTAAGGGGACTATTGTAGAGAGAGAAAGGAACATGCTTAGTTATGCCAAATTGCAGCACGAGTTGTGGGCATAAGTAGTTAATACAACATTCTATCTAGTAAATTGGTCACCATTGGTTGCAATAGATTGTAAGATTCATGAATAGGTATAGATAGGTCATTCATGTGATTTTTAAAATCTTAAATCTTTTGGTTGTGATACTTATGCTCTTGTTTCTAATAATCAACATTCTAAGTTAGACTCCAAATCAAAGAAATACTCCTTTAGTTATGGTGATGGAGTTAAGGGATATAGATTGTGGGATCCTACAACCCACAAAGTCATCATTAGTAAAGATGTAGTATTTAATAAATCCTTTCTAACAAAATATGATATTGTAGAAAATGATTTGGAATAGGAACAAGTACCACAATACCAACAAGTTTACTTGGAACCTCATCCTTCTATAGAAGAAAAGGAGTAAGAAAATCCTTTTGAAGAAGGAGATGCAGATTTAGAAAATATGAAATAAACTGTGGAAATACCAAAACCATCTATAAGGAGATCTACATGAGTCAAGAATCCTCCTAAAAGGTATGATGATTTCATTTCATTTGTTTATTTGATTTCTAATGATGTGGAACTAAGTTGTTATCAGGAAGCAATGAATAGCACTAAAAATGCTAAATGGAAAACAACAATGAAAGAATAAATGGATTCCTTAGAGAAGAATAAGACATCGGACTTGATAGAAATTCCAAAGGGTAGGCAATTTGTTGGATGCAACTAAGTCTACAAACTAAAGAAGGGTGTTGATAAAATTGAAAGGTGCAAAGCAAGTCTGGTGGCTAAAGGATATTCTCAAAAAGAAGGTATTGATTTTCATGAGGTTTTTCACTAGTTATTAATCTTGTTTCTATTTGGGTTGTATTAGCATTAGTTGCATTACATGATGTTGAGTTAGAGAAACTAGATGTTAAAAGAACATTTTTACATGGAGATTAATTTGGATGAGGATATATATATGAAACAACTAGAAAGGTTTCTTCAAGATCACAATAGAAAATTTGTTTGCAAACTCAAGAATTCATTGTATGGCCTGAAGCAGTCACCCAGGAAATGGTAAAAGAAGTTTGATTCCTTCATGGTGAGCCAAGAATTTTTAAGTGAGTATGACCATTGTGTTTACTTTAAAAGTTTGGAAAATGGCTTATTCATTCTCTTGGTATTATATGTTGATGATGTTTGGAATAACAGTCCATAATACAATTGAGAGGGGGAGTGAATTAGTTGTATGATAGATTAATAAACTTTAAACTTTGAGTAGAAGCAATATCAGATCTAATGAACACAATGAATACCAACACAATAACACAATATTTTGGTGTCGAGGAAACCCTATTAAAGGTAAAAACCCTGATGGGAATTAGCACCCACAAATGATGTACTAAGACTATAGTATCCTTGTTAGTAGATTTAGCCCTGTTAGGAGCTTATTGAAACATTACAGTACATAGTCCTTGTTAGAGGATAGGCCCTATTAGGAGTCAAGAAGAAAAGGGAGGGCTCACTGCCTAATGCTCACTACCCAAAGAAGGTTAAATCCACCTTCAGAACTCACTATTCGCAACACAGGTGTATATGAATAAATACACAATCTTTTTGAACTCTTCGACAACAACTGTCTTTGATTGATCAGTTCCAATGAAGTCCAAAAATAAACCTCTACTCTACATACAACAGATACAAGCTCAGAACTTACATAACCTCTATATATCACCTTTTTTCTCAACCATATCTTTTCGAAAGAAAAGGCCTTACATATATATACCCTATTATAATTCTCCATGATCAGGTTAGCCCATAAGGCTTTCCTAATTAAAAAAAATTACATAAACCCTTGCTAAGATACACACGGTATCTAAAACAAGTATACAACAATTACATTACATCATTTAAGGACCAACATCGGTAATTTATGTTTTTCCAAGAAAAACACATGCTTCATCTCCTGAGTCAACTTCTAAATAAGCCTTTGCCAGAACACACACCACAACTGACATCACCAGTCATTCTGTACCTTGCGCTGAACCAAAAACATCTTTCAATACCATTTCTATCATCTCTCAAGCTCACATAACTTGAATCCATACCATCTGGAAGATATACCAAAAACACAGAGGTTAACTCTGTCATTTCTCATTGCTACAGTCCAGTGACCAGTCTCCACCAAATCATTTGTAACTCATCCAATATGAAAAATTTCATGATGTGATCTTGGATATAAGATCACAACATATCCCTGAACTCTCATCTAACTTTGCAGCTTCTAAATCAACTGTATAGCATCTGTACACTGTGATAACCAACATGTTCTCCTCATAAAAATATATGTTGACATCAGTGACAAAGCACAAATGACAACAATATGAGTGCCCATTTAGTAATGTAGTGATTAAACATATTAAAAGTCTCAATCATCTCCCCATGCATTAGAAATATCCAACAATCTCCCCCTTTGGCATTGATGTCAACATATGGGAAAATCCATCATCCCAAAGTTATACTAATCCAAAGTTCTACTACATACAATCTCCCCATATGGTAGGGATTTTCTCATAGCAAAACTCCCCCTTTGACAACAATGGAAAAGGGTGCCATGAAACATCAACTATTTTCCAACATCTTTCTTCTATGATCACTCCCTCTAAGGAGTAGATATTGGATATTGCTAATGCATGGGGAGGTGATTGAGACATTTAATATGTTTAATCATTGTTACTAAATGGGCACTCATACTGTTGGCATTTTTGTTTTGTCACTGATGTTAACATATGTTTCTATGAAGGAACCAGACTGGTAATCATAGTGTAAAGACAATGTACAAATGTTTTAGATGCTGTGAAGATAGATGAGAGTTCAAGTGGATGTTGTGATCTTATACCTAAGATCACATCATTAGATGTTTCATATTAAGAGAGATAGAAATATTTTAATGAAAACTGGTCACTGGAC
The DNA here is from genome assembly GCA_027943335.1 of Chamaecyparis obtusa. Taxonomy (NCBI): domain Eukaryota; kingdom Viridiplantae; phylum Streptophyta; class Pinopsida; order Cupressales; family Cupressaceae; genus Chamaecyparis; species Chamaecyparis obtusa. Next base: position 1,794,480 of record BSBK01006846.1, read on the forward strand.
TGTGACAGTGAGAATTGACAGAGTTATTCTCTAGGTTTCTCGTCTATCTTTTAGAGGATTTGGATTCAAGGTATGCAAGCTTGAAGGATGATAGACATGGTACTGAAGGATGTTCATTGGTTAGCACAAGGTACAGAATAATTGGTGACATCATCTATGACATGTGTTCTAGCGATGGTTTATTTTAAATTTGACTCGAGAAATGAACCATGTGTTTTGTTTGGCGAGCATAAATTAAGGATGTTGGTCCTTAATTGTTGTGATGTAATCATTGTAGAATTGTCCTAGATATCATGTGTATCATAGCAAGGGTTTATGTAATTGTTTGTAATTAGGAAAGCCTCATGGACCGACTTGATCATGGTAAATTGTAATAAGGTATATATATAGAGTCTTTTCTTTGGAAAAGATATGGATGAAATGTATGTGATATAAAGAGGTTGTGAAAGCTACAATCTTGTGTCTACTGTATGTAGAATAGAGGTTTACTGGTGGAATTCATTGGAACTGATCAAGTAAAGATAGTTCCTGGCAAATAGTTCAAAAGATTGTGTATTTCTTTATATACACCTATGTTGTGAACAATTGAGTTCTGAAGTTGGATTTAACCTTCTTTAGGTAGTGAGCCTTGGGTAGTGAGCCCTCCCTTTTGTTCTTGACTCCTAATAGGGTCTATCCTCTAACAAGGACTATGTACTATAATGTTTCGATAAGCTCCTAACAGGGCAATATCTTCTAACAAGGATAACTATACTCTCAGTACATCATTTGTGGGTGCTAATTCCCACTAGGGTTTTTAACTTTAACAGGGTTTCCTCGTAACAAAAATATTGTGTTAATGTGTTGGCATTCATTGTGTTTATTGGATCTGATATTATGGAGCTTAAAGTTTAATATTTTTTTATACAACTGATTCACCCCCCTCTCTGTTGTATTGTGGACTGTTATTCCTAACAATTGGTATCAAAGCCTGTGGTCCTCAGAGAGAAAGCTTAACATCTTGAGGTGATCTTGGAGATGGCACTCTATGGGAAGGATGGTCCTAAATTTTATCTTGAGAACTTTGACAGTTGGAAGAACAAGATGCCAACACACTTTTTGTGTTTGGGCATAGACTACTGGATGATTACAAAGAAGAAGGAAGCCCTAAAGACTGAGAATGATTTTTTGTCTGCTACGGATGATGAGAAGAAGTTATTCTCATGTAACATGGTCACAAGGGAAGCAATGATCAGTGCACTATCTGAAGGTGAGTTCACTGAAGTTAAAGACTTAGATTTGGCATATGAAATTTAGAATAGATTAGAAGCATTATATGAAGGAGACAAATATTCCAAGCAAGCAAAGTTACAAAACTAGAAAACAAAGATGGAAAAGCTGCAAATGAATGAGGATGAAAGCATTAGGGCCTATGTTCAAAGGGTCACAGAAGTAGTAGTTGGAGTTAGAAATTATGGAGGCACTTATGATGAAGAAGAAGTTATTGCAAAGATCCTCAGATCACTAACTCCTGCTTACAAGTTCAAGTCTATGTCTATTCAAGAAACTATACCTCTAACTTGGAACTTTAGCAGAGAGATGTTGATTGAAAAAATTACTACTTTTGAAGCTACAAAATTAGGAGAAGTTGTACCTAAAGTTGAATATGCATTCAAGGCATCCACACACAAGAAATTGTCTACACTTCCGAGCACCAGCAAAGAAGACCTAAAAGAAGAGCTTGGTGAGTATGTTGAGGAATGGGAACAGATAATGACAGAAGAAAGAAAGATGGATGAACTTGTTGCACTAATTGCTAGAAGATAAAAAAGAGATAAGGGAAGGTTTGAAGGCAAGTTACCCTTTAAATGATTTTCATGCAATAAGGTAGGTCATTTTGCATCTAGATGTCCTATAAGAGTTTCTAAGTACAAACCTGATTATGAAAAGATTAAAAGGGACAAAGAATGTTATTATGCTAGCAAAGGAATCTCTAATGATGGTGATTTAGATTGTGAAGAGATTGGATTTGTTGCTATTAGAGATGAACCAATACATGAAGAAAAAGCTTTAGTATCTCATGTTGACAGGAAAACTGAATGGATAATTGATAGTGGTTGTTCTCATCATATGACTGGTGATAAGAACAAGTTTGTTAAATTAGTAAAGTATGATGGAGGTGTTGTGAGATTTGGGGATAGTCTCCCTAAGTCTATCATAGGAGTAGGATCCATTACTCTGGATGGAAAGACTAATATAGATAATGTACTACTTGTTGAAGGACTTAAAAATAATCTATTGAGTGTTAGATAGTCAATGGATAAAGATTTTTAGTTAAGTTTTGTTAATGGTAAATGTTTTATCAGAAGCAAGGAAGAAAAACTGAGAGCTATTAGTTCAAAATCTAGAGGTAATGTATTTGAACTAAACACATCTAGAGCCTCTTGTTTTGTTGTGAAGGTAGATGATAGTTGGTTATGGCATAGGAGATTTTTTCATGTTAATTTTGATAACATTGTGAAGGTGAGTATGGCTAATGCAGTAAGAGATCAACCAAAGATTGTGAAACCATCTAACACTATATGTAGAGAATGTGTTATGGGAAAGAAAACTAGAAGCAGTCATAAAAGAAAAGTATATACATCAAAAGGAAAGTTGGATTTAATACATATAGATCTATGTGGACCTACAAGAACAAAGTCATACTATGGTGAAAGGTATTTTATATTCTTTTTTGATGACTTTTCTAGAATGATGTGGGTTACTTATTTAAGAGAAAAGTCATAAGCATTTGATAAATTCAAGTTGTTCAAAGAAAAAGTAGAGAATGAATCAGGTTTAAAGATCAAGTGTTAAAGGCCAGACAGAGGTGGAGAGTTTACTTTAGACTTATTCAATTCATACTACGAAGAGCATGGGATAAAGAGACAAACATCTGCTCCTAGGACTCCACAACAAAATGGGATAGCAGAGAGAAGAAATAGAACTATACTTGATGTTTCTAGGATAATGTTGATTGAAGGAAATGTATCTTATGTACATTAGAGAGAGGCTATTGGAATAGCAGTGTACACATTGAATAGAATTCAATTCAGAGAAGGTACAAGTAAGACTCCCTATGAACTATGGTTTGATCATACTCCTTTTGTAAAATATTTCAAAATATTTGGTAGTAAATTTTATATCAAGAGGGATGATGAGATAGGGAAGTTTGATGCTAGAAGTGATGAAGAAATCTTCCTGGTTACTCCGTTAAAATCAAGACTTACAAATGTTTCAATCTAAGATTGAGGAAGATGATTGAAAGTAACAATGTAAGAATAGATGAGAAGTTTCAGATACAAGAAAGAATGTATGATAGTAATCAAATTTCAGAGATAAATGAAACTACTACTACTAAAGAAGGAGAAGAACTTGTTGAGGAAGAAAGTGAAAAAGAGGCTTGTGATGCTAGCACAAGAAAGGCTACTGAGCCTCCTAAAACACCAAGGTATGTAAAAATTAACCATCTTGAAAATCAAATTATTGGCAATACCAGTCAGGGAGTACTAACTAGATCAAAAGTTAGAGAAGAAATTTATTTAATTTTTCAAGTTGAGCCAAAGATTACAGATGAAGCATTTAAAGATGAATCTTGGATAAATGCTATGAAAGAGGAATTGGATTAGATAAATAAGAATAATACTTGGGAACTGGTTCCTAGACCTAAAAATAAAAATGTAATAGGAACAAAATGGGTTTTCAGAAACAAAATGCATGAAGAAGGAACTGTTGTAAGGAACAAAGCGAGATTAGTGTGCAAGGGATACTCACAACAAGAAGGCATAGACTTTGAAGAAATATTTGTTCATGTTGCTATAATAGAGGTAGTAAGATTGTTCTTATCTTATGTTGCACATAAAAACTTCAAAGTGTATCAGATGGATGTTAAATTTGCATTTCTGAATGGACATCTTGAAGAAGAAGTGTATAAAGAACAACCAGATGGATTTCCTCTATGCGAAGATAAAGGCATGTGTGCAAATTAAAGAAATCTCTGTATGGGCTGAAGAAAGCTCCTAGGGCTTGGTATGCAAGGTTAGACAAGTATCTACTTGGGCTTTGATTCAGAAAAGGTAATGCGGGCAGTAATTTGTATTTAAGAACTAGTGAAGATGGAATCCTGATAATATAAGTATTTATGAATGACATTATCTTTGGAGGTAATGATGATCTATGTAAGAAATTTTCTAAAGAAATGGAAAGTGAATTTGAGATGTCCATGATAGGTGAAATTAAGATCTTTCTTGGATTACAAATAACTTAGAATGAGAATGGTATTTTCATTTCTCAGACCAAGTATCTCAAAGAGTTTTTTAAGAAAATTGGAATGGAAGATTGTAAACCAGTAGGAACACCTATGGTGATTGGTAACAAGCTAACAATTGATGATGAATCAAAGTGTGTCTTTAAGACTTTGTATAGATCAATGGTTGGAGTACTATAATATATGACCCACACCAGACCAGATATTGCTAATGTTGTTGGGATTGTGGCTAGATATCAGGCAAAACCCAAAGAAACACATCTAACTATTGTGAAAAAGATACTGAGGTATCTAAGAGGAACCATAGCTATGGCTTATGGTATGACAAAAATGATAGCTTTGAACTTCATGCTTATACTGATGCCAATTGGATAGGAAATATTGATGTCAGAAAAAGTACTAGTGGTGGTGCATTTTTCCTTGGGAAAAAGTTGGTTTCTTGGCTAAGTAAGAAACAAGATTGTATAGCACAATCTACTATTGAATCGGAGTATGTTGCTACTTCTATAAAATACACTCAGATTGTTTGGATGAAACAGATGCTGACAAACATTGGAATAACTTTTGATGAGCCTGTGGTTATTCATTGTGATAACACTAGTCCAATAAATATTTCAAAGAATCTAGTGATGCACTCCAAAACTAAACACATTTCTATCAAGTATCACTTCTTGAGAGACAATGTGGCAGAAAAGGAAATCAAACTAGAATATATCAGTACAAAAGAGAAAATTGTAGACATCTTCACAAAGCCACTATCGAAAGATAAATTTGAATATCTCAGAGGTATGTTGGGGGTTTAGGCCCCTCCTAGTCAGAACTAAATGATGCAGAGATGCATCAGTCTAGAGGTATTTAGAGCCTTATCATTATCTGGACTGGATGTAGGGATCTACTCCTCAAGGGGAGTGATCATGGAAGAAATTTTATCTGTGAAGGAAACCAAAGCCTCATGGAACCCTTTTCCATTGTTTTCAAAGGGGGAGTGTTGCTATGAGAAAATCCCTACTATATGGGGAGATTGTTTGGTTGCAAAACTTTGGATTGATATAAACTTTGGGATAAAATTTTCCCATATGTTGACACCAATACCAAAGGGGCAGATTGTTGGATATTGCTAATGCATGGGGAGGTGATTGAGACATTTAATATGTTTAATCACTATGTTATTGAATGGGCACTCATACTGTTGTCATTTGTGTTTTGTTACTAATGTCAACATATGTTTCTATGAAGGAACCATACTGGTAATCACAGTGTACAGACACTGTACGGATGTTTCAGATGTTGCAAAGATAGATAAGAGTTCAGGTGGATGTTGTGATCTTATATCTAAGATCACATCATTAGATGTTTCATATTAAGAGAGGTACAAATGTTTTAATGAAAATTGGTCACTAGACTGTGAAAGTGAGAATTGATAGAGTTAGTCTCTGGATTTCTTGGTATATCTTTTAGAGGATTTGGATTCAAGGTATGCGAGCTTGAAGGATGATAGACATGGAAATAAAGGATGTTCATTGGTTAGCATAAGGTACAGAATGATTGGTGATTTCATCTATGGTGTGTGTTTTGGTGATGGTTTATTTTGAAGCTGATTCAGGAAATGAAGCGCGTGTTTTGTTTGGCGAGCATAAATTAAGGATGTCAGTCATTAATTGTTGTAATGTAATCATTGTAGACTTTTCCTAGATACAATGTGTATCTTAACAAGGGTTTATGTAATTGTATGTAATTAGGAAAGCCTCATGGGCCGACCTGATCATGGTAAATTGTAATAAGGTATATATATAGAGTCTTTTCTTTGGAAAAGATATGGATGGAGAAAATGAGTATGAGAGGGTTGAAAGATTTATCTTTTGAATAAAGAGAAGGGGCTCTGCAATCGTATGACTCCTGAGGCTAAGGTGTTGAGCACTTCTACCATCGTACTCTATAGATCCCCATGGCTTCTCTCTATTCTCCTTTGTGGTTTCGTGCTTTTCATGGTCCTTTTCATCTTGTTTTTCCCTCTGCTTGGTTTGGTTCCTTTCATTTTATTTCTCTACCATTTTTGTGTGTTCTATGTGGGGTGTGATTAGGGTTTTCTTAGGGATGTCTTTGGAGCCAGGTCCTCTTGGCTCCCAACCTGGTTCATCCGTGTGTGAGACTGGAACAAATACGGCGAATGATGGAAAACCCTTAAGTATGGATATTGATGGAGGCAATAAAGTTATTAATGGAGAATGTCAAGATAATAATAATCAAACATGCCAAGGGGAATCCACTAAGATTTATAATGGGAAGTTGGAGGACAAGCCATCATACAAGGAGGTGTTGGCAAAACAGTCACGACTCGAGTGTTTGTTGTCAGCAACCTTCAATGGAGTTTTCCTCGCAGGAAAGGAACCAACTCGATGGCCTGTAGCCAATGGAGATAGACGGGGTGGGGGTGTCACTGAGGATGGCATGGCCAAAGATAGAGAAGGTGGAACTGGTAAGCCTGCTCTGTATGAACTTCAGACTCTCTCACTCTCCCATAATGAAGATATGGTAAAGGCCATTAGGAAGGAACAAGTAAGGCTTAAAGAAATTGCAATTTTCTTTGTATGTTTAGAAAAAGACTCTCTTCCTGAAAGAAATTTTTTTGATGATTGGATTGCGCATGTCTGGGGTAAGAAACTAGGTATTCAAGTTAGTTTCTGTAGGATGATTCCAAAGGGGTTGTTTGTTGTTTTTTTCAAAACACATGCCATGCAGGAAAGGGTGCTTAAAAAGAGGCACTGGAATGTGGGTTAGTCCATTTTTAAAGCTTTTCAATGGTCTACTAAAGGGGAGGTTGAGCGGTTCATGGCTCTGACTATCCCCCATTGGGTGGAGATTAGAAATCTTCAGCCTGAATTCTGGCCTTTTATAGCTCAAATTGTCCACCCTCTTGGGTCGGTTCTGCAAATTGAGGAAGCAAGATATACTTTACCTCACTTGAATGCTAGAATCTTGATGACCCTCAAACCAGAAATTGATTTCCTAAATATTATCTCATTGGACTTAGAAGATGAACAGTTTTCTTGGGAAATTGCACTCTTAGGTGATTTAAGTTCCTATTTTCATTGTAAACAAAATGGTCATTCCAAAAAGGAGTGTTTGGCCTTGTGGATTTATCAAAACCCTAAATTTACCAGTAAACTAAATATGAAAGATAGTAAGGCCAACTCATAAAATAATGACCCTAATAAAGACAAAGATGCTAACAACTCAAAAATTGATGAGACTAGTCTAGTGGATGGTAAAAAATCAGTCCCCGAGCCGATTGTTAATAGTGAGATAACTAGCAGTCAAGATAAAGTAGATAAAGATGTTTTTTTATGTATCAGTAATCCTTTATTTGATGGCAATGTGACTTTGGGTCAAAATATAGTTGCTCTCAAGTCCCTAGTCAATTGTCAACCAGTTCCTACCCATGAAACTAAGTATGTTAATGTATGCACCCTAAAATGGTCGCCTAGACTTTGGGCCCCATTTATTTGATTTATCAATCCTGAATCATTTTGATCATTAATCAATATTTTGAATATTATCAATTTCTTGATCAAATCCTAATTTCGATCATATATTGGATTTTTATCCTAGGGGCTAACCATTTATCCTAAGTCTTTATTTAATTAAAAGGAATATTTCCTCCCCTTTCAATTAAATAAAAAAGCCCCCACTTTCCCTCTTATCCTAAGTTGCACAAATAAAGCATTATTCCTATTTTATAAAAAGGGAAAAAGCACTTTTTGTCTCACATGAGGCTCAAAAGTCAACACTTCACTCTCATTGGAGGATACTTGTGCACATGGATTGCTCCTCTTTCAAGCTCCACCGCTGATTAAGATCTTTTGCCTCTTAATCTCCATGGTCCATTCCTTTGCATTTCTTATAAAAGGAGAGCTCTCTCCTTCATTTGGAGACCCACATTTTTATGCTATTGTTATGCTGCAGGTTTTGGAGCCCTTTGAAGACATCCTTGCGTCCAAGCTTTGAAGACCTTGTTGTTGCATTTCATTTAGTTTGCTTTGATAGTTGCATAATCATGGCATTCTTAGAGTAGATTTCCTTTTATGCAATCTCACATAGTCTAAATAGGAAGGATTTGTAATCCATTGCTATTTCCTTTCATAGATTAGATTTCTTTTCAAGCATTGCATTGTTATCATTTAGCTTAGATTTGCATTCTCATATAGTTTGCATTGCATTTCCATTTAGATTCTTGGGGATATTGGCATTGTTGCCCTTGTCTTCATTTGAATCTCTCATTGTGTGGTTGACTAGCAAGGTCACCTTCTTGTAGCTCTAGCTGAGAGCAAAACTCATAGTCCCTTGCAACTCCATGCATAGAGAGCTATGAGCCGCTTTGTGAGGCCTCACTCTTGAGCAACCTTGCAAGTAATGGTTCATAGAAGTGCATATTTTAATGTGTACATTTCTGGCGCCCACCGTGGGGCAGAGTAGATAGCTTTGTCCTTTTATTTGATGCATTTTTCGTCATTTTTGGATTAACTGTCGGAAAAATCTGTGTCTCTGGTTTTCTGTCTCAGATTATCGCGCGACACTTCTCAGAAATATCGCGCGATATACTTCCTGTCTTGGTGCGATACTTCGCTCGGAAAAAGTATCGCACGCCTATAGCGAGGTCTATCGCCTGGCATCGGGCGAAGTATCGCCTGGCATCGTGCGAAGTATCGCTCGACTGGGGAAGTATCGCCCGACTATAGGAGACTGTGTCGCACGATACTGTTGGAGACTGAGAAACATCGCCTGGTCTGGCAGAGACTTGCACTTTCAATTTTTTGTCCGAATTCGACTATTTTAGCTTGCTGTTCTGTTTTACTTTGTTTAAATAGGTCTAACCTGCTTTTTTTTAGCTTAAATCCATTAGATTATTGCACATTTACATTTGGATTTTGTTTTGCTAACATTGTGGGCCTAACAAGTTGTGTTTGTAGGTGCTCTCCTTTTCTTAAAAAAAAAAAAAAATTGCTAAAAACGCATGTCAAAGAGGGCTACTAACAGTTTTTGCAGGGCTGCCCAAGCATAAAAAAACAAAAAAAAAAAAATTTTCCATTTCTTGCTTGTTGTTGTTTTCCTTTCATTTGTGGCATTTACTAATTGTATTAGGAATCTTAATACCTTGTGAAAGGGATTTTGAGGTGGTAGGAGAAGTATGCTCTTCACCTTTAGGTGAATCAGAAAATCTTGACCCATCTTAAAGTTTTGGAAGCAAGGGGGTAATTGATCTCTTTGCTTGGTGTGTTTGGGAAAAATTCTTGAGATAGGGGAGTATGCTCTTCACCCTTGTGGTGAATCAAAAACCTTGAACCTCAAGTGTTGATCCATTTTGTTTAGTTTAGGAATCCTTTAGAGGGCCTGCTCTTGAGCAATCAAGAGGAACGACTCAAGTGGGGACAACCTTGTCATCATTCTCCTTGGTGGCAAGTGATTCCAACTCACTATAATCTCAAGGCTATCAAGGACACCAAAAACCTTGATAGACATAACACTTGTCTTCGCTTGATGTAAGTACTTGTGGGATTGTGACCATGAGGAAAACATTGAGCAAGAATGCTTAAGGTACTCTTGAGGCCGCGAGGTCCTAGTCCTTTATGAGGAGCAAGAGGGGTGTTGTGAACGGAAATCCTTATTAAGAACCATTAGATAGAAGCCACCCTCTTTTAGCCGCTTATCTTCTTAGTGCAAGGATTGATCCAAGTGGTTTACCCGGATCACCTTAAGATACTCACCATATGTGTCCCTTTGGTTGTGTCATTTTGACATTTCCATGACAAAGCCAATATCTCTTGTGGGCAACCACTTGGTGTGAGGCAAGGGGGCATCAAGTTGTGGGCTAAGTTGATAAGTATTGAGCCTTGTCTTGTAGGTAGTAATTGCTTGAATTGTCTTCGATTGTGTAATACCAGTGTAAACGTTCTCAACATACAAACAATCGGTAGCATTCATAGGGTGCTTTTTCAATTTTGATATCACAAGTGTTTGTCTTGGCAAGGTTGCTTTTGCCCTTGTTTCAAGTGTTTGAAGACATGTTTGATCCTTTACTGTTTGCAAACCTGTCCGAATGCTGTTGAATCTGTGACTGAAATCGAAAACATTAACCCTCAGACTGAAAATTTTGACCAAACAGATCCAAAAATGCAAATTTCACACAATTCTGGTCAAGAGTTGAATAATTCTGTAACAGTATCGCACCCTGTGAGGCGAAGTATCGTGCGATACTTCGCACATGCTAGAAATATCGCACCCTTTGAAGAGAAATATTGCGCGATAGTTCGCCCCTGACGGACTATCGCCCTGCCTGCCTGGGGTATATCGCCCTATAGTATTAAGAAGTATCGCCTGTCTTAGGGCGAAGTATCGCACGGGTAGAGGTTTATCGCCCCAGTAGCCTGGAGTATATCACCTGACTCGTTTTTGTCGTGCTTAAATTTTGGTCAGTTTCAGTTGCTGTCAATTAGGCCAGGTCTTAGAACAGGCTTCTCACCCTGACGTTTGAGATCTGTCTTGACTCCAAATCTCTGGTTCTTAGTTCTTCGGGATAGCATCATTTGGTTTACAAAGTCACTTTGGAATAATTGTCAAGTTAGAAAGCCATTCTTGGTGCCAAGGTTCATCTTTAAAAGTGTTAGCTATATTCTGGGAAAATTTCAGTTCTCTTATTGTCCAAATCGCTCTCATTTTTCAATTATCTTTTGGCCTAGTCCAACCTCCTGATTCAAAAGTGCAAGGGTAGTCACCCTTTGATTTGAAGCACCTCTTTGACAGTGTTGGTAAAGCCCCCTTTCTTTTCTTTTTTTTCTATCTTTGGACAATAGAGGATTTCGATTATCCTAGTTTGGTGTTGACACTTTAGGTCACCTTATCATTGAGAATATCTCTCTTTCATGTCAGTTACGACAAGGTACCAAGTTAATCAAGGGAAGCGACCCCCTGTTGCCTTTAGCCAGTTACCACCTATCAAGACCCGTCGACAACCTAAGGGAAAAGGACCCCTTTTTGACCAATCTCCTAAGAGTGAATCCGAGGTTTGTTTCAATCCGGGAGCTAACCCTAGTGAAGTGAGCACCTCTTTCATACCACTTTCATCAAGCATGGACATGAGTTACACTTTCACCCGGCAACAAAGAGAAGCCATGAATCAAACTCTCGAGGATATCTTTCAACGACACAGAGGAGAGTATGGTGGTTCTTCTCATGCCAGTCCACCCGGGTCACCTCCTAACAACGCGAGGTATTTTGATGCTCAACAACGAGCTGAAAGACAGCATAAGTCAGCCCACTCAGATTCAGGGTCACAACACGAAGACCAGAACAACGAATCTGGTGATCACCATATCAACGCAGCTAATGCAATAAGGCATTCAAGACAGACCTCCCCACTTAAGGACACTTCTCGATATGCAAATACAAGATTAAGAAGTATTGAGAGAGAGAAGCAAGCCTACTTAGATGAACAGGCTGCAAAAAAGGAAAAATTCCGACAACTAGAGGAAGAGGAACGTGCATTGTTGGATATACAGAAAAGAGTCGCCCAAGAAGAAGAAGATAGACTCTATGCACAACAACTCCAAAATCGATCTAACAGGAGGGGAGCCAATAGTGGGACCAACTCGCCCCCATCTACCCCTTCCCCTAGCCCTCGAAGAAGATCAAAGACACCCTCACGATCCCCAAGTCCTAGAGGAAGAAGGACTTCAAGATATGACCATCATAGGAGACAATCGTCTCATATACATTCAAAGCAACCCTCCCAACGAGCACATCATGGCTCACAACATGGAGGCAGTTATGCTAAATCCGATCATATGGACTTCATGACTATGCAACAAGAACCATCCTTTCAAGCCTATGTGGAGCAATACGTGGAACAAAACAAAGACCAATTTTTGGAAAGTCTTATCAACAAAGGCGCTAAAGTTCCATATAACTTTGATGTTCACCAAAAAATCAAGAAACAGAATCCTTCAACTGATGAGTTAATCTTACAAATGCAAAAGGATATAGACAGAATGAAGGCTCCCAAGAGTACATTTCATTTGGACTCCATATGTCCTAATCCCATTGACAAAAGTGTGGTGATGGTAGAATTCCCTAAGAAAGTTGAATTCCCAACATACGACAAATATGATGGCACGGGTGACCCTCATGACCATGTTCGACAATTCTACATAATGAGCTTTTCCTTTCACCACGAAGACTCCTACTTGCTGAGATTATTCCCAAGGAGTTTAAAAGGTCAAGCCATGGAGTGGTTCACCAACCTTTCCCCTCCAGTAAGGACATTTAGAGAACTTGTCCAAAGATTTGTACAACATTTTGCTTACAATTTATCTAGGTCGGTCACCATGCTTGATTTGTGTAAACTTAGGCAAAATCAAGGGGAATCTTTTGTCACCTTTTTGCAACGATGGAGGCGATTGTGTTCAAAATACCCAAGGACAATCCCTGAAGAAGAAAGAATTGATATCATTGTGAACAATCTAATACCAGAACTCAAGTATGAAGTCAAGAAGATTCCATTTAATTCTTTTGATACTATGGTAGAGGTGGCATGTCGCATTGAGGATGTCCTAAAAGAACAAGGAATTTTGGCTAAACCAACAAATACCAACAATAGCCAAAATAACAATACTAATGGTAACAAGGACAAAAAGAACTCTTTTTGGAACAAAAACAAGCAAGTCGTCAACGATGGAGTTGTTGATTCATCTCAAGTCAAAAATGAAGGAGTTCTTAATCTCTCTCATGCAGTTCAAGCTATGAAGTTGCAAACATCATCAACGCAACAAGACAAACCTCAGTATCAAAAGAGATCTAAAACGGAGAAAAGACAATTCACTAAATTGGGAGAATCCTATGCAGATGTTTTTAAGACACTAGTTGCTCATAATCTGGCGCACCCACAGGATCCTACAAAACATCGAATACCAGATCCTTTACCTCATTGGTGGGATGCTAAGGCTTTTTGCGTTTTCCATAATGGGATTGGACACGATATAGAAAATTGTTTCAAACTCAAGCATCTTGTCCAAGACCTTATTGAGAAAGGACAATTACAAGTGGGTGGGTTAACTACTAATGCAGACCATAAAGCCTTTAAAGAGCCCTTGCCTAAATATGAAAAAGGAGAGAATTCTAGTAAGAATGGCAAGGCGGCTATTAACTACACATACACACATGCTGATAATGTGATTAATATGCTTGACGTGGCTGACGATAATATCAACATGGTGAGAAAGAAAGATCCTTATGGACATAATGTGGACTCAATACCTATGACTAATGAAAGACCCGCTGTGGTGATAAGAGGTCCTCACACACAAGGAATGCCCCGGTCCCTCAATGTTGTCACTAGGGGACAGACTCAAGCACCCATTATCATCAAAGGTCCTAGCACTAGCAAGTCTAAACAACCCACGTCCAAAGGTGCTCCTCCAAAACCTGTCGTTGGTCCTGATTCCAATTACAACCTTATTGACCAACTACAACGTACACCCGCTCAGATATCCATTTTTGAGCTTTTAGAATTATCTCCTAAGCACAAGCGCGTCCTCGAGGATGCCTTGCGAGCAGCCAATGTCCCTAATAACTTAGATATCGACCAATTCCAAAACATGGTCAACCATTTGGCTAGCCCTCATTTCCTCACTTTCTCAGAAGAAGATGACAAATCCATTAGTCACCCACATAATTTGGCCTTACACATCGAGGTCATGATTCATAAAACCCGTGTTAGACGTGTACTGATAGATGGGGGTGCGGGGCTCAATATTTGTACTCTGAGTTTGCTGCTAGCTCTAGGGTATTCTGAGAACGTCATTGACACAAAGAAAAGAATCACAATCAAAGCATATGATGAAGCAGAAAGAAGTTCTAAGGGATTGGCTGTTTTGCCTATTCGTATTGGTCCTGTAGAAAGAGACATATTGTTCCAAATTGTTGACGTTGGACCTCTCGCCTACAACATTTTGCTAGGTAGGCCATGGATTCATGAAATGCAGGCAGTCCCATCGACATATCACCAGTGTGTTAAGTTCCCCCATAATGGTGTAGAAATTTGCATCCCGGGAGACAGTGCTCTATCAGTTAATACCGTTTCTGCGGGATCACATGTACCTTTGAATAGAGAAGCTGACAATCCTAGTAGTTCACTTGAACAATGCAAGCAGAAATTCAAGACCATGGACCTTGGGATGGGAGATTATAAGATTGATTCTTTTACAAAAATGCCAATCTCTCCTAGGTCTTATGGGAGACCCTCCCCAAATGTGAAGCCTTCATCATCAGCAATGATGTTATTTGGGAAATTTGTTGAGTCTTCGGTCCCCATTCAAGAAGAGAAAGAAGAAGTTGCTGTAAGGAACTGGATATATCACGAAGAGAAATACAAACATAATGAGAATTTTGCTCCTTCACCTGAAACTTATGGGAAAGGATACACACTGGTCAAAAATATGGGATATCCGGGATTTGGTCCCCTTAGTCATAGGCTGGATGCTAAAGCTGAGCCTCTTGATCATGCTCTCTTTGGACGCAAAAATAAGTCCACGATCGGCTTAGGTTTTGAGAACAAGAAGAAGAAAGGTATCCCTGTCCCAGTTGCAACGGACAGCGACAGTGATACAGATTATACGCCCGATCTCTCCAATCAACAAGATATGTCTGATGATTGGGTGCCCTCCACGAATCTCCTTTGGGGAGATTCCACAAATTTGATGCTTAATAATCCTACTATCCCAGCTGCGACGGATAGTGATTGTGTGACTTCTAGATCGACAAAGGAAAATGTTACTGTCCTAGCTGCGACGGATAGTACCAATACTAGAAAGGGGGAAACCCTCCCTAACCTTGAGGCTTCTACATCACGAGGCCTAAATGATGACTTAGAGACAGACTCCCATGAATATGAATGGGATTCACTTTCAGATGCAACAATTGAGCTAGATGTGGATATTATCCACGCCTATAGTACCCAACCCGATGCAACTAACGATCCTAGTGTCAGACTAGAGGATTGCCCTCCTCAAATCGCCTTAGTAGACGATGCTTCGTTTGATAGGATGAGCCCCAATTCAGGTATCTTAGGAGAAGACTTGATGAGCTCCGATTATATGGTCACCAGAGATGACACCTTTCACATTCACAACATCGAACCTACCATTGACTTGCCCCTTGTTCACTTTGACCTGATTGACTGGCCCCAGCGCCACCACGAGCCCACATTCCTCACATTTCACAACGATTACGAAATTGCTTGCTATCTGAATGCTCTCGAACCCGTGGCTTCTTCCACCAGTGAACCAACAACCAGCATGACGGAGCCTGATATTAAGTACCTCAGTCTCAAAACAAAAGAGAAAAAGAAAAATAGGTCTGATGGCGAAAACCACTTTGTGGCGGTGTCAGAACCAAAAATAGTAAAAAGAAATGACGCATCCAAAGGTGAAAACCTCTTTGAGGCACCTAAGGATGGGGTACTTAATAACTTGCCGAGTTATTTCCAGGATAGATCATCAATCTTGATTGAACCAACAAAGCCGGTCAATCTAAACACAGAAGAAAATCCTCAGATAGTCCATCTTGCTCAGTCTTTATCAGAGGAAGAGACCAAGGCATATGTACAGTTTTTACAGAAAAAGAAAATTAATTTTGCATGGACCTACTCAGACATGCCAGGGCTTGACACAAATCTCATAATGCATCACTTATCTATAGCTCCAGGAGTCAAGCCAGTCAAACAGAGACTAAGAAAAATGCATCCACATATAGCTCTACTTGTCAAAGGAGAATTAGAAAAACTTTTGAAAGCTGGATTCATTAGAGCCATCGATTATGCAGAATGGATCTCAAACATAGTACCGGTCTCCAAACATGATGGGTCCATTCGTGTCTGCACAGATTTTAGAGATCTAAACAAAGCATGCCCAAAGGATGACTTTCCACTTCCAAACATTGACATGATAGTGGACATGACGGCGGGCTATGACATATATTCCCTAATGGATGGTTTCTCGGGGTATAATCAAATCAAAATAGCTCCTGAAGACCAAGAGAAAACAGCATTCACATGTGCATGGGGAACCTACTGTTGGAACGTCATGCCATTCGGGTTAAAGAATGCAGGAGCAACCTACCAAAGAGCTATGACAACTATCTTTCATGATATGATGCACAAAAATATGGAAGATTATGTGGATGATACCCTGGCAAAATCAAGAAAAAGGGACACACACCTCAATGATCTGGAAGTAATTCTAGATCGTATGGAACAATTTCAACTCAGATTGAATCCAAAGAAGTGCGCATTTGGCGTCACCTCAGGCAAACTTTTAGGATTCATAATATCAGCAAAAGGTATTGAGGTTGATCCCGAAAAGGTCCAAGCAATCCTAGATATGCCACCTCCTCGAAATATCAGCCAAATGAGAAGTCTTCAAGGACGTCTTCAATCAATTAGAAGGTTTATTTCTCAGCTTGCAGATAGAGCGCAACCCTTCAACAAGACATTGCATAAGGGTGCTTCTTGTGTTTGGAACGAGGATTGTCAAAAGAGCCTAGATCAGATCAAACAATACTTGGCTAATCCTCCGATCTTAATGCCTCCTATTCCAGGGAAACCATTGCTTCTATATATCTCAGCTACAGACACTTCCCTGGGGGCATTATTGGCTCAAACAGATGATACTGGGAAAGAACGGGCCATCTACTATATCAGCCGTACTCTAGTCTCTTATGAGATCAATTACAATAATATCGAGAAATCTTGTCTCGCGGTGGTGTTTGCTTCTCAAAAGTTGCGCCACTACATGCTTGCACATACCATACACTTGATTGCCAAAATTGATCCTCTTAAATATTTGCTTGGTAAGGCTGCCCTGACGGGTAGACTTGCTAAATGGATGATGGTCCTCACTGAATTTGACATAGAGTACGTTGAAAGAAAGGCAATAAAAGGGCAAGCTATTGCTGACCAATTAGCTGATTTTCCAATCCAGGATAGTATGCCAGTCCAAGTGGAATTCCCAGATGAACACATCTTATATACCACTACTCGCACTTGGACAATGTTCTTTAATGGCTCCCGCATGCAAAATGGGTCAGGTGCTGGAGTGTTATTTGTTTCTCCACATGGGTACAACATTCCGAAGTCTTATAAACTATTATTCCCATGTACCAATAATATTGCAGAATATGAAGCTTTAACTAATGGCTTGAAAATGGCTATAGAATGGAATATCACAGAATTACATGTCTTTGGGGATTCTCAGCTAATCATCAACCAAGTCAATGAAGAGTATCAAACCAAGGATGACAAATTGATACCCTATAAAAAGATGGTTGATTCTTTGAAACGCTATTTCACCTTTGTGACGTTTCAACAAATCCCTAGGATAGAGAACAAAGCTGCAGACGCCATGGCCACATTGGCTTCACTTCTTCAGTTGGAGACACATGAATCCAGATTTGAATTCCTGGTGGAAGAGCTACACCATCCCATCTTTGACTCATCTGAAAGCCGTGTCATTTGTGCCATTATCACACACGAGTCCTCCCGATATGGTGCTATCTATTCATATCTTCGTGATGGCATCATCCCTGACACATTCACCCACTCCGAACGCCGAAACCTCATCCGTAACGCCTCTCGCCACACCCTCATCTCTGGTGACTTATATAGAAGGGGTTTAGATGGGACACTCCTTAGGTGCTTGGAAAAGGAGGAATCCAACCAAGCGTTAGCTGACATCCACGAGGGCATTTGTGGTGGGCATTCTAATGGTCTTGCCATGGCCCGAAGGTTGCTTAGGGCGGGATATTATTGGCCCACAATGCAGATAGATGCAGTCACCTTTGCTAAGTCATGTGAAAAATGTCAGAAACACGGCAATCTGATTCATGCTCCGGGTAGGGAGCTAATCCCTTCTATTTCTCATTGGCCATTTCAGCGCTGGGCCTTTGATCTGGTTGGGCAAATTCACCCCAACTCATCAGGTGGACACAAGTTCATCATTACTGCCACTGACTACTTCACAAAATGGGTGGAGGCCGTACCACTTTCTGTTGCTTCAGGAAGGACCATTTCTTTGTTCATTTTGAACCATATCATTTGCCGATTTGGAGTGCCTTCTGAGATCATTACTGACAACGGAGGTCAATTTAAGAATAAAGACCTAAAGCACCTGTGCAAAAAGTTTAAAATCAAGCAACATTGGTCCTCCATATATTTCCCACAAGGAAACGGACAGGCAGAAGCTTCTAACAAAACCATTCTTAAGATTCTTCATAGAACAGTACACAAGAATGGTAGGGATTGGCACTTGCAAATCAATCCAGCACTATGGGCTTACCGAACAAGAATTCACACACCTACAGGGGCCACTCCTTTTTCTCTCACCTATGGCGCTGAAGCAATATTTCCTTTAGAAGTCGAGATACCATCCCTTAGAGTCTCACTCAAAGGTTTGATTACAGATGAGGATTACCGTGCCATGAGGTTGCAAGAACTAGAACTTCTAGATGAGAAGCGTAAGGCTTCCTTTGATCATATGAGAGCGTATCAGAAACGTATGTCCAAGGCATTCAACAAGAAGGTTTGCCCTAGAGAATTTCAAATAGGTGATCTTGTTTTACGAGAAAACCCTAAGAACCAGCAAAACAGAGAGCAAAAGGGCAAGTTTGAACCTAACTGGCTTGGACCATATGTCATCACAGCTGCTTTTGGTACTGGTGCGTATTTACTGTCAGATCCTGATGGAGAACAGCTCCCTGATCCCATCAACATTGTGCACCTTAAGAAGTTCTATCCTTGATGCCCATTCTGTCTGGGGGCATCTTTTGTATATATCTTATTGATCCTGAAAAAAATTCTAAAAAAAATTGATATATGATTGCTGAAAAAATCTTAAAAAGCATAAAATGTCCTGAAAAAACTACAAAAAAATCAAAAAAATTCAAAAATTCAAAAAAAAAAATAGAAAAAGTGCCTTGGTGAAAACCTAGCAATAGGCGCCTTGGTAGCAAAAATACAAAAAAATCAAAAAAATGAAAAAATGAAAAAAAAAAATTTAAAAAAAAAATGAAAAAATGAAAAAATGAAAAAAAGATTCCAAGTGGTGAAAACCTGGAAACAGGCGCTACTTGAGGCCTTTGCACCCCTATTTGTTAGCATGCGTCCTCGACACTTAGCCACTTGTCATCATGCCTTGACCTTATTTGGCCTAGTCTGGAATTGGTCTTTGTCTTTGTCTAGGGGGCATAACTGTTCGCATAGGTCCTTTTGGTGAGTTTGTCTCTTGGGGCATTTCACAACAGGTGTTTTTCAACACCACCCCAAACAGTGTTTTTCAACACTACCCTTGCGTCAAGTGTTTCTTAACACTTATCAGATGTCTTACCCAACAGTCTCGCATGCTGCGATATTTCTCATTTGCAGATATGATACTCAGAGTTTGACTCTATGACCAACACACACGCACTTAAACAATCAACTCGCTGGCAATATGATGACTTTATTTTTCTTTGTGTGCTGTCTATGAGGATTTCTTTGATGAGTGATCGCTCCCTGAGAAGTTTTCGATGATGCATAGCTAGAAGACTGAGGGAATGAGAACATGTTTTCTTTCTTTATCTGCTTGTGGGTATATTTTGTTGATCCTAACTGTCATGAGCATTTATGCTGGTCCTACTTGACACTATGGATTGACAAGGTATTATCCTTGACTGTTTTGCGAGTGCATGCTTTTAGCTATCCTGACTTTCATGTGTCCTGATACAAGCATAATCTCGCCATATCAAACTTAGGTAATCTTACTGCATTAGTCATCTTGACCTATATGTCTTTGATGCCTAGGTAAGATTTCCACATTTCTATCTGATAAAGATCATATTCATATCCACATAGTAATGCTAGTGTGCATTGTATGATCTTACGACGCTACCAATAACGCTCGATGATGATAATTAGATGTCTATAAGCGTTGTGACCTTGCAAGTCAATCACTTTCATAGTAGCTTGCATTTTTTTTTTTTAGGGTCATGTTAGTTTAATCTTGCATCTTGCACATGGAGAGAGCTCTCCTTCTCATCCTACATGGACCTGTTAGTCAACTGCGCTCACCTTCTCTTATTCTTGATCATGTCTTTCGATCCTTGTCTTTTTCATCTCGAACCTGTTCCTGTTCATCACAAGGGGTTAATCACATCATCATATCTATACCAAAACTGTCATTTTCAAGAAACATAAGTCTACATCATACATATGAGAATTAAACATACAACTATGAGAGAGAACATACATAAGCACATACATAAGCATTTTGAGCAAAATGACAAGACAATATACATAAACTGATACATCCATCATAAGTGAGACAAATACACATGATATACCGAACATCCAGTAATCTCATAAATCAATAAATGTCATGAATATACAATATGAGATCCCAAAAATCTGGATCAAAAGTCTCAAAATATGTCCAAACAACCTAAGACCTAACCCTAAGACTCGCTGCCACCCTCGTGAGGAGCTCATGGTGGTGGAGGAGGCATAGCTCTCCTATCAAAAGCCACGTCTGATACCCCTGCCCGCTGAGAGTATGATGGTGCTCTCTCACCCTCTGGGACGGCCTGCAGATATAATCCGTGATAGTAGGCAGCCCTCGCTGACTCCCGTCGGAGCTCCAGTGCCTCGGTCTGTGCCATCGCCTCACGGCGTGCTATCTCTGCTCTAAGATCAGCTATCTGCTGATCCCGCTCTGCCCTCAGATCCAGGAGCTGCTGATCTCTCACAGCTATGGTGGTCCGCAGCTGCTGTATCTCTGCCTCCCGAGCCTGTATCTGGGCTCTCAGGTCCTCTCCCCCCGCAGGCTGCTCCTGCTGCACCTCTGCCTGCCGGCGAGCTGGTCTCGCCTCCTCCTCAGGAGTGGCTGATCTCTGTCCCCGTGACCGTTTCCGACCACCGGATCCCGACCCCTCTCCTCTCTCCATCCTCCTCCCTCTCCCCCTCCCGCCGTCCCCTCCATCTCCTCCTCCGTCCCCTCCGTCCCCTCCGCCTCCTCCGTCCCCTCCATCTCCTCCCTCTCCTCCTGGCGCTGGCACCTGAGCATCTGGTACGGTAAATCGAGGAAATGGTACCCTCCGCCGCTCTGCTCTGTAGGCTCCATCAGCCCCTGCGTCTGCCACATTTGGGAAATACTCCCAGGGCTCGCTCCTGATACTCGCTGTCTCTGCGACAGCCTGCTGATAGTCCAGCATGGGTAGCCACCCATGTCCCTCCTCGTCTCTGGCTCTGGCATAGGTAGTAGTCTCTGTCGAGACTCGCTGCTGCCTCCCGAACTGCCGCCACACCTGACTGATGCAAAACCTCTCTGTGATATCTGCATGTTGACCTACCAATGGCCGACTGCATAGCATATAACTGAGCTCCTCATCTGCATCACTCCATCCCTCCACATCCCTGTATGGCCTCCATGTGAATGAGGCTATCTCATCCAAAATCCGCCGATAGTAGGTCACATCCCCTGAATGGGCATGTGATATAAACCCGATGTACCTATAAATAAAGGGGTACCTCCTCTCCCTCGGCTGAACCCTGGGGCGCACCACAGCAATGTGCTCCCATGCCCATACCTGTGCCAGGATGGCACCACATGCCCATGTCCGACCATCCCTGTAGACGATCTCATGCAGCTCATGATACATCTCTGCTAGGATCGCAGGCCCCCATGCCATCCGTCGGGGCCTGCCTACCAAGTCTACTACTAGCCTGCCCCATCCGAGCGGGAATCCCTTCTGACTGCGATCAGTCATCAGGATCTGTGAAATAATCGATGCCACAATACATGGCACCAGATAATCTCGGCCAAAGTCATCAAGCAGTCGCTCCCAGCTGACATGCCTGTCTAGGATGGTCACGTCCTGAAACATCTCCTGAATCAATTGACACCCCTCAGTGACGTCCTGATCATAGTATACCTGTGGCAACACATAAATCATGTCAGTTTTCATCTTTTGGAAACATTACATTTTACATGACTATCTTAAAAACATGATTATACTTACAGGCTCTCCGTGGCATGGAACTCGAAGGATCCTATAGACATCCTCCAGTGTGATGGATGCCTCGCCTGTAGGAAGGTGAAAGGTGTTGTGCTCGCTATGCCATCTTTCGGCCAGCGCAGTCAACAACCCATGATCTGCTCTGATATACGGATACCTCAACAGATACCGGAATCCCATAGCCCTGATATCGGCATTGCCCGGATCATCCAGATCTCGGACACACCGCAACCCAGTCACCTTCGGCGCTCTGATGATGAGCGCCGAAAAAACCTCCTGCAAGCCAAAACCAAACCCGTTGTTAGTACATATCATGATGGATGTCCAAAAACTCAGTATAAAACATCTTAAAAACGTAACATTGTCTAGACCCATGTCGTTTTTGCTCAAAAATGCATTAAATATCAAATTTTTCAACTGGGCGATATTCTTTTTTGGAGAAGTATCGTGCGATACTTCTCCCTATAGTGGGGCGATAAACCTTATGTCAAGCGATACTTCGCCCAGTATCGCGCGATCTTTCGCCCAGTATCATGCGATACTAGTGTCTAAAGCGTGCGATACTTTTGGGGCGCGCGAAGTATCGCGCGATACTTCTCCCCAAAGCGCGCGATACTTCTAAAGTATCGCGCGATATTTCGCCCAACAAAAAATTTTGAAATTTAAAATTTGAAAAAAATGTGCTAAAAAAGCTATTAAATGCTAGAAATGATCAAAAAGCTCGAGTTTTTCGAAAACATACCGGGGCAGGATAGTGTGGTGGCCGGTTATGCAACCGGGCGCGCTCGAATCGATGCCTGTGGACGGGAACTCCTGCTTGCTGAGCCATTTTCTCTCTCTAAAGCTCTGAAATTCTCAAATCACTAAAAGACAAATGATTTTTGAAAATGACATTTTGACCCCTTTTATAGCATTTTGACTTTTTGACCTAATTTTCAAAACACCTCGGAATTGCGCGAAAATTGCACCCCTAGCTAATTTCGACGTCCTGGATCCATTTTCGGACTCGAAATCGAAATCCGAGGTCATCTTCATAGTCAAAATCGCATTTCAAATTCTTTCCCCCCCTTCTGCGCAGTTGATTGACCTTTTGAGGCATAATTTGATTTTCGGTGGAATTTCTTCCTTCCATGTCTCTCAAATTTTCTAGTCTTTCATCCACTCTATTTCTAGTCTTCTGTCTCTTTTCTTCTAGCTCATCGCTGGGGCATGTTTCATTGCCTAATGGTTATCCTGTTATCATTTACATTCGATTGTGATTTCCTTCTGATTTGATCAAATCCTTATCAATTTTCTGTCTCTCCTCTACCAGATTTCGATTTCGATTCCGAGGGGGCAGTATTTATGGGATTCTCATCCCTGATTCTCTTGATTTTCTTGATTCAGACATCTTTTGTGAGCTTTTGCTCAAAACTTGAGATTCTTATCTCCCATTTTTAGACATTGATTATTGCCTAGCAGCGACGGTGATGGTTTTTGTCTAAAGCTTGATTTGCACCTAGCAGCGACGGTGTTGGTCTAAGCTTTTGTTTATGTTTTGTCCAGATGTGATCCCGAATCGACCTCATATCTGAGTTGTTTTGTGATCCCAAATCGATCTCACATTTCAACTTCATTCTTTGACTGCATGTGTTCCCAAATCGATCACACATTAGTCAAAGAGGGGCAAATGTATGCACCCTAAAATGGTCGCCTAGACTTTGGGCCCCATTTATTTGATTTATCAATCCTGAATCATTTTGATCATTAATCAATATTTTGAATATTATCAATTTCTTGATCAAATCCTAATTTCGATCATATATTGGATTTTTATCCTAGGGGCTAACCATTTATCCTAAGTCTTTATTTAATTAAAAGGAATATTTCCTCCCCTTTCAATTAAATAAAAAAGCCCCCACTTTCCCTCTTATCCTAAGTTGCACAAATAAAGCATTATTCCTATTTTATAAAAAGGGAAAAAGCACTTTTTGTCTCACATGAGGCTCAAAAGTCAACACTTCACTCTCATTGGAGGATACTTGTGCACATGGATTGCTCCTCTTTCAAGCTCCACCGCTGATTAAGATCTTTTGCCTCTTAATCTCCATGGTCCATTCCTTTGCATTTCTTATAAAAGGAGAGCTCTCTCCTTCATTTGGAGACCCACATTTTTATGCTATTGTTATGCTGCAGGTTTTGGAGCCCTTTGAAGACATCCTTGCGTCCAAGCTTTGAAGACCTTGTTGTTGCATTTCATTTAGTTTGCTTTGATAGTTGCATAATCATGGCATTCTTAGAGTAGATTTCCTTTTATGCAATCTCACATAGTCTAAATAGGAAGGATTTGTAATCCATTGCTATTTCCTTTTATAGATTAGATTTCTTTTCAAGCATTGCATTGTTATCATTTAGCTTAGATTTGCATTCTCATATAGTTTGCATTGCATTTCCATTTAGATTCTTGGGGATATTGGCATTGTTGCCCTTGTCTTCATTTGAATCTCTCATTGTGTGGTTGACTAGCAAGGTCACCTTCTTATAGCTCTAGCTGAGAGCAAAACTCATAGTCCCTTGCAACTCCATGCATAGAGAGCTATGAGCCGCTTTGTGAGGCCTCACTCTTGAGCAACCTTGCAAGTAATGGTTCATAGAAGTGCATATTTTAATGTGTACAGTTAAAACTTATGAAAAAATTCCACCCCCCCCCAAACTGAATGCTCAACAATTAGCATTAACATCTATTAGTGAGAAAGCCATGAGTGTTAGGAGGAACTCCAGTGGCCCCCTGAATAGAGAGAAGGGGGGTCAGGGAATCCTTAAAGTTCACAATGGTCACAATTTGAAAAATGAAGTAGCCACACTTGTGGCTGAAGAACCTTTCACTGAAGCCAAGAAAAAGAAAAAAAATATGGTTGAAAGGACATCCTTATCTAATGATAGCAAAAATTCAAGGAAGGGGATGCTAGATTGTTTTAATAGGCTCTATAATAACCCTAAAATGTTACCTCAATGATGCACATACATAGCTAGAATGTGAGAGGGCTAGAAATGTCTAATAGAAAATACTTGGTCAGAAAGTGGTGTAATAAACTCAAAGATAAAGATATTATATGTCTTCAAGAGATCAAGGTTGTTGGCTTTCAAGCATAGACTAGTATGAAATTCATTTGGGATAGAGCTACTGGCTTTCACTCTAACCATCCTAGAGGTAGAGGTGGCACCGCCATTTTGTTGGGACCTCAATGGACTGACAAGCTCAATTCAAATGGCTCCTCTCCCTGCCACAGAGCATTATGGGTCACACTCAAGCACAAATATTTTATGATTGGTATTTATAATATCTATGCCCCTAATGACTATAGAGATCATGTCACCCTGTGGGAATGGTTAATTAGTGGCCTTCCTAAAGCCCACTAGATCTTTGTTGGAGATTTTAATATGGTGGAAAGTAGGGAGGATAAGTGTGGTGGCAATGTGCAAGGGTGGAAAGGGAATGAGTTATTTTTCTAGTCTATTTTTAAGAGGAAGTTTAGAATTGAAGATCCCCTTAGGCTTAAGAAGAGCTCCTTCTCAAATATTTGGTTCACATGGTGTAATAACCAAGCAGGGAAATAGAGAGTCTACTGTAGGCTTGACAGGGTATATGCAGAAGAGTCTATCTTCTCCTTTGAGAAATAGGAGGGCAGGGCTCCTGTGTGTGTCTCCCCCACTACTATGTCAGATCATCACCCAATTTATGCTATAGTTTCCCTGGATTGTGATGAGGTTTTTTATCTTCCTAAGAAGAACAATAGCTTTAAACTTAATACCTCACTTCTTAAGGATGAAGACACTGATGAAGCTATTAAAATGGTCACCAGTTTATGTAAGCTTTGTAATCAGGGATTGAATCAAGTGGACATGTGGAGCCACCTAGTGGAATCTTGGAGGAGTATTTACCAGATTATAGGGAAATAGAAGGCCATGATTGGAAACCAGGAAGATCTTACCCTACATTGTATCCTAAACTCTTCAAAGAAAGAATTGTAGAATAAGGGGTCTGACCCACTATTGGAAGAGAAGATTAAAGAGACTAAGTACCAACTTAGAAATTGTAAAAAATATAAAATCAATGGAAAAAAGACCAGGGCTAGGATGAGCTAGATGAAAGGTGGTGATAAAGGTTCTAATTATTTCTTCAATATCATTCGAAGCAAGAAGAAAAGAGAATGCATTGAAGGCATTCAAATTGATGGGGAAGTCTCTATGGATTCTAACAATATTAAAGTAGCTTTCTTTAACTTCTATAAGAATTTGTTCTCCTCAGAATTCAGTGACCACAATTTCAAAAAAATGGAGGAGTGTCTCAGGTTGATCCCCAAGAAAATTTAGGATGTGGAGGCTAATAGACTCAACCTGCTGGTCACATTGGCGGAAATTGAAGATGCTATCAAATCCTTGGCTAATGATAAAGCCCTTGGGCCTAATGGACTTCCTGTTGAGTTCTATAAGCATAATATTGATTGGATTGGGCAAGAACTATTAGAATTATATGAGGAGGCCTTCCATCAGGGCTCCCTAGGTGCTGACATCAACAGGGGAGTTATCAAGTTGCTCCCCAAAGATGGTGATAAATCCCTGGTGAGGAACTGGAGGCCCATTACACTCCTAAATTTGTCTTATAAAGTGATAGCTAAAGTTCTGGTAAGAAGGATTGGTAGCCTGCTGAATGATGTTATATCTCCCACCCAAATAGGATTTATTAAAGGGAGATTCATCTTGGAAAACTTGATTACTAGTTGGGAAGCAATGCATTGGGCAAAGAGTGAGAAGCAGAATGCAGTCATGGTTTTGTTGGACTTCGAAAAAGCTAATGACAAAATTGAATGGCCATTTGTTATGGGAATTCTATAGGCATTCAGATTCCCCCCCTACTTCTATAAATGGATCAATATCCTACTCTCAGATTCTTCTACGGTTATAGATGTTAATGGAGAACTCTCTAAATGTATCATCCTCCAAAGGTCTATCAGGCAGGGGTTCCCTATTTCCCTTGCCTTGTTTTTTATTGTTGCTGATGCTCTTTTTTATATTCTAAGAGCCCCTCAACTAGGTCCTCCTGTTAGAGGAATCACTCTCCCTTATGATGAATCCCTACTTAATGCGTAGTTTTCAGATGACACAACACTATTTATTATCTTGGAAGAGGAGAACTTTGAGAACATGCTACATAGACTACAGTTCTTTTGTGATGTCTTAGGAGCCAAAGTGGCCCTCATAAATCCTCAGGCATTGGTTGGTCATCTGATCCTCTAGATTGGGTTGTAAGGAAAGGTTGGAGGTGGGTAGGGCCTAATGACATAGTAAGATATTTGGGCATTCCATTCTCTATCGACCCATCTCTCAAAGAAATGTGGAACTAGCTATTTTCTACGATTGAGAAGAAATACATCAAATGACAGACACACACATTATCCCTGGCTGGTAGAATTTAGATTGTTTAGAAATTTTTTTCAACTCATCACATTTATTTTTCATCTGCATGGCTATTTTCTAACTATTAGACTGGACAAATTGAGAGAATTATGAGAGACTTCCTCTAGTCTGATGGTCTTGGCAACAAAAAAAGGCACTGTGTCAAATGGCAGTGGTGTTGTATGCCAAAAAATAAAGGGGGCCTAGCCATTAGGGATTTGAAAGACCAGGGTATGGCTCTAGCCTCCAAATGGGTTACACAAGCTATGTCAGGTGATGAACCATGGAAGGTTTTGATCAGGAATAACATAAATAAATCAGAGATTAAGAAAGGGAAAGGATGGAAAGATGTGCTTCTTTGGGACAAATTGATGTGGTCCATGAACTTGTTAGTGTTTGGTTCCAAATTATTTTAGTCTATTTGGAAAGCTTGGATTCAAGTCAGGGATCTTCTCTTATTCAGGGGTGCTAGTGGTGGTCCTCCTACATACTCAGTGGTCAATAGATCAATTTGGTGGGGGGTGGAGGCTAATAGCAAGCCTCTGGCCTTAACACAAAGTTTCTCTACCAAGAATTGGGCTAAGTATGGTATCTCTACTATTCAAGATGTATTGATTGACAATCAGCTTGGGGATTGGGAGGAACTATCTAATAAGTTCAATATCCCTAGTTCTCATAAAAAGACATATTCTATCCTAACTAAAGCAGTGGGTTCTTTTTTTTTGGTAAATGTATGACCACTAATCAATTCTTGCAGTGGGTCAAATGGAAGGATGGTAATGAGTTTCAAAAGATCTCTACCAAGAAGATTTATGATATGTTGAAAGATAAGTGTGACATTTTTGAGAGGGTGAACCTTGGCTAGGGGCTAGATTTCCCTGTTTCTAAATGGAAAACCTTTTTTAACTTTTTTTGGCACTCCCCTTGTGAACCTAAGAAATCTTGTTTTAGGTGGATTTTTCTCTTAAAGAAGCTTGTTGTGGGTAACACCCTGCCCCATGGTTTAGGAGAACCTATTTGGTGTGATTTCTGTTCAGTCCCTGAATCCTATGAACACCTATTTTTTGAATGTGCTTATGCCTGATGTATATGGTCTATCTTTCTTGGGTCTCTTGTTGTTTGGAATAGTAAACCTGGACTGTCTTGGTCTAAAATTCTTGCTGGCTATGTTGAGTCTTTTGATTTTAAAATGTATTCTTTTTGGTCTACTCTTACATGTGAAATTATATGGTTTTTATGGAAAGAGCGGAATAGTGAGATATTTCAGAAGAGAAGGAGACAGCTTACTGAGTTTGGATGTAAACTCACACACTTTCACATCATGTCACAGGTTGCTGCTTCCTTAGAGATCTCCAGGGAAAGGTTCATGATCCTCATGAGAGAAGGCCAACTGGTGATTCACAAAGATGACATTGTCTCCTGCCAATACTTCTCCATGCACAAAGATATGCTTCAGCAGAGGGAGCTTGATAGTCAACCAATTCATCAAAGATATGCAGCTTGAAGATAGAAAGATGCCAGGACCTGATATATAAAGCTAACGAGGGAACTTCTCTTTTTTTTGTTCTTGACTAGTTCACAATGCAGAAGATACTCAAAGGATTACAATCCTCTTTTTGTATTAACTAGCATCAGTTGTATTTAATCTCTATTTTTAGAACTTACGAGATGTTATATATGTAATGATCTAACTTAGCCTCAAAGTTTTGATCAGATAGTAATTTTGTATACCAAGAACTCTGATGTAAATAGTTTATCAACTATGTTAATACAAAAAAAAAAGATATGGATGGAATGTATGTGATATAAAGAGGTTTTGAAAGCTACGATCTTGTGTCTAGTGTATGTAGAGCAGAGGTTTACTGGTGGACTTCATTGGAACTGATCAAGAAAAGACAGTTACTGGAAAATAATTCAAAAGATTGTGTATTTCTTTAAATACACCTATGTTAAAAACAAGTGAGTTTTGAAGGTGGATTTAACCTTCTTTGGGCAGTGAGCCCTCCCTTTTGTTCTTGAATCCTAACAGGGTCTATCCTCTAACAAGGACTATGTACTGTAATGTTTCAATAAGCTCCTAACAGGGCTATATCTTCTAACAAGGATAACTATACTCTCAGTACATCATTTGTGGGTGCTAATTCCCACCAGGTTTTTTACCTTTAACAAGGTTTCCCTGAAACCAAAATATTATGTTATTGTGTTGGCATTCATTGTGTTAATTGGAACTAATATTGTGGAGCTTAAAGTTTAAAGTTTAATATTCTATTATACAACTGATTCACCCCCCTCTCAGTTGTATTGTGGACTGTTATTTCTAACAGTAGATCCTTGCATCCAGTCTAAAATATGATAAGGCTTTGAAAAGCTTTGGACTGATGCATCTCTACATCATTTAATTCTAAATAGGAGGGGCCTGAACCCCCAACATACCTCTGAGATATTTAAAGGTATCTTTGGGCAGCGATTTTGTGAAGATATCAGCAATCTATTCCTTAGTGCTAACATATTCCAACTTTATCTCCTTTTCTTCCACCTTGTCTCTCAAGAAGTGATACTTGATAGAAATATGTTTGGTTTTAGAGTGCATCACTGGATTCTTTGACATATTCACTGTATTGGTGTTATCACAATGGATAACCACAGGCTCATCAAAATTTTTTCCAATATCCTTCAGCATTTTCTTCATCCTAACAATTTGAGTGCAATTAACAGCAGTAGCAACATACTCTGATTCTACAGTAGATTGAGCTATAGAATCTTGCTTCTTACTTAGCAATGCAACCAACTTTTTCCAAAGGAAAAATGCTCCACCACTAGTACTTTTTTTGTCATCAATGTTTCCTACCCAATCGGCATCTGTGTAGGCATGAAGTACAAAAAAATCATTCCTATCATACCATAATCCATATTCAATTGTTCCTTTTAGATAACTGAATATCCTTTTCACAACAGCTAGGTGTGTCTTTTTTGGCTCTGCCTGATATATAGCCACAATTCCAACAACATTAGCAATATCCAGTCTGGTATGAGTCAGATATTGTAATCCTCCAACTATTGATCTATACTTGGTCTGAAATATACATTGAGTCTCATCATTACATGATAGCTTATTACCGGTCACCATAGGTGTTCCTACTGGTTTACAGTCTTCCATTCCAAATTTCTTTAGCATTTCTTTGAGATTCTTAGTCTGAGAAATAAAGATACCATTCTCATTCTGAGTTATTTGTAGTCCAAGAAATAATTTCATTTCACCTATCATGGACATCTCAAATTCATTTTCCATCTCTCTTGAAAATTTCTTGCATAGATCATCATTTCCTCCAAAGATAATATCATCAACAAAAACTTCAATTATCACAACTCCATCTTCACTAGTTCTCAAATATAAGTTACTGTCAACATTACCTTTTCTAAATCCAAGGCAAAGTAAGTATTTGTCTAACCTTGCATACCAAGCCCTTGGAGCTTTCTTTAGTCCATATAGTACCTTCTTTAACTTGCATACCATATCTCTATCTTCAGATAGGGGAAATCCATCTAGTTGTTCTATGTATACCTGTTATTCAAAATCTCCATTCTAGAATGTGGATTTCACATCCATCTGATACACCTTGAAGTCTTTATGAGCAGCATAAGCCAAAAACAATTTCACAACCTCTAATCTAGCAACAGGAGAAAATTTTTCTTCAAAGTCTATGCCTTCTTGCTGTGAATATCCCTTACATACCAGTCTTGCTTTGTTTCTTACAACATTTCCTTCTTCATTCATTTTGTTTCTAAAAACCCATTTTGTTCCTATTACATTTTTGTTTTTAGGTCTAGGAACCAATTCCCAAGTGTTCTTCTTCTTTATCTGATCTAACTCTTCCTTCATAGCATTTATCCAAGATTCATCTTTACATGCTTCAATTGTAGTCTTTGGTTCAATATGAGAAATCAAACAAATTTCTTCTCTAACCTTTGATCTAGTAATTACTCCTTGATTAGAGTCACCAATAATTTGATTTTCAAGATGATTATTTTTTACATACCTCGGAGTCTTAGGAACCTCAATATCTCCACTTGTGTCAACATCACAAGTTTTTGTTTCACATTCTGTTTCAACAATTTCTTCTTCATCAACAATAGTAGCTTCTTTGATCTCTGAAATCTGATTACTATCATACATTCTTTCTTTTATCTAAAAATTTTCATATATCCTAACATTGTTACTTTCAATCATCTTTCTTAATCTTAGATTGAAACATTTTTAAGCCTTGCTCTTGGTAGCGTAACCAAGAAAAATTCCTTCATCACTTCTAGCATCAAACTTTCCTATCTCATCATCTCTTTTAATATAACACTTGCTACCAAATATTCTGAAGTATTTTACACTAGGAGTATGATCAAACCATAATTCATAAGGAGTTTTATTTGTACCTTCTCTGATTTGAATTTTGTTTAATGTGTACACTGTTTTCCCAACAGCCTCTCTCCAATGTATGTGAGATACATTTCCTTCAATCAGCATTGTCCTAGCAACATCAAGTATAGTCCTGTTCCTTTGCTCTGCTATCCCATTCTATTGTGGAGTCCTAGGGGCTAATGTTTGTCTCTTTATTCCATGCTCTTTGCAGTATGAATTGAATAAATCTAAAGTAAACTCTCCACCTTTGTTTGACCTTCGACACTTTATCTTTATACTTGATTCATTCTCTACTTTTTCTTTGAACAACTTGAATTTATCAAATGCTTCTGATTTCTCTCTTAAATAAGTAACCCACATCATTCTAGAAAAGTCATCAATAAAAAGTATGAAATACCTTTTACCATAGTATGATCTTGTTCTTGTAGGTCCACACAGATCTATATGTACCATATCCAACTTTCCTTTTGATGTATATGCTTTTCTTTTGTAACTTCTTCTAGTCTATTTTCCCATAACACATTCTCTACATAAAGTGTTAGATGGTTTCACAATCTTCAGTAGATCTCTTACTACATTAGCCATACTTTCCTTCACAATGTTGTCAAAATTAACATGAAAAAATCTTCTATTCCATAACCAACTGTCATCTACATTCACAAAAAAACAAGAGGCTCCAGATGTGTTTAATTCAAATACATTACCTCTAGATTTTGTATTAGTTGCAATTAGCTTTCTTGCCTTCTAATAATTTTTTTTCCATTAATAAAACTTAATTGAAACTCTTTATCCATCAGTTGTCCAACACTTAACAAGTTATGTTTCAGTCCATCAACAAGCAGCACATTATCAGTATTAATCTTTCCATCCAAATTAATAGATCATACACCTATGATAGGTTTAGGAAGGTTGTCACTGAATCTTACAACACCACCATCATACTTTATTAATTTAACAAATTTGTCTCTATCTCTAGTCATATGATGTGAACAACTACTGTCTATTATCCATTTAGTTTTCTTATCAACATGAGATACTAAGGCCTTTTCCTCATGCACTAGTTCATCTTTCATAGCAACAAATCCAATCTCTCCATAATCTAAATCATCATCAGAAATGCCTTCACTATCATAAAAGCATTCTTTATCCTTTTTAAACTTGGAAAAATTAGGTTTGTACTTAGGAACTTTTGTAGGACATCTAGATGCAAAATAACCTACCTTATTATATGAAAAACATTTCGAGGGTAACTTGCCTTCAGATTTTCCCTTACCTCTCTTTTCTCTTCTAGCAATCAGTGCAACAAGTTCATCCATCTTTCTTTCTTCTACCATTATCTATTCCCATTCCTCAGCATACTCATCAAGCTCTTCTTTTAGGTCTTCATTGCTGGTGCTCAGAAGTGCATACAATTTCTTGTGTGCAAATGCCTTAAATGGAGATTCAATTTTAGGTACAGATTCTCCCAATTCTGTAGCTTCAAAAGTAGTTAGCTTTACAATCAACATCTCTTTGATAAAGTTCAGAGTCAGAGGTATAGTTTTTTGAATTGACATAGCCTTGAACTTGTAAGCAGGTGTTAATGATCTGATGATCTTCGCAATAACTTTTTTTTCATCAGAAGTGCCTCCATAGTTTCTAATTCCAACTACAGCTTTTGTAACCCTTTTTTCATAAGCCCTAATTCTTTCATCCTCATTCATTTGTAGCTTCTCCATCTTTGTATTCTAATTTTGTAACTTCACTTTTTTGGTGTACTTGTCTCCCTCATATAGTGCTTCTAATCTTTCCCAAATCTGGTATGCCAAATCTAGGTCTTTAACTTCAGTAAACTCTCCTTCAGAGAGTGTGATGATCAATGCTTCTCTTTTAATCATGTTAAGTGAAAATATCTTCTTTTCATCCTCAGTAGTGTTAGAGTAGTCGAGTATTGCTAATAATTAAATTAGTTAATTATTAGTTTATCTACTCTTTGCTTAAGTTAAACTTAGGAAAGTTTCCATTTCTTAGAAGTTTCCCTTTTAGGGTTTCGGTATCCTTTATAAGGATTCACCGCTTTGTAATTCTAAGGTGATTGTATTGTAATTTCATTTTGGTTAATAGAAACTTTTTCTATTACAATGATATTCCTGTCTCTGGCCTTTTGGCCGCCATAGTTTTTGCCTTCTCTTCTGTCTTCATTCTTATAGCAGTCTTTGCATGCAGGTGTTCTTGGGAAGATTTGATGGTTATCAAATCCTAACATGGTATCAGAGTTGATCTGCAGTTCACTGTTCCTATTTTATTGAAGCACAGAGGGTTTCAGAAGCTTTTTTGGCTTCTTTTAGTGGTTCTGGGGGGTCTCTATTTTTGGAGGCATTTTGGGCCCAAACAGACACTTCCATTGCGTCCAGAAGGCCCAAAAACCCTAGAATCCATATAAAGCTCATCCGATTTGGACACCGGGGCCTCTGGAGAATTTTTTCGGCCTCCTACGGGCCGTACGGGCACGAAAATTGAAAAAAAAATTAAAAAACACATGGTTTTTTAATGTTTTTTTTATATTTTTATTCCGAACGTAGTTTATTTCAAAAACACACCGCCCCCGGCTACGCTTTTCCCCACCGCCACCAGGTCTCTCCGCGCGCCACCGGCGCCTCCGGCCCCTCCGGCCGCCGCCATCTCCCTGCGGCCCCTGCCTTCGGGCGCTGCCACCTGTCGCCCTGTGGCACCCCCTATACTCCGCGCTGCCCCACCTGGTCTACAGCCCATACCACCCCGCTAATTCCACCACCAGTCTGCACCACTCACAGCAGTCGCCGCTCCGGTGCTCCGCTCCGCGGCTCCTCCGCCGTCTACTGCCCGCGGCCGAGCTTCCGCAACTGCCGCCCGAGCGGCGCCTTTTAAATAGCGGTGGCGGGCTTTTAAAACCCCCGTGGGCTTATGATATCGGCCCCTGGTCATATGGGTGCCCGCGGCTTAGGGTTAAGCCCCTGGGGCCTATTTGCACTCTTTTTTGCCTTTTTGGGGGTACCTGGACGTTTCTCGCTCTACAGGGAGCATCCGGGGGTATTTTTCTGACTTCCATATACCGTCGGAAAGCTCTTTCCGAGAAATTTTCGATGGTGGAGGTTAGGGTTTTTGGTTCCACCATTTCAATAGTGTTTTTTTCTGTTGAAGTCTGATATCTCTTTTTGCCTTCCGGGAGTCATATCTGGCTCATCCAGACTCCTTTTTTGGCAAACAAGATATCGTCGGAAAGCTGGTTCAGTGTGCTATTCAGTGGTTGAGGTTATTTTTTTAGATTCTACTCCAGATTTTCACTTCTCCGTGTTTGGCAGTTTATGCCCTTTGGTGGAGTGCTTGGTTCTACAGGTCCGGGGATCTCTTCTTCTGAGTTCATAGCTCACTCTTCTTTCTGTCTTTTGAGCTTGCATGCTCTTCTATTGCATCTTTGTTCTGTAAAATGCACTAAGATAAAGTGCCTACTTCTGCATTCTTGGATCTTGTACACCTTGTTTGGTTGATGTACTCGCACTCTGTTATAAAGTGCCATGGGGGGTTATGATGTTTATGCCGCTTTAGGCACATCCACCTTTGTCAAGTGAGCATACCTTCCATGACATTAGCCCATGTAGTGTGTCTGTTGATGGAATATGGATGAAGTGACTGAGAGGGGGGGGGGTGAATCAGTCAACCATAAAAACACTTCACAATTAATTCTTTGCAGATCCCTAGGATATCTTAACAATGTTATCTGTTTTAGCACTCGGTAAATAGATTACAGTAAACTTGAAGATGTAGAAAGTATTAGCAATATTATCTTTAGATATTCATCAGCACATGTATATGATTGAGGAAGCAATTAAGAACACAAGAGACACAAGATTTAACGTGGAAACCCAATATGGGAAAAACCACCAATGTATCTAGATACTGATTTTCACTTTTCTGAAGTGATGCCCGGTTAGAAGCCAACCCGGTAAAAGGTTACAAAACACACTGTTAGGTGTGACCTTGTTAGAGGATTTAAACCACCCTGCTAGGAGTGGCCTGGTAAGAGGTCTTGAAAATAATTCAACGGAATTGTCACCTTGTTAGAGGATTTACAATATGGCTGTTAAACCAACTCGGTTAAGAGATTTAGAATTCACTGTTACAATGATAAGAAGGTAACAATGAAAGAGTGACCTGTATAATAATGCAACTGTCTTGCTGATTACAGATCTCTATTCTGCATAAGTCTGATCCTTTCTGATCGAATAAATCTCTGCTGCTCCTCAAGGATATCTGAACATCCTTCACAAATTCGCATATACCTTTCCTTCTTTTCTTCTATAAATCTTCTGCTGTCTTTTTTTTATTTTTCACATTTGACCTTTTATTTATATGATTTTGGATTAGTCAAATTGACATTATTTAGTATAATAGTCAGCTAAAATAAGCAAACTCTATTTGCAAAAATCCTTCAAGGGCCGACAGTGCTCGGTGACCATAACTTTGTATAATCTTTCGGTGACCGAGGGAACTCGGTAAACACCAACAATCCTTTTTCCTTTGATAACCGACTGAACTTGGTAAACACTATCTTTTCTTCGATGACCGACTGAACTCGGTAAACACTATCTTTTCTTCGATGACTGACTGAACTCGGTAAACACTGTCTTTTCTTCGATGACCGACTGAACTCGGTAAACACTGTCTTTTCTTCGATGACTGACTGAACTCGGTAAACACTATCTTTTCTTCGGCAACCGAGTGAACTCGGTAGACACTACTTTTCTTCGATAACCGAGTGGACTCAGTAAGCACTAATATTCCTGTTTGGCAGACCGACAGAGCTCGGTAGAAACTGATTGCTGCGGACTATGACATTGTGTGACATCAAAGACAATACATAATTGAGTAGAAATTTCCTTCAGACAATTGTTTCCAACAATCTCCCTCTTTGGCATTGATGGCAACACAATATGTCATAGCATAAGAAATTTAAAAGAGTTAGCTCGGTTTGGACTCAAATCTTCAAATCTCCCTCTGTCAGCAAACTTCCTGTATCCTGAAAATTCTTCCTTCTGACTATTGAAAATTTCTTGAAGTAATAGCAAAGACATAGCAAACACTCCCTCTTTGACAACACATGCCAAAGACAATTCACATATTACCGGTGAAAATTAATGTACCTCAAGTACTGATTCATATGCAATGATTCCTTGAATATGCTGCATCAACAGGTTGATTTTCAATCATGTTCAGGTTGATGCATCACTAAAACTGTATTTAGTGAGCCTCGGATAGGGGAATGACCCCTAACTTACCTCTTAGATACACAAATGCATCCTTAGGTAATGGTTTGGTAAAAATGTCTGCAATCTGTTCTTTTGTATGAATATATTCTAATCTGATTTCCTTGTCCTGCACCAATTCTCTGACAAAGTGATACTTAATAGCAATGTGCTTGGTTTTGGAATGCATCACTGGATTCTTAGAAATGTTTATTGCACTTGTATTGTCACAAAATATAACAACTGGTTCTTTGATTTCAACCTTCATACCTTCTAATAGCTGTTTAAACCAAACAATATTTGAACAGTTTACTGCAGCAGCAACATATTCTGCTTCGGCTGTGGATTGAGATGTACAATTCTACTTTTTACTAGTCCAGGATACCAGTCTTTTTCCAAGAAAAAATGCTCCACCACTTGTGCTTTTTCTGTCATCAATGTTTCCTGCCCAATCAGCATCAGTAAACACTTTCAAGTCTAGATTGCCTCCAAATTTATACCACAAACCATACTCTTCAGTTCCTCTTAAGTATCTTAAGATTCTTTTGATTGTCATCATGTGATTTTCCTTAGGTTTTGCTGAGAATCTAGCTACTATACCGACTGCTAAGGCAATATCAGGTCTTGTATGTACTACATACTGCAATTTTCCAATCATGGATCGGTATAGGGTCTGATCAACTTCTTTTGAATCATCATTTTTGGTAAGTTTTAGTCTAGTACACATGGGTGTACCAACTGGTTTTGAATCTTCCATACCAAACTTCTTAAGTATCTCCTTAATGTATTTGGATTGGGTAATGTATATACCATTCTTGCTTTGCTGAATTTGAAGACCAACAAAGAATTTTATTAAACCAAACATAGACATTTCAAATTCTCTGTTCATTTGTTCTGAAAATTCTTTGCATTGATCCTCATTCCCTGTAAATATAGTATCATCCACAAATATTTTTGCTAATACAATTTTGTCATCCGGTCCTTCTTTAATATACAGATTGCTGTTATCATTAGCTCTTTTGAAATTAATCTAGATCAAATAGTTATGGAGTCTTTCATACCATGCTCTAGGAGCTTGTTTTAAACCATACAATGCTTTGTGTAACCTGCAGACCATGTCCCTTTTATCTGGATCAACAAAACCTTCAGGTTGTTCAATGTAGACTTCTTCATCAAGAATTCCATTGAGAAATGCAGATTTTATATCCATCTGATATACCTTAAATCCTTTGTGTGCTGCATAAGCAAGTAGAGTTCTTACACCTTCTAATCTTGCAACAGGAGCAAAAGTTTCTCCATAATCTATACCTTCTTCTTGAGAATAACCTTTACATACCATTCTAGCTTTGTTTCTAGATACTTGACCATCTTCATTCAGTTTATTTCTGAATACCCATTTTGTTCCAATTACATTCTTATCTTTAGGTCTAGGTACAAGAGTCCAAGTTTTGTTCTTTTGTATTTGTTCTAATTCTTCATTCATTGCTTCAATCCAACTTTCATTTTCCAATGCATCTTTGATATTTCTAGGTTCAAAATCAGTAAGTAGACATGTACCTTTTAGCTTGCTTCTTGTCATAGTACCATCTGATTTGTTTCCAATGATTTGATCTGGTGTATGATGTCTTCTGACATATTTGGCTAGTATAGGTTCCTTGCCTTTTGAATGATTCATGCTGTTGTCTTCTAGGATCTCTTCTTCAGGTTGCTCGGGCTCGGTAGATATTTGCTCGGTAACTTCAGGCTGAGACTCGGTCTGAATTTCTTCCTGTGACTCGGTTTGAACTTCTTCCTGTGACTCGGTAACTGTGCTCAGCTCGGTAGATATAGCTTCCTTATTGATAGTTGTGTCTGTCAATGTTTCAGGTTCAATGTAAATGAATCTTCTGTAGTTCTCAGGTTCCCTTTTGCTTTCTTCCTCAATATTTTCTGCAAACTCATCAAATTTTACATGTATACTTTCTATGACTTTGTGAGTAGATAAGTTCAGACATTTGTATGCCTTGCTTTTGCTAGAATATCCTAGGAATATTCCTTCATCACTTTTCACATCAAATTTATTTCTTCTGGATTCTTTTAAGATATAACACTTGCTACCAAATATTTTCATGTAACTTACATTAGGTTTATAGCCATACCATAATTCATAAGGAGTTTTGAATGTGTCTTTCTTCAGTTGTACTCGGTTCAAGGTATGAACTGCAGTGTTGATAGCTTCCTTCTAGTACTTTATAGCAATGTTCTTTTCTATCATTAGAGTCCTTGCACAATCCATAATAGATCTGTTTCTTCTTTCTGCTATTCCATTCTGCTCAGGAGTTCTAGGAGCTGATACCTGTCTTTTGATTCCTCTTTCAATGCAGAAGTTGTTAAAATCATGGGAGATGAATTCACCACCTCTGTCTGATCTTAAGCATTTCAATCTTTTCCCTGTTTCTTTTTCTACTCTTGCTAAGTACCATTTGAACTTTTCAAATGCCTCTGATTTTTCTCTTAAATACATAACAGTCATCATTCTAGAATAATCATCAACGAAAAGAATAAAGAATTTATCTCCAGTATAGCTTTGTATTCCAATAGGTCCACATAAATCAGTATGCACAATTTCCAAAAGTTCTTTAGACTGATAGTTCTTACTCTTGAAACTAGTTTTACTCATTTTGCCAATCTGACAATTCTTACATAGACCAGTGTTAGGTTTCTTCAAAGTAGGAATGCCTCTAACCTTCTTGAATTTGCTTATTTTTATCATGTTATCAAAATTCACATGACATAACCTTTTGTGCCATAGCCAACTTTCTTCCATTTGAGCAATAAAGCATGAATATTCATTGAGATCAAGATAAAATAAGTTACCTTTTGTTTGTTTGCCTAATCCAATGAGTTTTCCTTTTCCATCCAGCAGTCTTGCTTGACCATTCATGAATTCAACCTTGAAACCAGTGTTGATTAGCTGTGCTACACTTAGAAGATTATGTTTTAGTCCTTCAACCCAATAAGCATTATCACATATGAGTTCTTTGGTTAATGAGATTCTTCCTTTTCCTTTTATACAACAAGGTTCATTGTTTCCAAATCTTACATTACCATTGTCATAGTCTTCTAGATATTCAAATTTTGTCTTGTCACCAGTCATGTGGTGTGAACATCCGTTGTCTATTATCCATATATCATCTTTGCTTATATGAGAAATAAGTGCCATCTTATCTTCATCATCATCAGATTCATCTTTTATAGCAATAAAGACAATTTCTTCTTCACTATCATCAGAATCTTTAGCCATAAAACATGATTTCTTACCTTTATCCTTGTATGATTTGAAATTCTTTTTGCCATAGTACTTGTGACTTCTCTTTTCTTCTTTGACTTGCTTGTTTGGGCACCTAGCTGCAATATGTCCAATTTCTTCACATGAAAAATAGATTAAAGGAGTTTTACCTTTATACTTACCTTTCCCTCTAGAGTACTTCTTTGCAAGTAATGCTTCTACAATTTCAAGATCACTATCAGAACTATCTTCTGATTCTTCTTCACTTTCTGACTGAACTTCTTTAATTTTCTTGTTCTTCTTTAGTGACACCTTGGCCTCAAATGCTGATTCAATATTTTTGGAACTAGGAACATAGTTATCATAGTTGTCTAATTCAAAAGCTGTCAATCTTCCAACTAAAGCATCCAAAGTTATACTGTGGTTTGCTTCACATCTTCTTTCTTGAATAGCTGATACTCTTATTGCATAGATAGGGAGTAGTGTTCTGAGTACCTTACTTATAACAGTCTCATCTGAGATTGTTCCTCCAGAAGCTCTAATTGCACTTACACTTGCTTTGATTCTTTCAACATATTTTGCAATGTTTTCATCTTCCTTCATATTCATCTTGTCAAACTGTCCTCTTAGGCTTTCTGCTTTGGCTCTTTTCACATTTGCATCACCACCATATATTTTCTTCAGTGCCACCCACATTTCATATGCAGTAGTGCAGTCTTTAATATCATCAAATTCTTCATAGCTGAGAGCAGATGCAATGTCTATCATCATGGTGTTGTGAGTCTTTTTATCTGCAATGTCTTCAACAGTTAATGCGCCATTAGGAATTGTGTACTCTTCATCAATGTATTTGCATCCTGAATCACCAATGGAAGCCAGATGAAGTCGCATGAGACCTTGCCATGCTGAAAAGTTATCTCTGTTAAGCTTTGGAATTTTCCTCTTGTAAGACATCCTGATCTTTAGCTTAGGTCTATGAAACCCTTCCTGCAAGCACCAAAAGCTCTGATACCAATTGATGGAATATGGATGAAGTGACTAAGAGGGGGGGGGTGAATCAGTCAACCATAAAAACACTTCACAATTAATTCTTTGCAGATCCCTTAGGATATCTTAACAATGTTATCTGTTTTAGCACTCGGTAAATAGATTACAGTAAACTTGAAGATGTAGAAAGTATTAGCAATATTATCTTTAGATATTCATCAGCACATGTATATGATTGAGGAAGCAATTAAGAACACAAGAGACACAAGATTTAACGTGAAAACCCAATATGGGAAAAACCACCAATGTATCTAGATACTGATTTTCACTTTTCTGAAGTGATGCCCGGTTAGAAGCCAACCCGGTAAAAAGTTACAAAACACACTGTTAGGTGTGACCTTGTTAGAGGATTTAAAACACCCTGCTAGGAGTGGCCTGGTAAGAGGTCTTGAAAACAATTCAACGGAATTGTCACCTTGTTAGAGGATTTACAATATGGCTATTAAACCAACTCGGTTAAGAGATTTAGAATTCACTGTTACAATGATAAGAAGGTAACAATGAAAGAGTGACCTGTATAATAATGCAACTGTCTTGCTGATTACAGATCTCTGTTCTGCATAAGTCTGATCCTTTCTGATCGAATAAATCTCTGCTGCTCCTCAAGGATATCTGAACATCCTTCACAAATTTGCATATACCTTTCCTTCTTTTCTTCTGTAAATCTTCTGCTATCTTTTTTTTATTTTTCACATTTGACCTTTTATTTATATGATTTTGGATTAGTCAAATCGACATTATTTAGTATAACAGTCGGCTGAAATAAGCAAACTCTATTTGCAAAAATCCTTCAAGGGCCGATAGTGCTCGGTGACCATAACTTTGTATAATCTTTCGGTGACCGAGGGAACTCGGTAAACACCAACAATCCTTTTTCCTTTGATAACTGACTGAACTTGGTAAACACTATCTTTTCTTCGATGACCGACTGAACTCGGTAAACACTATCTTTTCTTCGATGACCGACTGAACTCGGTAAACACTGTCTTTTCTTCGATGACCGACTGAACTCGGTAAACACTATCTTTTCTTCGATGACCGACTGAACTTGGTAAACACTATCTTTTCTTCGGCAACCGAGTGAACTCGGTAGACACTGCTTTTCTTTGATAACCGAGTGGACTCGGTAAGCACTAATATTCCTGTCTGGCAGATCGACAGAGCTCGGTAGAAACTGATTGCTGCGGACTATGACATTGTGTGACATCAAAGACAATACATAATTGAGTAGCAATTTCCTTCAGACAATTGTTTCCA
Organism: Chamaecyparis obtusa; assembly: GCA_027943335.1. Classification (NCBI taxonomy): domain Eukaryota; kingdom Viridiplantae; phylum Streptophyta; class Pinopsida; order Cupressales; family Cupressaceae; genus Chamaecyparis; species Chamaecyparis obtusa. Next base: position 1,837,538 of record BSBK01006846.1, read on the forward strand.
ACATCTGTGACACCGCCCTTTATCCTGTGTGTGTGCTTCTGTTGCACTGTTGGTGTTCCTGGTTCTTCTTCTGCAGTTGTTTCTGGCATCGCATTTCAGTGTTCCTGTCACCTCTCCCAGTTCAGCATTATGGGGGGGTTCACCTGTTGGTTCTATTGCTTCCTGGTTCGATTGATCAGCTCTTCAGACGTTTGTCTTCTCTACCTGGTCATGCACTTCAGTGGGGGTTCCAGCAGTATCTTCTGACAGAGTTTTCAGACATGCTTCGGAGTTGCTTCTTGTTCTTTTCTTGTTCCTTTCTCTAGGACATTTTTTTCTTTTTGTTTTGGGTACCTGATCAGGCCTTGTTGCTGGGACCCGTCTTTCCTACTTTTTGTAGTAGTTTAGCTTTTTTGCTTCTCCCTAAGTTACACTTAAGGGGGGGTGTTAGAGTAGTCGAGTATTGCTAATAATTAAATTAGTTAATTATTACTTTATCTACTCTTTACTTAAGTTAAACTTAGGAAAGTTTCCATTTCTTAGAAGTTTCCCTTTTAGGGTTTCGGTATCCTTTATAAGTATTCACCGCTTTGTAATTCTAAGGTGATTGTATTGTAATTTTATTTTGGTTAATAGAAACTTTTTCTATTACAATGATATTCCTGTCTCTGGCCTTTTGGCCGCCATAGTTTTTGCCTTCTCTTCTGTCTTCATTCTTGTAGCAGTCTTTGCATGCAGGTGTTCTTGGGAAGATTTGATGGTTATCAAATCCTAACAAGTAGAAGTTGTCAACTCATCTTCGGTCTTTATAGCTATCTTGTTCCTTTTAATCAACCAATAGTCAATGCCCAAACAAAATAGGTGAGTTTGCATCTTGTTCTTCCAACTGTCAAAGTTTCAAGATCAAATTTCAGACTATCTTTCCTATAGAATGCCATCTCTAGGATCACCTCAAGTTGTTAAGCTTTCTCTCTAAGGACCACTTGCTTTGATACCAATTGTTAGGAATAACAGTCCACAATACAAGTGAGGGGGGTTGAATCAATTGTATGAGAGATTAATAAAGTTTAAACTTTGAGTAGCAGCAATATCAGATCCAATAAACACAATGAATGCCAACACAATAACATAATATTTTGGTGTTGAGGAAACCCTTTTAAAGGTAAAAACCCCAATGGGAATTAGCACCCACAAATGATGTACTGAGAGTATAGTATCCTTGTTATAAGATTTAACCCTGTTAGGAGCTTATTGAAACATTATAGTACATAGTCCTTGTTAGAGGATAGACCCTATTAAGAGTCAAGAATAAAAGGGAGGGCTCACTACCAAAGAAGATTAAATCCACCTTCAGAACTCACTGTTCACAACACAGGTGTATATGAATAAATACACAATCTTTTTCAAATTGTTCAGAAGCAACTGTCTTTGCTTGATCAGTTCCAATGAAGTCCACCAACAAACCTCTACTCTACATACATTAGACATAAGCTCGCAACTTACATAACCTCTATATATCACCTTTTTTCTCAACCATATCTTTTCCAAAGAAAAGACCCTACATATATATACCCTATTACAATTCTCCATGATCAGGTCAGCGCATAAGGCTTTCCTAATTACAAAAAATTACATAAACCCTTGCTAAGATACACACGGTATCTAAAACAAGTATACAACAATTACATTATATCATTTAAGGACCAACATCCTTAATTTATGTTTTTCCAAGCAAAACACATGCTTCATCTCCTGAGTCAGCTTCTAAATAAGCCTTTGCCAGAACACATGCCACAACTAACATCAACATTCATTTTGTACCTTGTGCTAACCAATGAACATCCTTCAGTACCTTTTCTTTCATCTCTCAAGATCACATAACTTGAATCCATACCATCTGGAAGATATACCAGAAACACAGAGACTAACTCTGTCATTTCTCATTGTCACATTCCAGTGACCAGTCTCCACCAAATCATTTGTAACTCATCCAATATGAAACATTTCATGATGCAATCTTAGATATAAGATCACAACATATCCCTGAACTCTCATCTGACTTCACAGCTTCTGAATCAACCGTACAGTGTTCGTACACTATGATAACCAACATGTTTTCCTCACATAAACATATGTTGACATCAGTGACAAAACACAAATGACAACAATATCAGTGGCCATTCAGTAACATAGTGATTAAACATATTAAATGTCTCAATCACCTCCCCATGCATTAGTAATATCCAACAGGTGATATGCTTGTAGCAAATAAAACATGGTTGAAATTAATAAGCTAAAGGCTCAGTTGGCTAGGACATTTGATATGAAGGATCTAGGAGCAAAAAAACAAGTTTTGGGTATAGAAATAAATAGAGACCAGGGAACATGATAAGCTCTAGTTATCACAAGAGAAATATGTGGAGAATATCATCATAAGATTTGGTATGCAAAATGTGAAACCTGTTAATATCCCTTTGGCTTCCCATTTTAATCTTTCTTGAACTTTATGTCCTAGTACTAAGGAAGAAAAGGATTATATGTCTAGTGTACCATATGCTAACGTAGTAGAAGGTTTAATGTATGCGATGGTATGTACAAGCAGATATTTCACATATAGTTGGTATTGTTAGTAAACACATAGAAAATCTAGGTAAAGAGCATTGGGCAACAATGAAATGGGTGCTTCGGTATCTTAGAGCTACAAGTGATTATTGTATAACCTATAATAATTGCATCAATTCAATGTGTAGTTATGTTAACTCTGATTTTGTGGGTGATTTGGACAAAAGGAGATCTACATCAGGTTATATGTCTTTACTCTTGCAGGTGGAGCTATTAGTTGGATGTCAAAGCTTCAAGAAACAGTTTCTTTATCCATAACTCATGCTAAGTATTTGGCTTTCTCACATGCATGTAAAGAGGCAATTTGATTAATGAGTTTTTTGGGTGAGCTTGGAAAAGTGCAGGAAAATGTGATTGTATTATGTGATAGTCAAAGTGCTATTCATTTGGTTAAAAATCCATCTACAGTAGAACCAAGCATATTGAAATTAAGTACCATTTTGTAACACAAGTTGTTGATAGAGGTGGAGTAATCGTGGAGAAAGTTCATAAACCTAAAAATTGTGTAGAAATGTTTACTGAACTAGTATCACTAGACAACTTGAAGTGGACTATGGCTTCTCTTGGCTTACAAAAGGGGCGATGAGTGGCTTTAGCCGGGTCTAAGTAAATTTTTGTCAAGGTGGAGATTGTTAGATAATGGAAACAATTTGAAAATAGACATAAAAAATCAAACATTTCTAATTTTCTTCTCATCATAAAAAAGGAATGCTTCTTTGTGAGAAATTTTATAGTTTCTCTTAAGAAATTGCATGCTAGTTGTCTCAGTTGCATGCAAGATTTTCTACATTAGTTGGAGATTCTTTTAGAAGGTTTTTGTGTGTGTGTGTGTGTGTCTATATATATATATATATATATATATATATATATATATATATATATATATATATATATATATATATATATATATATATATATATATATATCCTATGAAGGTTAAAGTTTTTATAATTTGCAAATTCTGACTGCAAGAAAGGAGTAGCTGTGAAGTTTGTACCTTTTTTCTCTTGAGCAATAAGAATACTTGTACCTTTCCCCATGGATTTTTCCTTGACAATTTGTCAAGGTTTTACCACATAAATATGTGTTTTTCTGTGTAGCTCTATTATTCCATTCATTTCCTTCAATATTATTTTACATCTAACTTATTTTATAATATTTAATTATCTAGTTTTTTTCCGTTTCTGCATACCTAACAACAACAGTGCTATTAATTAAGAGAGAGAAAATCTTTACAGTTAATAATGTTTATTTTTAATATTTTTTAATTGAAGTATGTTAGTGAATTGTGCTATTTATTTAGAGAGAAAATGTCTATAGTTATTAATGTCTATTTTTAATATTTCTATATTAAAGCATTTTAGTGTTTTTAAAATATATCTATGTTTCCCATTATGTCTTTAGTTTTTCCCTTTTCTTTCTTGTTCATTTTGATAGTATGTTGAGTATAAATTGTTAATCTATTGTTGAAAGCAGAATATTATTAGTGTTTTTTATTAGTCCCTGCCTATATATGTAGGTGACTAATGTTTTAGGTTGTACCAAAATGCAAATAGTTTACTTCGAAAACCACGTCAATATTAAAATAAAACACTTATTCTAGAGTTTTGGATAGTTATGATTTTTTTTTTTTTTTTTTTACTAATTTTTTTAATTGACCCATCTTAATTCGACTGGGCTTTTTTAAAACTAATAAAAATGAATCTTGTAAACAATCAGAAATAAGTAGAAGAAAAAAGTAAAACAAAGACTAATATTTTTTCCCCCTTTATGAGCCCATGGGCTATGTAGGCTATATATCCATATCCATATTCTATTATTCATGGCAATGAATCATAGTTTTCAAAAGAATGTGTTTTATATTATAAGATATAATTTAATATTTTAGTATATATTTGTAGATGTGTTTTAACACTAGATGAATTTACTTTTAATTAATATAATAATAATTTATATTATATATTTTTTATTTTATATATTCATATAAGATATATAAATTTTATAATATAAAAAATTAATATAAACTATCTTTGAATAAAAGGTCAAATTAATTTGAATGCAAAGTAAATTTTATAACTAATGAACAAGTTAAAAATAGTTCACTTATATTCTAATCAATATAATTATGCCAATATAAATTATCATTAAAACAAAAAATATAATTAAATTAAAAGTAAATTAATCTTAGTGTAAAGTAAAACATGTCTTTCTTATTCACATTTGAACAAGCTATAAAACAAAGTAAATTAATTTTCTATAGTAATTATAACATAATATAATAATAATTATATAATATAATATAATATTTGAGTTTATACCAACTATGTGTTTTTAGGTTTACAAATGGTGATAGCAATATGGAACTACATACCCTACCCCCATGGGATTTGAACTTGTGACCTCTCTTTTAAGTGTATGAGTTATCCACCATTAGGCCAACTCAAGATGTATATATGTATGGAATTTTAGTTGGTACGATAGGTGGTGTATGTGGAGATTGTATTCATTCATAGATTTTATAGCTAAATTCACGACCCTAGTTTAGAGTGGATTCAACAAGTGAAAACCCTAACATTATCTTATAGACTCTCTTTTTTTGTTCACAAACAGACAACTAGGGTTCCAAACATACCATATTCTCTCTCTCTCTCTCTCTCTCTCTCTCTCTCTCTCTCTCTCTCTCTCTCTCTCTCTCTCTCTCTCTCTCTCTCTCTCTATTTTGCGAGACGAGAAGGACATATGTCAAGGCATATAAAGAGGGGAAATTATTCTTGTTATAATTGTGCATCTCCCTATTGGATTTTCATCACAAATAGTGCCAGATAAATGGAGGATTTGTGGTTTTCATCGGCATTAGGATTTGAACTACTTATCTCAATCTTTCCAAACAAACTGTGTAAGATTTGATTATAGCTTGTAATTTAATAATTTATCATTCATTATTCTTGTTATTTTGGTAGGATTTTGATTGAACAAGGAAGGATTTAATATCTACTTAATTTATTGCTAACTAGATTTGTAAATTTATATATTAATTAAACTTTATTCTGGTATATCTACTACTACATCTCTAGATATAATTGTATTACTTATGGAAGGTATGAAATCCTTTTTAGAAACAAATAATGATAAGGGAAATAATTTCTTTCTTTCTTTCTTTCTTCTTCTTGTCTTGGGAAAAATATCACATCTACATGATATTATTTATGTGCACAAATACATTTTAATATTACATTAAAATTATATCCTTCTCAAGAAATAATTTTATTTTCTTATTTAGATACTATTGTCACAAAAGTATGCACCTAGGATAAGGTGGTGGTTAGCGACCTAAGGGACTTTGTGAAACATGAAAACAACCTCCAAGTGTGGGACTTGAAATGTGAGGTTGAGTCTTTGGAGAAGGCCGACTTCCTTTACAATCAAGATGCACCTAAAATACTACTTTTGAGGAAAAGGGAGAAGGATATTCTAAATGGGAAAAGGGGGTGATGCTCTAGATAGATTGTTGATCTACTCCTTCCAATAACTACACTTAACTTCAATAGAACTCACAAAACTATACTACTATATGTATTTATCAACCTTAGCAAAAATGAAATTCAAGAATCAATACAACCAGGCAAGGAATATAGATATTCACTTAGCAAGATTAATTGACTATGATTAACATGATCATATAGTGTTCTAGATGATGAAATACATACAAATAAATAAGGAAAAAAAAATACACAAGCTTGTTTGGGTCAAAATTAGATAAAATAATAGTAATTTCTATTGAATAAGACAAATATCTACATAAGATAATTATGTAAAAGAACTAGAAAAAGAGATGCCCGAAGAATGTAAAAAATTTTCTTTTATAGGGTTCATGCATAACCAAGATTTTTACATTCGAGTTCAAACTCCAACCACACTAGAGTCAAGGTTATAGATGTAGAAAAAATAAACATTAGATAAAAACCTGATCTATGTTACAACTTAATTCAGAGAAGCGACAAAAGGGCTAAATGAATGTATTTGGCAAATGGAGGGATAAAATTATCCTTGCAAAATAGTAAATGAGCATGGGGATGCATTGGCATCATAATTAAAGTGTCAAAGAATGTGTCTCAACATTGATTAACCAGACCTGATAATGTTGTAGACACCTAAAAATCTTTTAGAAAATAAAGTATTTTTATTTTTTGAAAAACCTCTGATGACATCATCATTAATTAATTAATTAATTACTTAATTAATTTTTATGTCATTAAATCCCTTTATCTTAATTAAAAATATTTAATTAAGACATCCCTCCCAAAAATGTTTAAATCTTATTTAAACATTATTCCCCTATTTATTAATTATTTAATTAATAAATTGACCAAAAATCTCAAAATAAATTATTTATTTATTTTTTGCCCAAAACTTGGCCAATTTCCTTAAGACCACTAACCTCTTCCAGAATCTTTTAATCCTTCTTTAATTTTGATTAAAGACTAATCCCATCTTTTCCTAACCCTAATCCCAACTCAAAATATTTAATTAAGATTAAATATTTAATCCTCATATTTATTAAATTCATTTTTAATAAATATTCTCAAACTAAACCATGGAATTAAATAAATCTTTATCTATTTCCTAAAATCCATATTTATCCTAAGGAAGTTCTAGACTCTTCTAGAAAGTCTTTATCATTGTCCCCCTAATCCTAATCCTAATCCTAATCCCCCCCTAAACCTTGTCACATTCCCTAACCAAGGTTAGCCAACTCCTAAGCCTAACCCAAAGTCAACAAACTTCTAGAAACTTCTCTTACATGCATTAAATGTATTTAAAGCCTTTTTATCCCTCTTACATGCATTTATGATGTATTTAAGAAGCCCCTCACCCCTTTCTTACACCCTTTGACCTTAAGCACATTTCTCAAATTGTGCACATCCCTCCCATCTTTCAACCCAATGCCCTTGTGACACTTGTCACAAGGAGGTGGCCCTGAACTAGCACAATCTATGTGCTCCCCTTTGAATGAATCTTAGCCTCTCTTAAGGATTTTGATCCTGGCCACTCATTCCTCCTTCCCAAAGCCTATAAATGCTCCTCCTTCCAAGAGCAAATTCATTAGCTTAGCTTTTATTCTCATGTATTGTTATCATGCCCTTTTACTTCTAGCTTTAGCATAATCAATCCTAATTTAGCTTACTTTAAAGCATTTTAGTTCATCTTAATATAACTTTAATGGATTAACCTAGTTTCTTCCATTATTTTGCATAAGCATAGCATCATACCACATCTCTATTTGGTCTAAAATCAATCTTAGCATAAACATCATGTAGCTTAACCTTCATTTCAACATCATTTGGATCCTTGAGGCCTTAGGGGCAAATCAGGTGTTTTATACCTATTTTGTTCCATTTACGAAGTTTTCATGGATCTCAATCCATCCTAAAATGCATAAGGAACATGCTCCAAGTGCTTAGAGAGCACACTCACATCCCCTTAAGCAAGAGCAAATCAAACAGTGCTCGGGTGCACCTACTTTTAGCTCAATCTGAGGTGGCTTAGCTTAGAGTTTCCTTGTTTTGGATTGATTTTATGTTAGATTAAAATCTTAACATTTGATTGATTTGAGCCTTTCAAAACAGATACAGGATCCTCAAAAGCCTTGTCCAAAATAGATACCGAGCGTGCCAGAATGTGGACAAGGCTTTTGAGGATCTTGTATCTATTTTGAAAGGCTCAAATCAATCAAATGTTAAGATTTTAATCTAACATGAAATCAATCCAAAACAAAGAAACTCTAAGCTAAGCCACCTCAGATTGAGCTAAAAATAGGTGCACCCAAGCATTGTTTGATTTGCTCTTGCTTAAGAGGATGTGGGTGTGCTCTCTAAGCACTTGGAGTATGTTCCTTATGCATTTTAGGATGGATTGAGATCCATGAAAACCTCATAAATGGCACAAAACAGGTATAGAACACCTGATTTTCCCCTAAGGCCTCAAGGATCCAAATGATGTTGAAATGAAGGTTAAGCTACATGATGTTTATGCTAAGATTGATTTTAGACCAAATAAAGATGTGATATGATGCTATGCTTATGCAAAACAATGGAAGAAACTAGGTTAATCCATTAAAGTTATATTAAGATGAGCTAAAATGCTTGAAAGTAAGCTAAATTAGGATTGATTATGCTAAAGCTAGAAGTAAAAGGGTATGATAACAATGCATGAGAATAAAAGCTAAGCTAATGAATTTGCTCTTGGAAGGAGGAGCATTTATAGGCTTTGGGAAGGAGGAATGAGTGGCTAGGATCAAAATCTTTAAGAGAGGCCAAGATTCATTGAAAGGGGAGCACATGGATTGTGCTAGTTCAGGGCCACCTCCTTGTGACAAGTGTCACAAGGGCATTGGGTTGAAAGATGGGAGAGATGTGCACAATTTGAGAAATGTGCCTAAGGTCAAAGGGTGTAAGAAAGGGGTGAGGGGCTTCTTAAATGCATCATAGATGCATGTAAGAGGGATAAAGAGGCTTTAAGTGCATTTAATGCATGTAAGAGAAGTTTCTAGAAGTTTGTTGACTTTGGGTTAGGCTTAGGAGTTGGCTAACCTTGGTTAGGGAATGTGACAAGGTTTAGGGGGGGATCAGGATTAGGATTAGGATTAGGGGGACAATGATAAAGACTTTCTAGAAGAGTCTAGAACTTCCTTAGGATAAATATGGATTTTAGGAAATAGATAAAGATTTATTTATTTCCATGGTTTAGTTTTGAGAATATTTATTAAAAATGAATTTAATAAATATGAGGATTAAATATTTAATCTTAATTAAATATTTTGAGTTGGGATTAGGGTTGGGAAAAGATGGGATTAGTCTTTAATCAAAATTAAAGAAAGATTAGAAGATTTTGGAAGAGGTTAGTGGTCTTAAGGAAATTGGCCAAGTTTTGGGCAAAAAATAAATAAATAATTTATTTTAGAATTTTTGGTCAATTTATTAATTAAATAATTAATAAATAGGGGAATAATGTTTAAATAAGATTTAAACATTTTTGGGAGGGATGTCTTAATTAAATATTTTTAATTAAGATAAAGGGATTTAATGACATAAAAATTAATTAATTAATTAAATAATTAATTAATTAATAAATGATGATGTCATCAGAGGTTTTTCAAAAAATAAAAATACTTTATTTTCTAAAAGATTTTTAGGTGTCTAAAAATGTGTCATGGCTGAAAATAGTCAAATCGAGCTATTGGGAAAAAAATATCGAAATGGGATAAGGGTATGTGCAGGATCATGGTATGCCAAAAAGTGGCAATGCAAAAAAAACCTTTTTTCACTCGTCCAATAGTGCACAAATGGATTTGTTGACTGTTTAGTAGGCCTGGGTGTTAGTACACCTGGCCAAGGCAAAAACCAAAGAAAAGGCCTAATTGGATATCTAATATTATCGGATATCCGATAATATCAGATATACGATTTTTGCCAGTAATTTTTATTTATGTAGCCTGACTGTGTTCAACTTTTTTCATTCTAAAAATGTTGAATGCGGCTTGCGGCTTTCAGATGTCTGATCAAATCCTATATCCGATTTTCTTAAGATCATAGGTAAGTTCATTTTTTTATGTTTTTAGTATTTTTATTGTTTTTTATAGAAATTTGTAATTTTTTATATAAAAAATAGGGTTTAAATGAGTTTTTTTTTTTAATTTTAAATTGATTTTAATTATGGATTTATGTTCTAATTGTAATCAGACATGGACCCAAATCAATCAGAAAACCCTCCTAATGATCCCACAAATAATCCAGAACCACCTCCCAACAATCCCCCATTTTTAGAAGACGAACCTGTTGCAAACCCTCGCTCTTTAGAGGATCTAATAGGAGACAATCTAAATCAACTTAGAGGATTTCAAACCACCTATGCTAATATCCCCACATTGCAACCCACATTTACGACATTGAACTCAATTATTGAAAACATGGAGAAACTTATAGAGCAACATAGTGTTGCACTTCTTTGGCGTGATTCCATGCATCCCAATTTGACGATGGGCTTGAATATGATCAAGTCATGAACCTAAACATAACAAAACATGACATATGTAATCTTTTTGTGGATCCTAAAACTGGTCTAAAAGTGGACCTTGAAAAAACCAAGTTGGCAATTAAATGGTGCACAAATAGCGCAATACGTGACAACTTTTCGGACCGCTGGTGGATGGTTTTTGATAGACCACCTCACAGCAATTTGGATGTCCATTTTATTTTATAAAAAATTGTATGCTGAATTTGTGCTCAGTCACAAGGTTAATTATTGGAGTATGAGACCGAACCAGGGTGTAGGTTTAGGCACTCCTTAGGATAGGCCATGGGCACAAAAGGTGAAATCCTGCACATATGTCCCCCCTCCTGATATTTCACTGTGTAGCATCCTGACATTATTGTTGAGGCTAGCTCACAGACTATTCAAGTCATTCACATCTTGAGTGATCTGCTAGTTACGCAAAGCACAACATTTTTGCCTCCTCATCTTGATGCTTCTCGACTTTCCACATCCTCCACGAGCTCACATATTTGTGCGCCCCACACTTGCATTATATGCAAGAATATGTGCTTAGGTCACCTAAATGATAGTGATGCATATAATTACATCTTTGAGGTGGACGATTCTACACAGCACACTACAGGCACTAAAGCACCTCATGAAGATGTGCATCAGGGACATAGAGAGCCATGGACTCCTACTGTTATGGTAAGGGTAAACAGTTCACTTTTTACATTGTATTTAAATTTTATTGTTCGTATTTTTAGTAGAATTTTCTTATAATAATTTCCCACTTATGTTTTTTTATGTGTTACATTTATGTTCAATTGATGACAGAGGAGGAGATGGCACAGGTGGAGGGGTCCATGCTTTTGGCTATATCACTTGGTCTTGACACTTCCACGGTACATATGTTTTAATGTTCTCATTGGTTTCCTTAAATTATGATAATAGTATATGTACATTATTTTCTAAATTTTACAATCATCTTATTACATACTGATGCAGGTGTCACTAGTTGCCACTGGGGGGAAATGTGAGGGCCGGTGCAGGTGTCAGGTGTTGACAAGGGGAAGATAATTAAGTAATTTAGGCTTAATGCATACATGTATACTTGTCAGTTGTACGTACTCATTTTTAATTTACATGGTTTATTTGACAAAGAGTGGCATATGATGACGTCGTGAGACCCTATCGTCATGATAGAGTCACAGGCATATCCATTCACAGTGATAGCCCCATGGTACGTACATTTCTAAAGTTATTTGTCTATTTTAATATCAAGTATATATAATATGATCAAGTTATGATAGTATGAAGTATCTATTTGACTTTTTTAGGTCACTTCTAGTTTGAAGGAGGTAGAACGCCAAGGGTTTGTATCACTGATGACTCAGTGAACATTTCCTAAAGAAAGTTCAACACAGGTAAGTTTTAATGTTAATTCAATTATTTTGTAAATATATATTTTCTACTAAGTATTTAACATTAAATAGTATAACTCATAGATCAATCTCATGTTTGAAAACATATACAGGTCGAAGTCGACATTGGTGGCATTGTTCCTACCCTACCAAGGACATATATTAGGTCTCATGTCCACAGGAGGAGAAAGAGAGGTGAGGTATATGAGAGTTTAATTTTAGTTTAAATTTTATTTATTATCGTTGACTATGATTCTGAATTTTAATCTAACTTGGAGTTTCACTTTTGTGTTTGAATGGAGGATCCATCAGAGCCAAAGAGTACTTCAAAGAGGTTTCATTTTGATGATCCACCAGTAGAATAGGATGTTCTAGAAACATTTGTAGTTGAACTTCTTATTTGAGATGTCATATGACACATTTTGAGATGGTGTATGCCACATTGTATCTAGATAGGTTGACATGTAAATATGTACAGAATTATTGTTCATTTTGATATATATGAAACTTGATATTTGATCCAATTTGTTAATTGTGTGTTCATTTATTCATTGTTAGTATGTAAATATTCTTATGTGTATGTACTCATGTGTACAATTTATGCCTTAAGTATATTCATGTATATTCAAGTACATTCTTCATAACCTAAATTCATGTGTATGGGCTACGTGCATGACTTAAGTGAATTCATGTTGTATGCTTTATAATCTATGTGCTACATGTATGTTTCATGACTTAAGAAAATTTATGTGTACGCTTTATGTGCTATGTGTGTTCACACGTGTAATTCATCATTTAAGTGAATTCAAAATTTATGTGCTACATTATATTCATGTGTATCTTATGCTCTCAACCAAGAAAATCTGATGCAGAGCCCTCTACTATCCCCTCATGGAACTCAACTCAACTTGAGGATTCTACAAGCATCTTAGAATCTACTCAAGGAGTTAGTCTCAAATCAAGGTTCAAATAGAGTGCTTTGACTTTAGAGAACCAACACATCTAAAATTTTGAGGAAGTTCACTTCCTCTAACCTCTCATCCCAACTTCTATTGGCACCATCTCCATTCTAGGCCTCTCAGTGTACCTAGAGCCTCCATCTTGTCAAAAATTGAAATAGATCTTCCACCTTGATTGTAACACCATATAACATCTTAATATGGTCCATCTACTATGTTCCACCAATCTACCGGTTCTTGTCAACTCATCTTCCACCAATCCACTCCAATAGCCCTTCTACGCTTGTAGCCTTCACCAGTCATAAATCAGCCTTTTTCTCCAGAATTCTTCAAACAACTCAAGAAAAAAATGGTTGATCTAGATAACCTTTTCAATTCCTTAAATACTCCCCAAGACTCAATGTAGACTCCTTTTGGATCCATTTAAAGGCTTACTTTGCCTCTTGACACACCAGAACGCTCGCCAACATACGCAATGGTGCTTAGTGGACCTTTAGAATAATTTAGTCTAGCATATTTGCGAATGCTCTATTGAATTCATGTTCCAAATGAGGTTGTCCAACTAGAGCTACTGGCATAGTCCATTCGGTGCCAAGATGAACGGTTTGGAAGAAACCCAGTGGTGCAACTTTCAACTAACCCTCACTGCAAGTTTTGGTATCAAGCAAGATTGGTATGCAAAAGTCAAATTTTTTTGAATCTCCCAGAATAGAGAGAGGTTATTGTAGGCCTCAAAAATGTGGTCTTATAGCATCTGATGGTTTTCCAATACCTCTTATGGGGTTTGAGATACAAGGCTTGAAAGATCGATGCCCAATCATGCTTAGTGCACCTTGGAGACACTTTGGCCTGACATGGTCCAAAACATTCTAGTGACTCAGTGGTTGAAATGGGGTTGTCACTAGCATTAACCCACACAACCAAAGCTAATGGCACAATCCATTCGGTGTCAGGAGGAACGGTTTGGAAGAAACCCAATGGTGCAACTTTCAATTGACCCTCACTGCAAGTTTTGACATCAAGCAAGACTGGCATGCCAAATTCAAACAAATTTGAATCTCCCAAAATGGAGAAAGGTTATTGTAGAAATAAAAAACATGGTCTTGTAGCATCTCACAGTTTTCCAATACCTCTCACAAGGTCTGAGATATGAGCCTCGAAAGCTCGCTGCCCAATCATGCTTAGTGCACCTTGGGGACACTTTGGTCCAGCATGGTCTGGAGTGTTGAATCTACAATTGATTTACAATTGATTGATGAGATTGTTGAAACAGTGATTAAAGATCACATGAAAAGTGTTTGTATAGATATACAATATGTTAAATTAGTATTATGTTGTCATTGATGTCAACTAGTTTCATATTAGTTTGACAAGTACTTATCTTGTAAGTTATCATACTGAGACATCTGAAGATTGGTGGAAGATGGTCACATCAGATGAGGATAAGGAATGCATTGGATAAATTATTGATGAGTCTTTGATCTCATTATATTGACTTTAGTATTTTGTATTCATCTAGTATGGAGAAAGGAACAGAAAGATACAAAGCAGTGTTTGTCAATAAAATAGAACAGCTTAATGTTTACCAAGAATCCTAGTGTAAACACTGATGATAGTATACACCGATGCAGTGTGTTGTATACCGAGCACAAGTTTAACCAATGAAGGTTTACCGATGAATTTCTTTGTTAACGGAGGATAACAGAATTGAACTAAATGATTAGTTTAGCCGATAAAATTGATGAGCTGGATTCGCATGATTTCAAGGTGAAAAGTCAAAGTTTGTTACAAGGATCTACGGCTAAAAAAATTCAAGGAAGATCTGACGAAGGAAATTCAAACGTGTTAATGACACATCAGCTGAGGAAGTTTAAGTGGCAAAATCAGTGAATATGATTAAGCGACAAAATTTTAATGGATGAAATTAAAACGGCTTACATGTCTATTTAAGGGAAAAGAAAATACATTGTATTTTATCAGAGAATCCAAAGAAGAAGGAGATACTACAGGAGTGGAGCGTGAACCAGCATTCATACATTTCTGATCAAATAGGTTAATGAACTAAGCTGTAGAAACTGAGCTACACAGTGAACAAACTGAGCTACACAGAGCACAAAACTGATTGTTTGTAAATGAAATTAATATTAGATCTGACGTGATATAATGGTCAGAAAACATTGTTGAGCATAACACTAATCTATAACTGCAATTTTTTGTATTAAGGCAGATCAACCTACTGTTACTTTCTAATAATTGTAAATAGTGAAAATCTCTTAACCGAGTGGACTTTTAAGTCTTATTTGTGTTTCATTCTGACAAGTGAAACATTGTTATCATGTAAACCCGCACAGTGAGTGCTATGGTGGTTGAAAGATGACTTCTAGTGTAAAATCCTCTAACAAGGTCACACCTGACAGTGTGTATTGTAACCTTTAACAGGGTTGGGTCCTCACAGACCTCACTTCAGAAGAGTGAAATTTTTTGGGTTGCCGGTTCCTAGGTGGTTTTTCCCTTAACAGGGTTTCCACGTTAAATCATTGTGTTATGTGTTGATTATGATATCTATTTTCTATCATACTTTACACTTTAGCTATTTGGTTTAATCAATAATTACTAAGAGCTTTAACTGAAGATCGGTAAAAGCACTGACAGAGAATTATATATTTGTGTATCGATAGTCAAGGATTTGTGAAACTATTTTTTGGATTATTCATTTTGAATTGGGACTTGGATAACTGATTCCCCCCCCCTCTCAGTTATTCTAACAATTGGTATCAGAGCTATTTGGTTACTTGGAACAGAGTTTTAAGGACTTGAGTAGAAAGATCTTAGAATGAGTACTTGAGGGAAGTGCCTAGACTGAACAAAGATAACTTCTCAGTATGGCAACAGAGAATGAAATTGCATATAGCTAGAATTGGTGGAGATGCATTACATTTTATAACAACTGGCTACAGTGAACCAACTGGTCCTCTGACCGTGCAACAACTAAAAGACAAGCATGATCACAACGTAGCAATGATGGAACTTGCTGCTACCTATACTGACGCTGAATTTGAAGAAATCAAAGGGTTGACTACTGCTAAGGCAATGTGGGATAGATTAGCACAAGTATACAGTGGTAACACATATGTCAAAAGAGAAAGGGCAGAAAGCCTAAGAGGAAAATTTGATGAGATGAGAATGAAAGAAGGTGAAAATATTGTTGAATATTCTAACAGAGTAAAAGAAGTTGTTTATGCTATTCGAGCTTCTGATGGATTAATTGAAGAAGAGACTATAATCAGAAAAATCCTCAGAACCTTGTTACCTGTCTATGCAATCAGAGTATTGACAATACATGAGAACTGAGACACATCCAATCTTACACTTGATACTTTGATTAGTAAGCTCACTACTTTTGAATTCAACAACTTTGATAATAGTATTGTACCTTCTGTTGAGTCTGCCTTCATGTCTTCTCTGAAGATTAGCAAATCTAGTAAGAAAAATAAGAACAATGATAGTGAAAGTGATACTGATGATGAACTTAATGAGCTTGAAGCACTGATGGCTAGAAGATTACCGAAAGGTAAAGGGAGATACAGAGGTAAGTTACCTTTGGCATGTTTCAACTATAAGGAAGTAGGTCATATTGCTGCTAGATGTCCTCAGAAGAGAAATGATGATGATGGACCGAAAGATAAATCTGAAGGAAGTTATGGGATGAGAGTTAACAGAAGCTACTGACACAATTATAGAAATGACCGAAAGGAAAAAGGTAAAAAGGCTTGTTATATAGCTGAAGATACAAACTCTGAGTCTAATTCTGATGATGAAGAAGTAGTGTTTGTTGCAATGAAGGAAGATTCAGAAGAAGATGAAAGACAAGAAGAATCAGCCCTTATCTCAAGGATAAGAAAGAATGAAACATGGATCATTGACAGTGACTACACACATCATATGACAGGTGATGTAGATAAATTTGATGAATTAGTTGAATATAATGGTGGATCTGTAAGGATGGGAAATGATGCCCCATGCACTGTGAAAGGTAAAGGTACCCTTGTAATCAATGATAGAATAAAATGTGAGAATGCTTACTGGGTATATGGACTGAATTACAATCTGTTAAGTGTGGCACAGCTAAATAATTCATGTCACAGACTGGTGTTTGAAAACAAAAAGGTGAAGATCTATGAAAGTGATGGAAGACTTGTTGGGACTGGTACTCAAACTAGAGGTAATACTTTTCATCTTGATATTGATGAGTCTTCTTGTTTACTTATGAAGGATGAAGATGCTTGGTTATGGCACAAAAGATTATGTCATGTAAACTTTGAAAATATGATCAAAATCAGTAGAAAGAAAAGAGTTAGAGGTCTGCCTAACTTATCTAAGCCTGATCATATTATGTGTCATGAATGTCAAAAGGGGAAAATGACAAAGTCTAGCTTTAAGAGTAAGGACTTCTCAACAAAGAAAATTCTTGAGTTGGTGCATACCGACTTATGTGGACCTATGAGAACTCAAAGCTATTATGGTGATAGATACTTTATTCTCTTTGTTGATGATTACACTAGACTAATGACTATGATGTTTCTGAAAGAAAAGTCTGAAGCCTTCAAAATGTTTAAGTGGTATCAGGCTAAAGTAGAAAAGGAAACTGGAAAGAAAATCAAATGTCTTAGATAAAATAGAGGTGGTGAATTTATATCTGATGAATTTGCTAATTTCTGTAATGAGCATGGAATTCAAAGACAAGTTTCAGCACCGAGAACACCACAAAAAAATGGCATTGCTGAGAGAAGAAATAGATCAATAATTGATTGTGCTAGAACACTGATGATTCAAAAGAATGTCACTCAGAAATTCTGGAGAGAAGCTTTAAGCACAATAGTCTATGTGCTTAACCGAGTACAATTGAAGAAAGATTCCAACTGAACACCCTATGAACTTTGGTTTGGACACAAGCCCAATGTAAGCTACTTTAGAATCTTTGGCAGTAAATGTTTTATCCTGAAAGATGATAGGAATGGTAAGTTTGACTCCAAAGGTGATGAAGGAATATTTTTAGGATATTCTACCCAAAGCAAAGCTTACAAATGTCTAAACAAAGCTACTAACAAGATTGTTGAAAGTGTGAATGTTCATGTTGATGAATATGATGATAAGATCACAGATGAGCAGATGAAGGAACTAGAAGATTACACATAGTTCACTTACTATGAGTTTCTTGAGTTTCAACCGAGGATATCATAGACTGTTGCAACCGGTCAACAGATAAACAATGCACCACAATTGACAGAACATATCGATGATCAAGGAGGAGCTCCCGAGCAAGAGAATGAACCAGAACAGGATGTACATCAGGATGCACAAGATAGAAGATCTAGGATACTTGCAAGATTTGTCAGAAGACATCATCCTAAAAATTAGATCATTGGGGATAAGACTTCTAGAATGCAAACAAGAAGCAAAACAAGACTAGGTACATGCTTAGTTTGTGAATATGAGCCTAAGAATGTGAAAGCTGCTTTAGATAATGATGAATGGGTTATAGCAATGACTGAAGAGATTGAACAAATAGAAAAGAATAAGACTTGGACCTTAGTACCCCGACCTAAAGATAAGAATGTAATTGGTACTAAATGGATTTTCAGAAACAAGTTGAATGAGAATGGAGAAGTAACCAGAAATAAAGCAAGACTTGTATGCAAAGGTTATGCGCAGGAAGAAGGGATAGATTATGGTGAGACATTTGAACCTGTTGCAAGACTTGAAGGTGTCAGAATGTTACTGGCATATGCTACACATAAGAAATTTAAGGTATACCAAATGGATGTCAAGTCAGCTTTTCTGAATGGAATACTGGAAGAGGAAGTCTACATTGAACAACCAAAAGGATTTGAAGATCTAGACAATAGAGATATGGTTTGTAGGCTACATAAAGCACTGTATGGATTGAAACAAGCACCAAGAGCTTGGTATGAGAGATTACATACTTTTTAAGTATTAGCTTTATCAGAACTAGTGATAATAGTAACTTGTATATGAAAGGTAACACTGATGACACTATTATCATAGCTGAAATATTTGTTGATGATATAATTTTCAGAGGAAGAGATATTGTATGTAAAGCATTTGCTGATGAGATGCAAAAGGAATTTGAAATGTCAATGTTTGGAGAGATTAAGTTCTTTCTAGGACTGCAGGTGATTCGACACAGTGATGGAATCTTAATCACTCAATCAAAATACATAAAGGAAGTATTGAAGACATTCGGCATGGAAGATGCTAAGCCAGTGGGAACACCAATGGCTACTAGATGTAAGTTGACAAAGGAAGATGAGACTACTGAGGTAAATTAGACACTTTACCGATCCATGATTGGTAAGCTGATGTATGTAGTTCACAGTAGACTAGATATAGCTCATGTTGTTGGTATAGTTGCAAGATTTTCTGCAAATCCAAAAGAATCACATATGATAGCTACAAAAAGGATACTGAGATATCTTAAGAAGATAGAAGATTATGGTCTATGGTATTCAAGAGATGGAATGTTTGAACTTAAAGTTTACACCAATGCTAACTGGGCTCGGAATGTAGATGACAGGAAAAGTACAACTGGAGGAGCATTTTTCTTTGGAGACAGACTTGTAACCTGGACAAGCAAAAAGCAGAGTTGTATTTCACAGTCAATAGCTGAAGGTGAATATGCTGCTACTGCAACAAATTGTTCAAACATAGCCTATATAAAGCAAGTGTTAGAAGGAATGAATGAGGTGATCACTAATCTAGTGACTATATATTGTGACAACACAAGTGCTATAAACATATCAAAGAATCTGGTAATGAACTCTAAAACAAAGCATATATCAATTAAGTATCATTACTTAAGGGAACAAGTGCAGGAAAAGCAAGTTAAACTAGAATTTATTACATCAAAAGAACAACTTGCAGACATTTTTACAAAGCCTCTGCCGAAAGATACTTTTGAATATTTGAGGAATAGACTCGGGGTCTATCCCCTATCTCTCAGTCACCAAGGTATCGAGAATGTTGCATCAGCCCAGTATATCAGAAGATCATTCATGTTGATGCCAGCATAGATCACACTTTAATTAAGTTCAAGGTTGTGATTAAGTTTGAAGAACAGATGGAGATATCAGTATATCAAGATATAATGAAGTAGATTGGACAACACAGATGTCTATTTATTTTGTTCATTTGGCATTGTTGTCAAAGGGAGAGAATAGGCAAATATGAATGAGCGAAAGGGAGAGAATCTCCATTGCAAAGACAAAGGGTGAGAATACTGAACAAGAAGAGTTAAGGATGAACTATCTAAGGGAGAGCTTATGATAGATAGAGTTGTAGAGTACATGTTTGGTATGTGGTTGGTACATTCATATTATTTGAGTTGCCATCAATGCCAAAGGGAGAGATTGTTGAATCTAAAATTGATTTACAACTGATTGATGAGATTGCTGAAACAGTGATTGAAGATCACATGAAAAGTGGTTGTATAGATATACAATATGTTAAATCAGTATTATGTTGTCATTGATGTCAACTAGTTTCATATTAGTTTGACAAGTACTTATCTTGTAAGTTATCATACCGAGACATCTGAAGAATGGTGGAAGATGGTCACATCAGATGAGGATAAGGAATGCATTGGATAACTTATTGATGAGTCTTTGATCTCATTATATTGACTTTAGTATGTTGTATTCATCTAGTATGGAGAAAGGAACAGAAAGATACAAAGCAGTGTTTGTCGGTAAAATAGAACAGCTTAATGTTTACCAAGAATCCTAGTGTAAACACCGATGACAGTATACACCAACGCAGTGTGTTGTATACCAAGCACAAGTTTAACGGATGAAGGTTTACCGACACATTTCTTTGTTAACCAAGGATAACAGAATTGAACTAAATGAGTAGTTTAGCCGATAAAATTGATGAGCTAGATTCGCATGATTTCAAGATGAAAAGTCAAAGTTTGTTACAAGGATCTACGACTAACAAAATTCAAGGAAGATCTGACGAAGGAAATTCAAACGTGTTAATGACACATCAGCCGAGGAATTTTAAGTGGCAAAATCAGTGAATATGATTAAGCGACAAAATTTTAATGGATGAAATTAAAACGGCTTACATGTCTATTTAAGGGAAAAGAAAATACATTGTATTTTATCAGAGAATCCAAAGAAGAAGGAGATACTACAGGAGTGGAGTATGAACCAGCATTCATGCATTTCTGATCAAATAGGTTAATGAACCGAGCTGCAGAAACTGAGCTACACAGTGAACAAACTAAGCTACACAGAGCACATAACTGATTTTTTGTAAGTGAAATTGATATTAGATCTGAAGTGATATAATGGTCAGAAAACATTGTTGAGCATAACATTGATCTGTAACTGCAATTTGTTGTATTAAGGCAGATCAACCTACTTTTACTTTCTAATAATTATAAACAGTGAAAATCTCTTAACCGAGTGGACTTTTAAGTCTTATTTGTGTTTCATTCTGACAAGTGAAACATTGTTATCCTGTAAATTCGCACAGTGAGTGCTATGGTGGTTGAAAGATGACTTCTAGTGTAAAATCCTCTAACAAGGTCACACCTGATAGTGTGTATTGTAACCTTTAACAGGGTTGGGTCCTCACAGACCTCACTTCAGAAGAGTGAAATTTTTGGGTTGCCGATTCCCAGGTGGTTTTTCCCTTAATAGGGTTTCCACATTAAATCATTGTGTTATGTGTTGATTATGATATCTGTTTGCTATCATACTTTACACTTTAGCTATTTGGTTTAATCGGTAATTACTAAGAGCTTTAACTGAAGATTGGTAAAAACAATGATAGAGAATTATATATTTGTTTACCGATAGTCAAGGATTTGTGAAACTATTTTTTGGATTATTCATTTTGAATTAGGACTTGGATAACTGATTCCCCCCCCCCTCTCAGTTATTCTAACATCTAGTGACTCAGTGGTCAAAATAGGGTTGTCACTAGAGTTTACCCACCCAATCGGAGCTAATGGCACAGTCCATTCAGTGCCAGAATGAATGGTTTGGAAAAAACCTAGTGGTGCAACTTTCAACTAACTCTCACTACAAGTTTTGGCATCAAGCGAGACTGGAGTGCCAAATTCAAACAAATTTAAATCTCCCAGAATGGAGAGAGGTTATTGTAGGCCTCAAAAATACGGTCTTGTATCATCTCATAGATCATCGATACCTCTCATGGGGTTTGAGATATGAGCCTCTAAAGATCAATGCCCAATCATGCTTAGTGAACCTTGGGGACACTTTGGTCTGACATGGTCTGAAATGTTCTAGTGACTCAGTGGTAAAAATGGGGTTGTCACTAGTGTTTACTTGTCCAACTGGAGCTAATGGTGCAGTCCATTCGGTGCCAGGATGAATGGTTTGGAAGAAACCCAATGATGCAACTTTAACCCAACCCTCACTGCAAGTTTTCACATCAAGCGAGACTGGTGTGCCAAATTCAAACAAGTTTGAATCTCCCAGAATGGAGAGAGGTTATTGTAGGCCTCAGAAACACAATCCTATAGCATCTCATGGATTGCCAATACCTCTCATGGGGTTTGAGATACGAGCCTCGAAAGATCACTGCCCAAACGTGCTTAGTGCACCTTGGGGACACTTTGGTCCAGCATGGTCTGAAATGTTCTAGTGACTCAGTGGTCAAAATGGGGTTGTCACTAGCGTTTACCTACCCAACTGGAGCTAATGGCACAGTCCATTCAGTGTCGGGATGAATGGTTTGGAAGAAACCCAGTGGTACAACTCTCAACTGACACATCTTGAATTGTTGATCCAACCACTGAGACCTGTGACTATGCCTTGCATACTTGTAAAAAAGATTCTTCTTGAAATCTGAAATAAAATCAGCTACATAGCATTCTTTTGTAACCAACTCACATCTAGAGCCTTCACCTTCACTTTTTAATGTATATTTAACAGTTTCATATACCTTTTTGTGGATAATTTACCTTAAATGTTCTTACATCAATTTTTATGCCACTGTCAGTTTCTAGGACAGATGATGAGCGTACGGTGGTTCTACATCTATGTGAAATTTCTTTTCTAGAGTTAAAAAATTAATTGATTGTATTCAATCGAGGGGAAGTCCATTGACATCTACTTATTCAATATAGCCAAACCACTGAAATTACAAGGAGTCTGTAGAAAAATCCCGTGCTGGATATTTTAAAGAGGATTTGGGCTGAAACTATCAGTGAAATCATTTTGTCTACCATTTTCCCTCAAAGGAACACCCATTTAAGAAAATTGCAGCAGTTGTTTCTCATTACAATTCATGTTTGAAGAAAAGATCTTTGATGATTCTCTGAACTATATCTGATTCGAAACATCACTGTTAAGTGTTAGGTTGAGTTACCAAGCTAAACGTACCTCTCTGGAAGGACCCAGAGAATATAGTTTTTACTTTCCACCAGTAAATAGAATCAGATATCCAAAAATACTAGATATCTAAACATATCGGATATCCAATATTATCGGATATTCCTGCCAAAATTTTGCTGAAATATCTCTCTCTCTCTCTCTCTCTCTCTCTCTCTCTTAGGTATAATACTGAACATATAATATAAATATTTAATAAGTTTATATTATACTATTATACAATTGAGAAATAAATAATAATAATATAATACATACTAATGCTATGATGTTATTATTTAATATTAATATTAAAAAAAAAAATTGTAATATATAACTTAAAATTGAAAAAAATACTCAATGGAATTAATATTAACATAAAAGAAATACAATTTAATATCTAGCTTGAAATTGAAAAATCTAATCCAAATGAAATTTTGAAATAGGCGGGAAGTTTCGAATATCCAAAAATTTTGGATATCTGATTAGGCTTGGTATTTTCCTTGGGCAATGCCAAACGTGAATGGTCAACCCATTAGGCGTGTTTAACTGATTGTTTTTGATATCGAGACTTCGACCATGTCGCTGACGACTATTTTTTCACCCAAAATTGATGAAACGAAAAGGGTTTCTTAAAGACATTATCAACTTTCCATCAATATAATTGTTGTCAAATTTTGAGTTCAATAAGTAATTATTACTTATTTTTCAATTGAGTTATCTTTAAAGTCATAATTGACATACTGATTGAAAAATAACTATAACTTTCAAACCATTTAACCTTTTTGAAATCCGAAACATGTGTCACATTCTATGCTTTGGCTACTATAAGAAAAAAAAAGTTTTCAATTTTTTAAAGTTTAGAATTAGTTAAAGTGGTCAGACACAAGAGTTTTTTTATTCTAAAAATATTGTACCATAAAATTCATAATTAATTAATTATTTGGCAAAAAATTACAAAAAAAAATGTGTCACATCCTGGCATGAGTCTACTACTTATATCTAGAATCTTGGGAAAATATATCATCATTTGATTGTGATTAAGGTCGTCAGACATACATGTACTTTTTATTTTTTCCCTAAAATTTTCATACTACTACATTGAAATCTAAAATTTTGAACAGTTAGATTAATTTTTTTTTTTTAGACAAGGGCTAGTAGTTTAGAGACTACATTCAATTTCCTACAGATTCTATTTTTACAAATTTTTCACTTAAGGTTCATAAGATGTTCAAAATTTTATGTCAAGTTGACTAACCCTGATTTTCTGATTTTTCATTGCCACTTAAGGCCATAGTTTGGTATACCATGATCCTGCACATAACCATAACATGACATGTTAACCTTCTCTATAGCATTGACTCGTTGAATTTGTTAGTTCAGAAGGACTTCCAATGAGTTGTTGCAAAAATAAGAACTCACTAGGTTTGTTGATCAACATGAAGATGCACGACATAAAATTTGATAAAATGTGGAAGTATCATGGTCCATAGATCACTTAATGGTAAAAAAATGGATCCACATGGAAAAATATGATTGGATCTTCCATTTTGCAAGGTTCCATAAAGGAACTCTACGAAATTGTGAAATGGGAATAACATGATGTGTTATTCGACCCAAGATATCGATGAAACATGACATTTTGTATATGTATTTTGGTGAAACATGCCTTGTGTTTCACTGATGTTCCCTTATCAGGGTAACATGGCCCATTAGAATTTGAAGTTTTTCCCCCTTTCGATACCCTGATGAACTGCTATATTGACAAGACCTGGAAAGATGTCTTCACAATGTCCTACTCCTAAATAGAACCTTCAGATCCTTTCACATCGGATATACTCTCACCAATATTTGGCCTTGTCATGGGAAGGATAACATGATGTATTAGCCACCAAAAAAATGAGGTGTTAACCCACTGTAACATAGTTCAACCCATGATGAAATGTTATCTTAGATTAGTTATCTATGATGGGATGAATGGTGGTGAAAATAGCCAACATTTCTAATGACTCAAACGAGATGCTTGCCTACTAAGCATGAGATCAGTGGCTTTTAATAAATCTAGTGGGCATGAAGTCGCTAGTGCTAGAACGATGTGTTAGCCCACTTGTAACTTCATAAAAATATACAACTTTTACAACCAACAAAAAAGAAAAACTTGCTATCTCTAGGAGGGAAATAGTTGTGCTCGTGAACTTCTTCGAAAGAAGATATATCTACTTTACTATGTACAAGAATATTAAACTCTTTTAGAAGAAATGTTTAAGATGAATCCCATTGAGTGGGATTGGAAGAACTTCACGATCAGGCCTATATAGCTAGAAAAACATTGGTTTCTTTATAGCTGGTAATAATATATGGGTCACTCCACATAGCATCATATTTAGAGTGCCTACCTAGTTTAGCTATGTTTGCATCCCACTTGAGAACAAGGTCATCCTTCTTGAAGATGCTAACAGTATCCTTTTTGTCAAAACTTCTTTTGAGCCATTGATGGTGTACCTCAAGTGTATGCACAACTTGTTGTCTTTTTCCCCCTAGCTCCATTAATTCAGCTAGCCTGACTGTCATAGCATCATTTTCAACCATCTCTAGTTGATGATCTAGTTCAAGAGAGGGAAACTCAAGTGAAAGAGGAAGCCTTTCTTCTCTTCCATATACTAGCATGAAAGGTGAGTTGCCTATTTCTTTGTTGGGTGTAATTCTATCAGCCTGTAAGTTTGTCCTCAACTTGGTATGCCAAGACTTCTAATTATCTTCAATTATCTTTTTTTATTATTCTGGTGAGGTTTTTATTGGTGGACTCAACTCTAGGCCATTACCTTAGCGATAATTATATGAAGAAGTCTTCAAATATATTCCATGTTCAACTACCTAAGAGTTGATATGGGCTCCAAAAAAGACTTAGCATTATTTGATATGATGGTTTAAAGGAGTACCAAATCTGGTTACAATTCCATCAAGGAATTAGACCACTGAAGCCCATGTGGCATTCTTTAAAGCTATTGCCTTTGTCCATCTTGTGAAATAATATGTGGCTGCCAAGATCCATTTATGACCAAAGCTAGAGAGTGGGTTTATTGGACCAATGAAATCCAAACCCCATTGATTAAAAGGATGATCTAATTGAATAAGATGAAGAGGAAGGGAAGCCAATATTTGTTTACCTGAGAAAAAGGCACACCTCTTAGACTTTCTCACCCATTGATCAAAATCTTTGAATAAGGTTGCCCAGTAATTTAACTAGCCCTCATTATCTTCATAGTTGTGACCCTTGCTGAGAAATGACCACCTGTAGGGCCATCATGAAATTCTTCTAATAGCCTATTGATCTGATTTGTATTGATACATCTTAGTAGGACCCCATTGGAATCCTTCCTGTTGGAAATAGAAATTTTTTGTATGGATGATATGTTTTCATTGATTGAAACTGCATACATCTCTCTTAGTTTTTTTATTGGACTTTTTCTTACCAATACAGAGTTGATAGAATTCAGCTAAGTACAAAAAACATAGTAGTATACAAGTTCAGTAATTACATCTATACAAATAGTTGAATTAGTATTGTGATATGCAATTCTGGATATAGTATTTGAATAGTTAGAAGGTTATAAACCTATTATGTACAAGGGAATGTACCTTCATAGAATTAGTATTGAGCAATAAATGAAATAGGAAGTAAATAAACCATAATATAGCAACTATTTAGCAAATGAAAGATCAATTGAGCATCCTATGGCTCTTTATCTAAGAGTGTTAATAGAAGCTCTCGACAAGCTACCATTAATGATAGTCCTAGAATGAGAAATGATCAAGATTGAGCTAAAGCTAACAATTATATTCAAATTGAATGCTAATTAAGCTCTTAATTTGTCTTTCTAGCTATAAAATGCAAGAGGTTCTATGCAATTCTCAAATGTGTGGTTATGAATTATGAGGATTTTGGTCTTCCTTTTATAGATTTTCCCAATGGTAGGGGGTGTAGTGTAGTTAATCATGATTAAGCCTTGGTTGAGTCTTTGATTCCACCCTTTGAAGACAATGAAAAGTTTGTGTCCTCAAAGCTTGGGACAAGTAGACAAGATCAATGGACAAGATACTCTTTCACTTTGAATTATTGAGATTGAATTTGGCTTGATCCATGTGAATGCCTTTCCTCAAATCCTATTGGTTGATTGAATTTCCTCCCTTTGTGGTTGTTGAGGGAAATTAGGATTTATTAATTGATTTAAATTGATTTGTTTAGCCATGAACCCCTTGAATGGGTTGAATTTGATTTAATTTAAAACTATACAATTAATTGATTCAATTGCACTTTGATTTGATTGCATTTGATTAAAATACTCCTAATTTTGATTTATCTTGAATTAAGACTTGATTTTAATTTTGATTGGCTAATTCTGCATTGTGATTCAATTGATTCAATTTTGTCCTTGATTTTCTTTGATTTAGTAATTAATTGTCTTTGTCCATTTTTAGGTGATTACACCTATGATTGCAAGTGTTTAAGTTGCAAATTTCAAGAGATATTAATTTCTAAGTATTAGTATTTACAATATTTGTTAGGAGCAGAACAAAGATAAACAAAATTCATTGGTTAGACCTATTTTTCAGTTGGAGGAAATATTTTGAGTATTGTTTGTGATCAAGGATACTATGGAGAGTTTACATTTTGGTCAGCACATTGTGGAGTAAGTTAAAATAGGTTTGGTCTACATGTTTCCTATGGAAAGCTAACATAGTTATGTTTTTAGTTATGGTCTCATATATGAAATCCACATATGTTTGTGAATGATTACGAATGATGAGAATATTGTGAAAAGTTATAGAAATGTTGCTATGATAAGCATAGACTATCATATGTGCAGATCCATATTTAGAACCTCATTGGAACTATATTGTCATAATTGATGCTACCAATCAGTTCAGTATAGGACTGTAAGTCCATCTTTTTCTTATTGTAATTGGTAGTAAGCCTTGATGTAGTTGACTTGTATATTTGAGAAGTGAGATCTAGGTTGTAAGCCTAAATGCAAGTGCATTCCCACCTATTGTACTTAAGCTCTTAACCAAGCACTTATTACTATAGTAGTGAGTTATTTATGGGTATCATCTCCACCAGGGTTTTTCCTTAACTTGGTTTTCCTCGAAAATAAATGATGGTGTTGTGATGTTCTTATTATGTGTTGTGTGATGTTAACTTATTTTCACTTTTGGAATTAAGTTATGGTTTCAGTTTGAATTAATAAATAATATTGCTACACCAATTCACCCCCCCTCTTGGTGCTCCCTAATCCTAACAATTGGTATTAGAGCCTAGTTCCTTGGAAGAAGTTTAACAACTTGAGGAATATCCTAATGGAAACACCTAACAAAGTTCAGATTCAGCTTCTAAATTCACTTGAGGATCTAGATAAATCAAATGCTCACATTGTTATTCTAGAAGAAAAAATGAGAGAAGCTAATGGATTCATTGACAAATTGAAGGAGCAATTAAAGCAATCCAAAGATAGGAGAAAAGGGCTTGTAGATCAATTATCAAAAAAAGGTACTGAGTCCACTTCAAACAATGATTATGAGAAGATTGTGAAAGAAAGAAACAACCTAAAAAATGAGATGGAATCAATGGCGATCAAGATCACTAAAGAAATGGAAGCCAAAAGAACTCTTGAAGAATCCCTAAAGGTAGCTAAGATTGAGGAATGCTACAAACTGAATAGTGAAGTTGGGCAGATGTAAGTTTTTCTTGAAGAATCCAAGCATAATGAGTAAGAACTGGAAATAATCAATGAAGTACTCAAAAGAGACCTAGTTGAAGCTAGATAATTTCAAGAAATATTTAGATCTAGTATAGAGAAACTTGATGAGAAAATTGCAAGTCAGAGACCTCATGGAGATAAGCATGGCTTGGGATATGAACAAGGAGAATGTTCCAAATCCGTTGAAAAAAAATTTCATGATACCATTTATTTGTCAAAGTGATAATCTGTAAACAATAATTATTATAGACTAATACATGTTTGTTTAAATGGTAATCATCTTTATCATTCTTATCTTCTTGAAATGTATTATATGGGAGAATGTTTCATCTTAGACAATTTTTTCCCTTCACATGAAGATTTCAAACTTTTTAAATAAAATTTATGAGAAATAGAGATATAAGATTATATATTTTTGTTTAAGAGTAATACCTTATCTTTTTTTAATATAAGATTCTATCAAAATGACCCTAAGTTAGTGGAAGTGAAGTTTTATTTTTCTAAATCATTTGATGTGATATCATATATCCATATTAAAAAATAGAGACACTTCATACCTAAGATTACTTCTATGTTTCTTCCATTTGAGATGTGGAAGTAAAAAAAATTGATTAAGGAATGTGAGACACACAAATTATAATGGGTCATCCATCTTACACTGGAAGCAATTGTAAAATGTCTCATTCCAAAACGTGGAATAAAAATAAAAGTAATCTCCTATAAATGGAATACCTTCATTTTGTGTATTTTCGTTTTGCCTTTCCTTCAACCATGCATATCAAGGATTTTCCTGAACTAGTTAATGCTTCTACTAATAAGAGTCCCAATAAAAATGACAACCTCCATCACCAAGCTATAGCAAGGTAGCTATTGAAATAATTATCTAGGAAAAAAGTTTCATCATACCATTTATTTGTCAAAGTGATAATCATAAACAATAAAAATTATAGATTTATACATGTTTGTTTAAATGGTAATCATCTTTATCATTCTTATCTTTTTAAAATGTATTATATGGGAGAATGTTTCATCTTAGACAATTTTTTCCCTTCACATGAAAATTTTGAACTTTTTAAAAACAATGTATGAAAAATAGAGAGATAAGATTGTATCTTTTTGTTTAAGAGTAATACCTTATCTTTTTTTAATATAAGATTCTATCAAAATGACCCTAAGTTAGTGCAAGCGAAGTTTTATTTTCTAAATCATTTGATGTGATATTGTATATCCATATTCAAATAGAGACACTTCATACCCGAGTTTACTTCTTTTTTTCTTCTATTTGAGATATGGAAGAAAAAAAATAGATTAAGGAATGTGAGACCCACAAATTATAATGAGTCATCCATCTTACACTGGAAGTAATTGTAAAATGTCTCATTCCAAAACATGGAATAAAATAAAAGTAAGCTTCTATAAATGGAATACCTTCATTTTATGTATTTTTATTTTGCCTTTCCTTCAACCATGAATATCAAGGATTTTCCCAAACTAGTTAATGCTTCTACTAATAAGAATCCCAATACAAAATGATAACCTCCATCACCAAGTTATACCAAGGGAGCAATTGAAATAATTATGTAGGAAAAAAGTTTTATCATACCATTTCTTTGTCAAAGTGATAATCATAAAGAATAATTATTATATAGACTTATACATGTTTGTTTAAATGGTAATCATCTTTATTATTCTTATCTTCTTGAAATGTAATATTATATTGGGGAATGTTTCATCTTAGACAATTTTTTTCTTTTACATAAAGATTTTGAACTTTTAAAAAAAAAAAAAGTATGAGAAATAGAGACATGAGATTATATCTTTTTGTTTAAGAGTGATACCTTATATTTTTGTAATATAAGATTATATAAGATTCTATCAAAATGACCCTAAGTTAGTGGAAGTGAAGTTTTATTTTTCTAAATCATTTGATGTGATATCCTATAGCCATACTCAAATAGAGACACTTCATACCTGTGTTTACTTCTGTATTTCTTCTATTTGAGCTATGGAAGTAAAAAAAATACATTAATAAATGTGAAACCCACAAATTATAATGGGTCGTCCATCTTACACCAAGCAATTGTAAAATGTCTCATTCCAAAACATGGAGTAAAATAAAAGTAAGCTCATATAAACGGAATACCTTCAAGTAAGCTCCTATAAACAGAATACCTTCATTTTGTGTATTTTCATTTTGCCACTCCTTCAACAATGCATATCAATTATTTTCTAAAACTAATTAATGCTTCTACTAATAAGAATCCCAATAGAAAATACAACCCCCATCACCAAGTTATACCGAAGTAGCTATTGAAATAATTATCTAGGACTGGAATAACTTGCAATGGCAATCAAATAGTTGTGAGTGTGGTTCTCAAATACAGGGGATTGGCTGCTTCCATACCCCTCACCTAGGCAACCTCTCCTTTCTCACAATGCTCGATCTCTCCCATAATTATTTCTCCCAAATCAAGGAGCTTTCATAAACCTAAGCGTAGCTTCATTTTTGGGAAATCC
Source organism: Chamaecyparis obtusa (assembly GCA_027943335.1). Lineage (NCBI taxonomy): Eukaryota > Viridiplantae > Streptophyta > Pinopsida > Cupressales > Cupressaceae > Chamaecyparis > Chamaecyparis obtusa. The sequence continues at coordinate 1,869,247 of BSBK01006846.1, forward strand.
GGGATGATTGAATTTACCAAATTGCACACGCTCTGACAAAAAGCATGATGCATTGAACAGAAACATTGTCTTGGGTGTTTCAATTGGCATTGTCTTGGCACTGTGTTGCGTTTTGGGGGCATTTTACATTTACTACAACAGAATTAAAAGGGCGCCAATTTCAAATAGTTTGTTAGAACAAGGCTTTATGCAAATTTCTAGCCAGGAACTTCACATATAACCCAAGGATTTAGTCCTGCTAATTTACTAGGCAGTGGTAGCTTCGGTTCGGTTTACAAAGGACTCTTGTCTGATAACAAGTTGGTGGCTATTAAGTTATTCGATCAAGACCCTCAAAATTCATTCAACCATTTCGTCAGGGAATGCGAACTACTGAGAAAAATCAGGCACCGCAATCTCGTGAAAGTCCTGTCCTCTTCCTCCGCTGGAGATTTGAGGGCTCTGGTATTGGAATTTATGTCACAGGGGAGCCTAGAACATCACCTCCACAGGGATGAAACTAGAACTTGTAGCTTGAGTTTGAAGATGATGGTGAAGATTGCACTTGACGTGGCACACGGGATGGCATATTTACACCATGATTGTTCTCCCCCCGTTGTTCATTGCGATTTGAAACCCTCAAATGTGTTAATGGACGAAACCATGACAGCCCATGTGGCTGATTTTGGAATTTCCCGTCTATTGACATCCCCTGTTTTTGCAAGTAGCAGCACATCTAGACTGAAGGGAACAGTAGGCTACCTTGCTCCAGGTAAGATCCCAAGCCGACATCTTTTACAAATTTAAGTGTTTATCTTGGTTTTCTTTCCTCAACAATGAAATAACTTTTTGCTGTTGCAAGAATATGGATTGGGAGGGCAAGTGAGTACGAAGGGAGATGTTTACAGCTTTGGGATGCTCATCCTTGAAATGGTGACTAAAAAGAGGCCTACTGACAAAATGTTCAGTGGAGACAACACTTTGCCGAGATGGGTGAGCAGGGCATTCCCTGAGGCAGTGGAGGGAGTGGTGGACAGACAACTGTTGCCTGAGCAAGGAACTATAGGTGAGTCCAACAGTAATGCTCCACCTGAAATCACCGGTGAAGAATTGGAATCCTCTGAGCATGGCAGTTGTCTTGTTAGTTTGATTGGATTAGGGGTACAATGCACAAGGGAAAATCCGGGAGATAGACCAACAACGAGAGAGGTGGAGGGTATGCTGGAAAAGATGGTGTATGGGAGGGCATATGGAAATTTAGAGGAGCGTGCATCAATCCAGAATCTGTTGAGTGTAGGCAATGGAGCGGGCCATCCAAACAGCAGCACAGATGAAACTGGGAGCAGTTAAGTAGTGATCAGTAACATTTAGTGAGTTTCTTTCGCCAACAATAGGTTCATAGTTTTGCACATTTCTAAGACTAGCATTTGTACCAAAAGGTACAATCTAAATTATACTATAGAGAAAATTAAAGTTGTGGAATGTGAGATTTTAATTTAATTGTCATAATGATAAACATAATCAAATATTGAATATCGATTTATATAAAATCATTTACTTCATTAATTATATAAAATAAATATTATAATATTAATAAAAAAAATAAAAAGGTACATTTCATATTTTTATCTACAACTAACACAAATATTAAATAAAATTATAAAAATTGCTCTCTTCCCATATAAATTTTTCCTTATAATAGAACTAACTTATATTATGCATAATCTTAAGAATATCATCAAGTTTTTTTTTAAATCATTTTAAATATTAAGTTGTAGTGACAACTTAGATTTATAATTTTAAGAACGGTTCATAAATACTAATATCTTGGTAGTTATAATTCATAAAAATCTATTATTTTAATTTATATTTGATCAATGATAATATGTAAAAACCATTTTTTCATTTTATACATATTTTATAAAAATTTATCTCTTATAATAATTATTTTATTTCTTAGTCTAAATAAAAATTATTATAGATAATGTAGAGAAATTTATCTTTCATTGTATTGTTTTATTTCTCTTGATTAACTCTTCATGAAGACTCATTTTATTGTATCCTTGATTATAATAAACAATAGAAATCTATCAGTTTAATACCCTATTTTATGAATACTGTTACATAAAAATCTATTTTTAATCAAGGAAATCTCTCTCATAAACCAAGATGATAAATAATCCCATTCTGCATTCACCATATTTTTATGAAGCTAACAAAGATGAGGCAATGTTAATTCAAATATCAATAACCATGAAATTTCTCATCCAATCAAACCCATTTAATTTGGATGGTATTTAAATGAATTGTAATTTCCATGTTAATTAAAACAAAACTAAGAAGCAGCCAAATGTCTATAGGTGAGTCTGCAAGTGTCTACTTGTGAAACAAAGGTTGTGGGTTTTATACTGCCAAAACATCATTTTTATGAAAACAGATAGATCTTATGAACTTTTTTGGTAATTGAAATTAGTGGGTGGGGAATTGCAGTTGCAAGGGTGGTACAACAGGTTATAGAGGGATGAAGTGCTTGCACAGTGGAAAATGCTTCAGGGAAAAATGTCACTGCATTAGCTCCTGGATGCCATAGCTAAGCTCAAATTTTACATCTTTCGAAAGGAGCTACTTGTGGTATGTTTCAATCCTTGTTTTACTGTTCTACTGTTCTTACTGTTCTACTGTTTTTACTGTCTGCCAATCCAAAAAAATCTCTAGCAGCCACTGATCTGTCTGCCGAGTACTCCACAAAACCTGACGTCCATGGCTCATTGTTAGGTGCCAGCCACTAGAGGAATCCTCCGTGCAGCACATTGGTACTGACTTTCAACATGGGGTAGGGCCTGACTTTGGTACCCCTGAACATCGATCGCCGCCCTTTGCCATCGTCGGATGTCTGATCGGAAAATGTTTCCGTATTAGACAATTCACTCAATGGGTTATACCCATAATAAAAAGTCTATCGGCTTAAAAACTGAAGTAAAATAGATTTTTGTTTTTTAAACTGAAGGTTGTCTACGCCGATTAAATGTTAAGTTGCTTTTTTTCTTCGATTTATATGTTTCATTAAATTATTTGAGAGGGGAGGCACAAAAAACTATGCAGGGGGAAGAAAGAGAAAATAACAAATATAATAAGAGGCTCCAAGGTAGGTAAAAAATAAATAATGAAGACAATTAAAACACAAATAAAAGGGGATGAAAGAGAAAGGACAACTCAACCGGCAAGAAAGAAAACATGAGAAAATCAAACGAACACACAACAAAAAATAATAAGAAAGAACAACTATATATATATATATATATATATAACACATAAGACACTAAGAAAGCAAAATAAGTAAAGAGGATATATATATATATATATATATATATATATATATATATATATATATATATATATATATATATATAAACTCTTTTAATTAAACAAGACCAAGAAGACCAAATAAGATAATGAAAACAAAAAATATAAAATATAAATATTTTAAAAATATAACAATAAAAGAAAAAATTTAAAAAATATAAAAATATATATATATATTTTTTAAATATTTATCTTTTTTATTTTTTGTTTTCATTATCTTATTTGGTCTTTTTGGTCTTGTTTAATTAAAGGAGTTTATATATATATATTTTTCCTCTTTACTTATTTTGCTTTCTTAGTGTCTTATGTGTTCTATAGGCTCCGCTCTCATTTCTTGTGTTTATATATATATACAGTTGTTCTCTCTTATTATTTTTTGTTGTGTGTTCGTTTGATTTTCTCATGTTTTCTTTCCTCCTGGTTGAGTTGTCCTTTCTCTATCATTCCCTTTTATTTGTGTTTTAATTGTCTTCATTATTTATTTTTTACCTACCTTGGAGCCTCTTATTATATTTTTTATTTTCTCTCTCTTCCCCCTGCATAGTTTTTTGTGCCTCCCCTCTCCCCCTTTTATCTCTTGAAACAGGCTTAATCTGCTACTTTTCTTACAATTCTTGCACTCTCTTTTGTTCCTGATGATGGATCACAGAGTGTGATCTGAAAAGTTGATCTAAAAACTACACACAATCTAATCCAGAAACGCATACATAATTAAAAATGGATTGTGGAAATCTGATATTATATGTATATTATTAAAAATAGTATATTGATTTTCAAATATATATTAAAAAAATTCCAAAAGAGGAATCCTTATGAAGAAGACATGCATTATTATATTGTAGTGTCTTTGATATAAAGCCAATTTATCTAACTTTGCATAAATTTATTATTGAATTTTTTTGAAGCATTTTGTCAAGCTATTTTTGAATACATAGATGAGAGGTCAATATAATGTTGACATTTATTTTATTTTAATAAAAATATTATATTGATTTTCAAATATATATAAAAAAATTCCAAAAGAGGAATCTCACGGGCCTTATGAAGAAGACATGCATTATTATATTGTAGTGTCTTTGATCTAAAGCCAATTTATCTAACTTTGGATAAATTTATTATTAAAATTTTTTGAAGCATTTTGTCAAGCTATTTTTGAATACATAGATGAGTGGTCAATATAATGTTGACATTTATTTTATTTTAAATATTTTAAATTAGTATATATATGTTTTATAATATTTTTAATTATATTTATATATTTTTGTTGTCCAACCACTACGTAATGTTTGTTCTCTATGTTTATTTTATTCTCTATACATGATATTTATTTGGTTGAATTTATCTTGGGTTAATATTTTTTGTTGTCCAGCCACTAAGTCATTTCCCCTACATAAATGAAAAATTAAGTATAATTATTAAATTATAGGATGTCAATTTTTTTAGAATACTAATATAATTATAAATATATTTAAAACTATAACATAATTAATGTAATTTTTTTTAATTAATATACATTAAAATACATATAATCTAATCTATGTTAAATGTTATTGACTTTATAAATGTCTACAAAGTTTTAAATAAAAGAAAAAAAAAGACTTGTGGAGATGGGTGTAAAGGATAATAATGGGGAAAATATATGAGTAGCCCTTAGAATCCACGTATATGGAATCATTTGTAAACACTTTAATATTAATATTAAATAGAGATTTTGTGTAGGTGAAGCCAAAAAATATTTCTTCTTCCATATCTCCTTTTGTACCTCTCTATCTCTACTTCTCCATATTTCTTCTTCCATCTCTCCCTTTGTACCTCTCTCTATGCATCATTTCATATCTTTATTTTTATCTTTATATATTCTTCTCTCATTCTCCCCCTTTCTCTACCTCATTCCATATATGTATTTCTTCCATCTCTATATACCCCTCTATCATCTCCATTTGTATCTCCTCCTCTCCTTATCTATCTCTATCTTCATCTTTTTCTATATCTCCTTACCTCCCTTTCTTACTCCTTCCCCCTCTATATCTCCCTCTTTCTTTCCTATATCTCACCCTCTCCCCCCTCTATCTCTATTGTAAACAAAACATTAGTCTATTGATAACGAAACAAGAATATCTTCTAAATTCAGAGATTAAGGTTTACTCATGTTTGGATCCATGTAAGTAAATGGATAGTTAATTTAAAGATATCACTTCTCTATTAAGATCTTTATTGCATAAATAACTCCATTTTACATGTGTTTTCGTCTTGCACGCCAGACTTTTATTAAACTAGTCTATTATGGGGCCCCCAATCGAACGGGAATAGCATTCCTAGAATTCGAAAGTCGGTGTAGAAAATATTGAAGGAAACTATTAAAATTCGATTGTTTCACTCTTTGTTAATGATTTGGAAAATATGGAAAAGTTGTGAATATCTGATGTCTAAAATAAGGATTACAGCAACGAAGCCTAAGCAATTCCAACATCAGCTGGATTAATTCTACTCTCGGATATGGATGATTTGAAAAGGCCAATGAATTTTAAAGGTCAGCTCATTATTTTACTCTTCTTCACTAGTTTTATCTTTGTTACGTTTTCCTCCAATGAGTTGCAGTACCAGAATCAGATTGATGCACAAGCTTTGTTCGAATTAAAGAAGTCTGTAAAAGTGGATCCAACTCTTTCTTTGTCCAACTGGGTAAATGGAAATAATATTTGTAACTGGACTGGAATAACTTGCGATCGCAATCAAAGGGTTGTGAGTTTGGTTCTCAAATACAGGGGATTGGTTGCTTCCATACCCCCTCACTTAGCTAACCTCTCCTTCCTCACAATGCTCGACCTCTCCCATAATTATTTCTCTTCCCACATTCCCCAGGAGATTGGCAAATTACAAAAGCTGCAGTACATTAAGCTCTCTGAAAACAGCTTGCAAGGTCCAATTCCAGTCAGTCTCTGTGCCTGCACGAATCTCTTAGAACTCCGATTGAACGATAATCTGTTGAGCGGAAGCATTCCACCAGAGTTGAGTTCCTTGCATTACTTGAAGAAACTCAACATCTCCTCCAATAAATTGAGTGGTACCATCCCTCAAGGCTTGGCAAATTGCACTGCACTAAAAAGACTAGATCTTGGGCATAACATTTTAGCAGGCACTATCCCCAGGTCGATCAGTAACTGCACAAAATTGCGTGTCTTATCCCTGTCCTGGAATGCGCTTGAAGGACCAATTCTATCTGAGATATTCACAGGATTGACTAGATTACAACATCTGAATCTGCGTTCCAACAGACTCAACGGTAGCATCTCCATGGAGATCGGCAAATTATGGAGACTGAGGAGGATTGAGTTTTTCACTTTCTTTTTTTAAATTATGAATGGTTTGTTATTGTGGTATCTTCTTTTTATATTTCATTTTTTGGTGATATTTTGGAGTTTAGGTTGTAAGTTAATACTATGAGGTGGGAGACAAGGTGTTATAGCTTTTAGTTATAGATATGTTCAAAATTTTATTTAAGATGATTGTTAAGTGGTTTTATAGAAAATTAAAATTATTGAATATTTTGATTAGAAAAAAGGAAAAAGAAAAAAAAGATTGGTCAAAAGTGCTTATGAGTGATTTCTTAATGTGGCATCTCTTTTATATATCTTATTTTTTCCTTCATATTTTGTGGTTTAGGTTGTAAGTTAATAGTGACTACTCAAAAGTGCATGTTATGCATACTTATGTCTAAAATATAATTTATACTAGATCAAGAAAAAGGAAAAGGAATAAGAAAAGGTACTTGCAGTATGTTTACATTGATTGTACACTCATTAAATATACACAATATGAAAAAAAAAAGAGAAATATGCACATTAAACATCCCTAAAATGCCCACGGGACCATATGATCACGATGTTGTGTTAGAAAAAGTTATAAAGGTGTGTGTTAGGCTACTAGACATGCTCAAAGAAACAATGAAACACAAAACAAGATGCTTGGAGAAATAGCGAACCAAGTTTTTATGAATGTAAAAGAGTTTCATGTTACACAAAATACCTATTGAAATATTTCTCTTCAGGCATTGATTAAGGGTGCACTTGAGGGTTGTGGGCACAAGGAATCATTGGGATAATGATCATTACAGTTGGATAATGAAAATCTTTCTTAAACTACATGTGATATAGATCATCATAGGTATGTTGATAGATGACGGATTTCAACATGTAATCATGTCTAACATAGTCTAGAAGAAATAATAGACCTTTATACTCTAGGAGGCAATGGGCACTACATATAAAAGATATAACAACCCAAATGTTTAATTATAATATTCAATTATAAATTTCTTAAATTCTTAAAATGTGTATATATATATATATATATATATATATATATATATATATATATATATATATATATATATATATATATATATATATATATATATATTTATTTATTTATTTATTTATTTATTTATTTATTTATATATATGAAAGTCAAATTAAGAGATAGTTTATTTTAAATTGCATAAAATTAGTGGTTGCTAAAGTTAAGGTAACTACCGGGTGGGAATTTAAAGAGACCTCTACATCAACCTTTATTTCTGGATAATTCACTCCTAATTTTAGGGGAATAGGGTAACGTCTTCTTGTCACACTCTCTACTTTATCATCTGTCTCCCAGAAACCGTGGAAGGAGCGAAGAGTGGTGACCTCTTTTGCAGCTTTTTTTTATACTTTTGATTTAACCCCATGTCCCCATGCGGCTGCTTAAGTGCAATTTCTGCTTAATTTTAAGCAGCCATTGTGTTCCCATGCATTATTTTAATTATAGGGAACGGATAAATTGGAATCTTTCCCTATTTTCATGGAGCAGCTGCTGCTTAAAAATAAAAATTAAGCTTTGAAAAAAAGGGGGGGCTGGAAATAAGCAGCAGCTGCTTATTTGAGAGGAATGATGTGGCTCCACAATTTTTTTTCCCTCTTTTTTATTTGTCTCCGATTTTTCCTCCAAATCTTGTGTCAAAAATTATTTTTAAAGAATTCTGTTTAAAACTAAACTTTCAGATTATGCATATTTATAAGCAGCAAAATTTAACTTTCATGGGGCCACCAGCTCCTCAAATTGCTCCTTAAAAATTTGAGCTGTGGCTGCTAGCCAAAATAAGCCAAGCAGCCGCATGGGGACCTGCCCTAAGGAAACAATGGGAGGCAGAATCTTTATGGGATGAAAGAACTATTCGCATAGAACACAATGACATGAGCATTGTATTTTGGTAGTGCAAGATTCATCCTCTAGGTGGAATCAACTCCATTTGCCTTCGTTTTCATCTCTAATATTTATAACCTTTGTGAAAATAGTCTTAAGATATCTGATATATTCGAATGCTTTCATCTAAAAGTGTTGTACCTCTTTTTCCCACCATAGTGCATATGCATTTTTCTATCACTATCTCTGACACACTCATGTTTGACCATTTTAAAATGCTATATTGATCATGTATCAGTGCTTCTTGGAATGTTTATTTCCACTATCATGATCATTTTATCATGTCTCAGGTTTTCAACCTTCATGGAATCAACCCTCCTTTTTCCTTCTGAGTTGTTCCTTGATAACCGCCAGATTGGCCCATGCGACCCTCTCGATGTAGTATGCTGGTGTCTTTTTATTTTCTTGATTCTGTATCAGATCTCCTTCATTTGGTAGTGTCCTACCACATAATTACCTCCTATAGATCTCTTTTGATCATTTCTCAATCATATCATAAAATTGTGTATTTATATAGACTTCCATGTTATGCATTGCATTATTGAGAAATCCTAAGAGAATTGTGATTGTATTATGGTGTCCTTTTATTTGGTATCACTATCATGTTTTCCATATATTTGAAATGGAATCTAGTTCATGAAGTATACCTTGAAAGTCCAAGATAATATTAATTTAGATATTTGAATGTGTGTACCTATCTGCTTGGCTAAGCATGTATCACACGTGACAACATTAAGTTGATTGTAATTTTGTATGCTCTTGTAAAATTTGGGCTAACTTGCTTACATGAGATATGTCTTACATGATGTGAGTGATTGTTGTATGTTTATGGCATCTGGGGTTTCTATCCATTTTCATAAGGGAGCAAAAATTTTGGAATTAAATGTATGGATAATGTGTATCTGTAGGGGGTATGCATAAAGGTTGTTATGTATCTCCATGTTCAGATAAATCATGACAAGTTTTAAAAGTGTTTGAGATGGAACAAAGATACTAAAACAATGATCAAGAAAAGGATGTTTCTTCTATCTTGTTGAACTATGTTTTCTTACACTTGTGTTTTCTTGACATTGTTTTGCTACATAATTCTATTACCCTTGTCAAGTTTGCTTGTTTAGACTACTTCTAGACTCCAAGGAAACTTAGTCAACTTATTATGATTTTCTTTTTATTGACTAGGTGGTCTATTGTAATGACATTGCAACTTATGTTAGTCAACTGATGACTCCTATAAATCTTTGTGTCATTTTGTAAATTCAATTCTTGCTGGTTGAAATTCTTCATATTTTGTTAATGGTTGGTTTGTCAAAGTTGTTAATGATCTTGATGTAATAATTCATGTGGCATACTGCTAGTGCATTCAATAGTGTGGTCGACACTCTTCCTTGTTGTAGACATATGTATTCCGTTCAATGGGTTGGTCGAGCCATGTATCTTTTCCATTTAATATTTAATGAAAATATTTATTTGTCGATATGTGGGATTCAACATTTGACTTTGTTGACTGACTTCCTCATCTTTTGTATATTGCTGATGTGGCACATGTTGTCTAGGTTGCAGTCCTTATAGAAGACTAATACATGTTACTCAAGAATATAAATCAAAGAGTCCAAAACCACAAGGATGCATATAGGTGTTGATATTTTTTAATTGTATAAGTAGCCTAGACACCAAATTTATAGAGTACCCAGACAAGTTAAAGATTTATGAATTTTCCAAACCATCAAGCAATTTATTCCCATTTGGATCAAGGGATTTTATTATTTTTATAAGATACAAAGTGTGTGTTTATTTTGTGTTGCTAATGTTTATTTCTCTTTTGGATGAAGGAGATTTGTTATAAGATATTATGATTCAAAATGTTGTATATTTACTATATAGTAAAGTTAAGTGTTGGTTAATTGTTTAATTTTGCTGTCTAGATTTTATATAGTTATTTTTTATGCATTTGATATTTATCCAAATAATTTAAAATAAATGACTTTATAAACTCATACTTGACATTATTAAATTGAGAAAAATATAATATATTTTTATATATAAATATTACTGTGACTTATATATGATTTTATACTTTTTTAAAAATTATATATATTTGATCCATGATCCTACTTTAGCATACTGTCATGATCTATTACAAATCTCACTAGGCTTCAATATATAAATTTCTCATATAAAACTTTGATTGTATCCCAAATCAAGGGGCTTTTGAAAACCTAAGTGCAACATCATTCTTGACAAATGCAGGATTATTTATAGCCTTATGCTGGTTGAATTTACCAAATTATAGAAGATTTTCCCATAACCATAATGTGTTGTTTGTACTTCTTCACACTATGTTTTATTTTGAACATATTTGACATTTTCTAGGTACAATATTTATAAGGGCATCAATGGAAATTAGTATGGTTGGGCAAGTTTTCATTCAAATCTCTAGTTAAGAATTTGAGATGCAACAACAAAAGGATTTTCTATGAAAAGGTATTTTTGGGTCAATTTACAAAGGGCTTTTGCATGATAACAATTTGGCGGATGTTAAGTTATTCAATCGGGTGTCGTAAAACTAATGCAAGCATTTCATTAGGAAAGGTAGAGTATTGATAAACCAACACCAGTTAACCTAACTAAAGAAAGTAAGAAATCAAAAGCTTACGAAAATGGAGATTGAACATGATCCAAAGATAAAGATGGTTTTTTGAATCTTACTCAAGGATATCCATTTAGACAAGAGGGTCTAAATGTACCCTTATAACAATTGAATAATATGGTGTAACTCCATACCTGAGCTTACACAAATAGGAGACAAACATCATCAATAGTTTCCCTAAATCTATAAGAAGATACTTACAAAATACACTTATAATATTTTGCAAGTACTCGTCTCAAGTTTTATTACATTATTACAAAACCCATCTAAAGCAATAGGATAAGATGTGGTTGAAATCTCAATGTATGTTATCAAACTACACTACTCATCTCATAAAGGTGTGTCCACACAAGTTGTCAAAGTATAAAAACCAAATGAGTTTAAAATAATGCATAGATCTAAAGAATATGAACACTTTGAATCTAGATTAGGAGTCATATAATCGAAAGTCTTAATGAAAGTATCAATAGTTCAACACAAGGATCATTAAGTGTAGTTTCTCTTTTAAGGAAGATAAGGTAGTGAACCAACTTCTTATACTAACCTTAAGAGGAGGGTTCTAGAAAAAAATGTTTTGATCTTTGCAAAAATTACATAAACTTTGTATAATTAAGTTCATAAATAACATGCATACCATACCATAGTAATTTAAATTATGGAAAACCCTTTTGGGAGAAAAAATTCACACTCCAATTTTTTTCCAATATATTATTTAGAAATCAACATCGGATTACAATATACTTGTAGAGAAACTTCTCATTGGAGTGTCACAAATGGTAGTCTAGAGGCAACTTAACAACTATCAGACTCTCATAATACATAGTTTTAATACAATGCCCTTTAAAATAAGGTTTCCTTCTAGGGAAAACAAGGCACACAAAATATCCACTATTAGATCTATGACCTAATTTTTAGCTATATTTGTTCATTGATGTCATTGATGTGAACCTATTATTTGCATTACTGTCAACTTGATGAGGAGTTGGATGAGTTTGATATGAAGGAAAGAGTATTTTAAGTTTGGCATTTAATTTCTCATCCCATAAAACATTCCCCTTCACTGGTAATGAATTTAGAAAGTAAAACACCAATCATACAACTAGTGATTGAAAATGAAAAACATATCCTTCTTTCAAGTTGTTAGCATAAGATTGTTCAATACTTGTTGTCTCAATAATTCACATAAGTCATAGTTTTTTCCTTCCTTAATCATATGATAAGCAACATATATATCAATAGTAGATGTATAACCTTCTTTTTTCCAAAAGTGAATCTTATAGGTAATACCCAGAGAAACATATCTTACCAAAGGGTAAATTATAGTGTCAATTCATAAAGATCTTTAATAATTAATCACACATACCAACTCTTCAACTTTTTTAATTTCTCACTGACTTAATCACATGTATTGTTCTATCTAAACAAACAGATTCCTTTATAATCTAGTATGATCTATCCAACCAAATGTTTCCATTATGAATTATACTCAATACAATTTTGACCCACTCTTCATCAACTATCATCAGACATTCACTCCAAACATTCAAACCCTTGTTCCCTAAATTAGTGTTTGATTATGAATCTTATCTAGAGAGATTTCACCTTCAAAATTATTTATCTTTACATTGGCATATTCTTGAATTTTGTACATAAACAAAATTTTAGATATCTTCAAAACATACTACCCTAGTCAGTAGTGATGAGATACACCCATCAAGACATCTCTTATTGTCTCTTTTGTAAATTATTAAATTCAGGTTTCGGTCCATCTTTTCAATTAACAATCTTATTGGAATTCATGAAATGAAAAATTACAAATACTATAGCATATCTATGAAAGTAATTTCTACTCAAAATCTCTTTTAGCTCCTCAAATTTACCAATTCACTAATAATGAAATGAACATCAAAAAATTTCTATATAAGCTACTGAATAACGTGGCTCAATTTTGTTGTAAAAACCATCATGTCACAAAAAAGTTGCTAAATTTTCTTGTCTATGTGAATAGTCTATTTCCAAAGCTTCAAATCTTTCACATGACAATATTTTTTTTTGCAATCTTCATAGAGATTTTAAGTTCATAAATTTATCAAAAATATCAAAATGTTGTGACAACAACATTGATTTTTTTGGTAGGGGAATTTAAGATATTCCTTAGAACTCTCTTGAGCCAAAGATTTTGATCTAGTTTTCAGAGGGAATCTCTACACCTAAGCCAAGTGTAATAACATTATCTACCATGTTCGCTTCTTTCCTCTAGATTCATTTCATTTCATTCCTTAATTCTTCTATATCAATATTCTTTACAAGCTCATTCCATTTTACTTGAGTATCCTTGTTTGTATTCTTGCTTCTACATTTTTTAACAATGTCCAAACTTATTACAATTAAAGTACTTGATATTTCTTTATCTTAAATTCCTTATAGACATTCTAGATTTTCATTGATTATATTTGTGTCTAAAATTATTTTATAATTAATACTAACCATAAAAGGATCTATTTCCTCCATTCATAATTTGATTTATGTGATTGTTATCCTTATGACTGGGAAATATTTTGCAAGTAAAGAATTGAACATTTTGATTTAATCTACTTCTATATTCTACAATCTTATTTACAAATTTATTATAAGAAAATAAATATCCATTGAAAAGAAGTACTTTTGAGTATTAGGTTGCCTTACCAGTGGCTTTCTTGTAGAACTTCTTTGATTCTAGAGCTTCTTTCCCTTGTTTATTTCTTCAATATCTTGTTTAGTTTCAGCCTTCTCTATTTTTCCTTTATCTTTGGCTCTTTGATTTGAACATTCGCCTATTTCAAAACCTAATCCATCCTTTTTATTTTGGAGTTCGCTACATAGCCATCATTTCATCAAGCTTCAAAGTACTTTCCTTGAATTTATCTTATGATTTTAGACTCACTACTTCTTGTCCCATCTTTGAACATTCCTCTATCTTATGTTTGATTATACTATTTAGGCATTCCTCAATTTTCTTACTTTCTTTAACGTGTATCTCCAAACTGACAATTGTTTCATTTTCTTGTTTCAATTCCTTGCTAACCTCTCTATGCCTTTCCCTGAACTTCTTGATATATTCCATTAGCTTTCTAACACATTCATTTTCTTACTTCATATTTAATTTTAGGTGCTTATTTTCACTTTCCAAATTCTCAAGATATTTAAGAGAAATTTCCAATTATCCATCCATATGATTTTCTTAAATATTTAACTCAGAAGAGGGATTTTCCTTATATTTTATATGTTCAACTGATATGTCTTAAGCGATTAAGCTAAAGCAAGGGACCAAGATATGATATTGATTGTTAATACTCAAAATACAGAGAAGGGGGGTGAATATATAGTCCCTTAAATATATAAATTCACTTAACACTTTCCAGATTCACCTTAGTATGCATGTAACAAAAATAAATGTGAAATTAAATAAATAGATGAGATAGAGACAACATTACAAGAAACAAACACAAGAGAACACCAATTTTTTATCATTGAAACCTATTAGGGAAAAGACACATAGAGGGTTAAATCTCAATATAATATAACTAGTTATAATATATTACAAAAGTGCTCACTGCAAAGGTCACTCCTGGAGGGCTCATTTCCCAAAAGATGAAGGCTCACTACCCAAAAGAGAATAATTTGAAAAAAATCAACTATTACAATTGCATCTAACATATGCAAGAATTCAATTCCTTTGAGGATCAATAAACAAACTTCACACACTTCATTAGCTCTTCTATAATTTACTTCTTATTCAATCACATATCACCACATATTCATCTGTTACACACTCACAAGAGGAGTACATCACACACACACACACACACACACACACACACACACACACAGATATATATATATATATCTGTGTGTGTGTGTGTGTCAATCCAATCATAATTTTTCCAAACACGCTTCAATTAATAAGTTGGCTTTAAAATAATAGTTTACACATTTGTACCAAAATGCTTCATAAGTTTCACTTATATAGGTCGGCCAAGATATAAAAAAGTTAATGTCAACAAGAATTCAAATGTCAAACACAGTGCTTGGTCTTATCCCAATACAATAGGACCAAAAACAACCACCTACTGAAATGTGGACCTTGATAAACTGTTATATTCTAGAGGAACAGAGCAATTGACGTGCCAAAATTACAAACTATGTATGTCTTTGTTCAAAGATCTAAAACTCTTACAAAATTGAATATGGATACATCTGGTACATATAAATGCACTATCCAAATCACACAACCATATCTCTATGTACAGAGCTATGTGAACCAAAATATGTTAAATAGAACCATATAATTTTTGGAGCAATAAAAACATAGGTTAGCCAAGTATGTTGACATCAATTATAACTGATATAGCCTATTTGCAACATTCTCCTTCAACAAAATTATCAATGAAAATTTTTCTATACAAATATCCCCCCATAAGAATGAAGAAAGGAAACAATATAGCCCTCATAATGAATAATGTCCTATAGAGATGGTGAGTGCTTGAAAAATAAAATTTTCTAATGCCTACAAACAACATTTATCCCCTTGGGAAGAAGATAGATAAAGTACAAATGTAGGATCAGTTCCCATTCTAGATATGTATTGGTAGGAAGTTGAATCCAAATGTAGGATGACGATGTCTCTAAAATCTGATCCTGTATCATTAGGTCCTAGCCAATGTAAACTAAATGTGAACAAGATCCAAAGATAAAGATGATATGGAAACTTTTTTTCCACAATGATCATTAAATATGAGAGATAAACCCTCAAATTTATATCCCAAATTTGAAATCTAAGACTCAAAAAATAATGAAAGCTCTATGTATATCAAATAGGAATCTCAATCGGGAATACAATGCTAAGCCTATCAATCAGGAATGATGGAAATTACAAGTGAAGAGAAATAAAATGTCTCTAATGAAGAATAAAGATCCTCTAAAGCATCAATAACCTCATCTGACATCTCAAAATATTCCAAAGGATCACAAACATGGGTTATCATCTCTAAAGAATGAAGAGGTAGATTAGAATAAAAAAGAGGATCATCAAGAGATGGTGGATTACCATTATATTCATATAGCTCCTGAATGTACAAATCCAAAGTGCATGAGGGTACTTAAATTGAATAAGTGACTCTAGAATGTCATCATTTACATTTTCAAATATAACTCTAAAAACTCAAGCCCTCTAGCATTTCCAAACACTATGCTCACAAGGTGTGTGAAGAATAGGAACATCATTATACAAATATGACAAGACTTTAGCTCATTCAAATAAGTGATTATAAAATTGCTCCATTTTTTGTAATTCCCTTTATCCAAATTAAATGAAACAGCTATTTGCAATTTTAAAAATTCTCCAAATAGAAAAATTCAGAGATATAGTGCCAACAAAAAATATAACTTCTAGAAAATAATAGCTTGATTTTCTATAGGAAAATATGGGTGAGGCCCAATTGATGATAGGTAAACTGGTGGTTTCACATTCCAATAAGCTAATCTTCTAAGAAGAAATTTCACTAAATAAACTATCCAACACAAGAGCACCAAAGATCAAGCATGGGTAAGAGCACCAAGCACACAACACACTTTAGAATATGCATAAGGTCACTATCTATTGGAAAATAAAGATGAAGCCCACAAATTAAGGCTACCAAAAAAAAATGCAACAACCCTCCACAGAGAGTAAGCTTTCTAAATCACAAGTCTATGAGATGGAAATTCAAGGTCCTTTTAAATGGACAACAATCGGGAGAACCACTTGAGCCCGAAATTATTCTAGCAAAAACCAACCCAAACCAAAGAATAGGCAAAATGAGCTCCTAGAAGTATGACACAATCTCTATCGAATTCTATGGTTGTGGTGGATCATCAAAATTGAGCCACTTTAATGCAGTACATGGCTCTGTAGATGGCTACAATATACCAATTCAAATGCTTAATCATATTACTTTTGTCGAAAATAGATTAGAGTTGTCAAAATAACATCAAAATTACTATATATTGAACTATACTTTATTTACAACTAAATTGTTGATTGTACCTCATGTATTTCTCCTACTCTTGGGTTGTGCAATAAAGGTGATGGACCTCTTCTTTGATGATCACGACTCCTAAAAAAATAGAAAGGTAGAGGATTCATGGAAAGTCACGAAGGGGGTTATAATAGGTAAAAGGTAATTAATACAAGTTAATAACATATATAGTCAAGAAACACTAAAAAATGAAAAATGCATGTACTTCTACCTAAACACATGCGTTTAATATATATAGAACAAATGCATACCAGAGCCTCAGATGGTTCTCCTATACTCGTAGGAGGCACTGTCACTGATGAAGAAACTATGACCATTTCCTGTACATGATAAATGATAAGAAATGTTAATAGTCATAGAGGAAGGATTTAGGGCTTTCAAATAAACAAGAACACAATCTAAGAGGAGATGAGAAGAGGGTTTCAACTAATAAGAGGAGATGAACGTGAAGATAAAGATGTTACAAAGTCAAACTTGATGCAAAATTTGAAGATAATGAAGAGAACTTGAACAAGTTAGATTGTTAAAAGCCATGGGCAGACATAACTCTTCC
The DNA here is from genome assembly GCA_027943335.1 of Chamaecyparis obtusa. Lineage (NCBI taxonomy): Eukaryota > Viridiplantae > Streptophyta > Pinopsida > Cupressales > Cupressaceae > Chamaecyparis > Chamaecyparis obtusa. Next base: position 1,887,083 of record BSBK01006846.1, read on the forward strand.
ATTTGTTGTGGTGGACCCCTTCTTCGACGATCGGGTCTCCTAATGAAATGGAAACTTAGAGGATCTGTGGGAAGTTGTGAAGGGTGTTGTAATAGGTTGTAAAAGGTAATTACTATGAGTTACTAACATATCTAGTTGAGAAACACTAAAAACTAAAAATGCATGTACTTATATCTAAATGCATATATTAAATATATATAGAATAAATGTGTACCAGAGTCTCAGATGGTTCTCTTGCACTCCTAGGAGGCACCATGGCTAATGAAGCAACTATGGCCATTTCTTGTATAAAAAATGATAAGAAAGGTTATAGTCATAGAGGAAGGATTTAGGACTTTCAAATGAACAAGAATGTAATCCAAGAGGAATTAAAAAGGGGGTTTCAACTAAGAAGAGGAGATGAAAGTGAAGATGAAGATGTTACATAGTCGAAGTTGATGCAATATTACAAGATAATGACAATGAAATTGAACAAGTTAGATTATTAAAAGATATAAATAGACATACATATTCCCTCTCTTGAACCTCTGCTACATAAATTTTGTAAACCCCAATTATTTATATATATAGAAGAGATAAAAAGGACTTTAAATCAATCTAAATGTACATGTTTAATTATTATACATTTCAACAAATAAATTAAAATTGTTCTCAATTACCTTTTGGAATTTAGGTGTCCAGAAGGAAGTAATTTTCTATTTTGGTGTGTTGAAGGATGCATTTCACACATGAGATATCCCAAACCTGAGTTGGGTAACCTAAGTGAAAAAAAAATTAAGACAAGATATATCAATATATAATATTAAATATAAGTAATAAAAACCTAAATTTAAATGACTCTCATAAATACAATGAAAATTGCAAATAAGAGGTGTGCAAAATATGATACCACATACTTTTCTAGGCCCAAGTGAATGACCAAAAGTGTGACATCATCAACATAGGCAATTTGATCCCTTGACAACCCCTAAAACAAAAAAATAAATATACATTAGAGAGTTAGTAAATATTATCCAAAATTAATTGAAATCAAGGTGTTTTTCTAGTTTCAACATTTTTTTTAACCTCTGATGTCGAAGCAATAGGTGTGTGTGAAGTGGAAGGAATATGATGTGGTGTACTCACAGCAGGTACTGTACATTGAAATGCATATTGTTCATATATCAATTTAAATTTTTCTATAAATAAAAATTTATTTACATATATAAGTTTAATTTTTCTATAAATGAAAATTTATTTACATTTATAAGTTTTAAGTTATTAATAAATAAAATATTCTAAATACAAATAAATACACCTACACCTACTCTCCACTAGAAAATAACATAGTTATTAGGTAATTTGTGAGGGCCATATCCTCAATGGTGGAAGCATGACATACACTCCTATAGTGCGTACATGAATGGGATGTGGAACCATCCTCATTCGCACCACTATCTTCCCTAGAACATATATGTTGGCAGCTAGGACACATGATAAATGATTTGAGAAGAGCCAGATGGTGTTGGCGATGATGAGGCAAGTGGTGCAAGTGTTGAATCATCCTCATGTCCAAGAGGCTGCACTACCTGTGTGCCATCTTGAATCATGGCATCAACCAATGACATGGCTTCTTGAAGAGTCTATAATTGCATAGACTCCTTCAGGCCTACTAGGACCGTGATGTGATCCATGGATTTAACAAATAGAGAAACCCCATTTCAAGGGTCTAGCACCCTTTGATCCCTTGGTCTATCCTTTTAAGATCCTCTGCCTCTATCCTTGAACTCCTGCATGTAAAAATTTGTTCGACTTCAAGAAAAGGATAAACTCAATCTAATTTTCTCAAAAAATACAAAGGAACCTCATAATTTTTACAAGGTGATTAGTCAAAGGCCATATACTACCTATCCCAAAAAGTATTTTTTAGCCCAATATGATTACACCAATGTATAGGAAACCTCTTTGAATCATGAGGTAAGGTCTCATTGGTTTTAGACTCAGTGAAAAGAGCACATATATCACCTTTACTTATGAATTTTCTTTTCACCTTATCATACGAAAACCCATCAAAATTAAATGCATGACATATATCCCTATATGTGCCCCATTGTGTAACTTGTGTGGATACCTCTTTGACATTGTTGGCCATTAACTCTAGGGTTTTGGCAAGGGATCGATTAATGACTCTCATGTGTAGACTACCTCAACCTATTCACTATCTGAGCAATTTGGGTTGTATTCTATAATAGGCAATTTAAGAGATCCTCTTGTGTGGTTTACACAAGGTCTACTAGAGAAGGTGGAGTGTTTTGAGGCTCTTTTGGTTGTTGAGGGGTGGTGTTTTGGGGCTCTTATTTTTTTTTAAGGGGTAGTGTTTTGGGGATCTTGTTTTCATTGAGGGGCAACATTTTCAGGGCCTTGTTTCTATTCAGAGATTTGTTGTTGTTGTGTGTTTTTTTTTGGGGGGGTGGGGGGGACTGTTTTGAGAACTTGTTATGAATATAATAATAAAAAATTCCATATTTAGAAAATTGAAATTATAATTCAATTTCAAAAAAACAAAAAAAATCAAATACTTACTTTTAGAACGATGCGACATGGAGGACTTTGTTCAAAATGCTAAAAAATTCCAATGTTCAATTATACCTGATCAAGTTCTACTCTTTTTGGCCTCTTATCACTATTCTGAATCTGCAAATGTCAACTTAAAATACCCTTTTAGCCACAAAAGTAAAGTATTTAAGTTTTATATAACCAGGTCGAGTTTTATAAAACTTAGGCTTGGTCTTTACCAAGTCATAACCTAATCAAGTTATTTCAAATTTTAAGAAACCTGATCAGGTTATTAATTTTTTGAATTTTTTTCATATGGTGGCCACTTTTTTGCACAACATCTTTGTGCACACACCCCTCCATACATCTTGAGATTTCTTCCTACATATTCCATTTAGGATTGTAGAGACTTCTTTCATACAACTTTGGTTTTATTCCTTCCTAAGAGGAGAAACTTTGTTCAACAATTGCGGGGCATCTTCTACATCTAGTTTGGAGCATCTATCATTGGTGTAGGGGGGCTAATTGGTCTCTCTTCTTATCTCTTATTAGGGGAACTTTTTCCTCACATGGGGTGTTTTTGTCCTCATTCTTCTTTGAGACTTTTTTTGTATTTACATCTCTCTTTTGGAGAGGAGTTTTGTCCCACTGGATTTGATCTTTTTCTCCATTTGTGAGAGATTTCATTGTATGTTGTACATGGGTACCTAGCATGACCTAGTAGTTGGGGCACATATTGCATTGTTAGGTTGAGCTTTCATTCTCATAAGTTGCACTTAAGGGGGTGTTGGTGTAATTAATTTCTCATATAGTTACACTTTACTTAAGTTAACTTAGGATAATGCATTTCATAGTAATTTGTGAAGGAGACACTTGGGGAATCACATATGTAGAGAAAATGGTTGGAGGAGAAATATCACCTTTGGTGGTGTTATATTGTTATCACCTTTTCATATCCTTATAGTCGAATGATAATTCCACGTTTGGTGGGTGATCCACATTTAGTAGAATTATCTATTATTTTCTCCTACCTACCCTTGCATAGATCATTAAGCCACATGTCATCATTGTGTTCTCTCTTCTCCTATTGTCGTTCCTATATAAGCAAGCACATGTACATTATTCTCAGTTGAGTTCAATTTAGTCATTGCATCCTAATGAGAATATAGTTTGTTCTTGTCCACCATGTTCTCTCTTGCTATTGTGATATTCATTAGCCTCTAGATCTTGGGTTGCTATAGGCAATTTTTTAAATGACCCAAAAATTAAAGTTGTCTTTAAAAGCAATATGTAAAATAGCTTTCTCTTTCTAAGGAAATTAAAACTAATTTCTATTAACAATATTTTATAATTAAATAATATGTTGAGTATAAATTGTTAAAAATTATTTGAAGTTAATTAAGCTCATGCAATTGTGTTTTTTTATTTTGTATGCATTATGTTAGTAATATTTTTCTTTGTCCTTTAAGTGATTTTTAAAATATATTATACTATCAATATTTTTCAAAATATAAATTCCAAACTCCCATTTAGGAGGTTTTGAAATTATTTATAAATTTTTAAAAATATTTTTTATAATTATGATTTTTTATTAAAACAAAAGATTTTTTTTTTAAATATTATATTTAATTATTAAAAATATTGAATATTTTTTTAATTCATTGAAAAAATCCTCTTATTTATAAAGTCATTCAATTCATATTTATGTTTAAAGTTCTATTTTAGATAACATTTAAGAGTCATCTTTTAACATAGTCTTTTTATGGCTCATCATGTTAATTGAACAATGTTTTAGGGAATAGTTTTTTCTTTAATAAAGGTTAGATTAATGTAATACTCTTAAAATAATAACAAAATATAGAGAGAAAGGAAATTGTTTAATGCAATGAGCAAAGAAAGGAAGATTTACCATGAATAATCAAAAAACTAGGAGCATTCACCAAAGAGCAAAGAAACAAAGGAGACAATATTTTGAAGGGGGAAAAGCATAATAAAACTCTCGTGATATAATGAAAGTGACAAAAATGCCTAAGAATGTGAGAGAGAGAGAGAGAGAGAGAGAGAGAGAGAGAGAGAGAGAGAGAGAGAGAGCTTAGCTCATACAATAGTGTTCAAGAAGAAGTATCTCATGTGAAGAGAGGAGGAGAGCCATCTCTTTTAATAGAGATGTGAGAAAGAAGTTACATTGTAAGTCTCATTTCTATGTATGCCACATTTCACTAGTGTGTGAGACAAGTGTAGGATTCCTCATAAGGAGGAATATCTATTTTCCTTAATAAAGGAAATTACAAATATAACATGTCCTCCCACTTGGACTAGAGGATAAATACAATAGGATACCTTGGTTTATCCTTACATATTTACCAAAGAAAGATTAAATTCTAACACCCCCATTTAATCTTTACTTGGGGGTTTACAATCAAAAGGTTTTAAACCCAAATTTGTACAATGAATCTAGAATTTCTCTCTAGAGAGAGGCTTTGTCAAGATATCTGCAACTTGATCTTCTCCTCTACAGAAGATGAGGGACACTTGTCTATCTTGAATGTGTTCTCTGATGAAGTGATGATGGAGAGCAATGTGCTTAGATCTAGCATGGTAAACTAGATTCTTTGCTAAGGAAATTGCACTTTGATTATCATAGTATAAAGGTGTGGGTTCTTGTTGAGGTAGACCCAAATCTTCAAGTATTCTTCTAACCATAGAGCTTCTTTAGAGGCAGTAGTACATCCTTTATATTCAGCCTCGATAGAACATAATGAAACTAATTGTTTCTTTTTTACTTTTCCAAGAAATTGCACCCGAACCAAGGAAAAAATAGTAACCACTAGTGGATCTCCCATCATTGGGGTCACCTCCTAGATCCGAATTAGAATAACCTTTAAGAGTAAAATCAGCATTAGCATCATAAAATAAAGCATAATTTAGAGTACCTTTAATGTACCTTAGGATTCTTTTAGCAACTTTTAAGTGAGATTGTTGAGGTATAGACATGTATCTAGAAACTAAGCCTACACTATAAGATAAATCAGGTCTAGTGAGGGTTAGATAAATTAAACTACCTACAAGTTCTCTATAAGAAGTAGCATCTATGAAAGGAGATTGCATATCTATCATTAATTTAGTTCATAATTCACAAGGAATAGAGACATCATTAGCAATAGTCATATCAAATCTTTGTAAGAGATCTTGAGCATACTTAGATTGAGAAACAAATATACCATTAGAAGTTTTCCAAATTTGCATGCCTAAGAAGTAGTGCAAGATGCCTAAATCTGTCATTTGAAGTTTTGATTGAGTTGAAATTTAATTTCAGAAAGTAAATGAGTAGAGCTAGAGGTAAGGATTAAATCATCAACATATAAGATAATAATAACAATGTCATTTTCAGTATGCTTAATATACAAGTTTGAATCATTTTTACTTCTATTAAAACCTTGAGAAATGAAAAAAGAATTAATTTTAGAGTACCACCATTCTCTAGGATATTGTTTTAAACCATAAATAGACTTCTTGAGTTTACATACTAAATGTTCATTACCTTGTTGAATAAAACTAGGAGGTTGAGACATATAGATTTCTTCATGCAAATCACCATTTAAGAAGGCACTTTTAACATCCATTTGGTGGATAGGACAATTCATTTTAACAGCTAAAGCAAGAACAACTTTAATGGCAGGCATTTTAGCAACAAGAGAAAATGTTTCATTATAGTCTATTCCTTCAACTTGAGAAAAACCTCTTGCTACTAGTCTAGCTTTAAACTTACTAATATCATTATTTGCATTTAACTTAGTTTTATATAACCATTTACAAGAAACTAGATTTTTACCATGAGGTAAAGGAAGAAGATCCCAAGTGCTATTAGAAATGAAAGAGTCATATTCTTCTTGCATAGCAGTTTTCCAATGAGTTTAATTTTTAGCTTGATCAAAGGTTTGAGGATCATTAGATTTAGAAAGAGAAGTCATAAGAGCATAATTGCACTAGTTTATCCTTCTAGGTTTAAGTCCACCCATTCTAGCAATGTAATCATCACCTTCATTAAGTAAATATTTAAACCATTTAGGATTTCTCCTAGAATTAACAAAAATATTACTAGGAGGAGTAAACAGATTATTACCATCATCATCACTGCTACTACTAGAAGGAACAAAATCATTAGAAGGAGTATCATTACTATATTTATGTTCATCATTATCCTTTTGAAGAGTATTAGTATTATCCTTAGTGTTAGGAGCAAAAACAAAAGGAACAAAAATATTAGGAGCAAAAATTTGAGGAATAGGGTTGAGAGACGGAGGTTGGTCCTCCACAAGAACTATGTTGTTGTGACTAAAATCAGAATCTAAAATTTGAGAACAGTCATGGACATCATTTTCAGCAATGCAAACATCTCTAGCTATTTAAACTTTATTAGTAAGAGGATCATAAAATCTATAACCTTTAGTGTTCTCAGAATAGCCAACAAATATGTGAGGTGAGGATTTAGGATCTAACTTTTTCCTTTTTTGTTTAGGTGTGTGAACATAAGCAGTAGAGCCAAAAATTGATAAATGAGACAAATTGGGGTTTCTTCCTAACCAAACTTCTTCAAGAGTTTTATTTGGTAGGGCCTTAGTAGGAGTTCTATTAAGAATATAGTTGGCACATGCCATGGCTTCAGTCCAAAATTTATAATCTATATTTTTAGCATGTAAAAAACATCTAGCCATTTCTACTATTGTTCTATGCTTCCATTCTACCACACCATTTTGTTCTAGTGTATAAGGAATGGTAAGCTCATGTTTGATACCAAAAGATCTTAAGTAAGAATGGAAAGCATGATTAACATATTCAGTACTATTATTAGTCCTAAGAATCTAAATTTTACAACCACTTTGTCTTTCCACAAAAATATGAAATTCAACAAAAGTATCAAGGACTTGATCTTTACTATGTAAGAAATAAATCCAAGTTCTATGAGAATAATCATCAACAAAAGTTAAAGCATATTTAGAGCCTGAAATAGAAGTATTTTCCATAGGACCTAAAAGATCACTATGAATCAGACCTAACTTATTATTAGCTCTCCAAGATAATTTATGGGGAAAAGATTCTCTATGCATTTTACCACTCATACATCCATTGCAATCAAACTTAGAAGGAGTAAACTTAGGTAGCCCATCTACCATATTTTCTTTTTGCATTAATGAGATATAATCAGAATTTACATGTCCTAGCCTTTCATGCCAAATGTGAAAATCAACAGTAGTGAGTAATGAATATCTAGGAGAGGCAAATTGATAAAATTTAAAGAGATTATCATCATCCAATTTAGCATCAGCAACTATCTGATCAGTATTGGGATCAATGATATGGCAATTATTTTTATGAAACTCAAGCTTATAATATTGACATAATTGAGAAACAGAAATAAAGTTATCTTTCAAATCAGGAACATAAAGCACATCATGTAATTTACCATTTGGAATAGAAACATTACTAGTTCCTTCAACTTGACGGCAATAATTATCAGCTAAAGAAACATGAATATTCATAGAATCAGGTCGCAAAGAATCAAAGACTTCCTTATGAGATGTAACATGCTGAGATGCACCACTATCAATAATCCATTCAAGTGGTTTAGAAGCATTAAAACAGATAGTAAAAGCAGAATGGGATTGATTTCCATTAGATTTTCCATTTGAGTAGTTTTGAGAATTAGATTGATCATCCTTTTGTTTCTTAAAATAGTTATGTATTAAGTGACCATCTTTACCACAATAGGTGCAATGTGGCCTATTTGAATAATTACTATTATGGTGGTTATTGGAAGACCTAGAATTAAATTATTGGCCTGAGTTATTATTTGAATTATTAGTATTGTTAGATCTTTGATAATTTTGGTTATTTTGATTAGTGTTAGAAGATCTATTGTTATTGTGACTTTGAAAGACATATGCATGTTCATGAGTTTTGAGTATGCCAAATTGAATCAATTTTGCTTCCTCTTGATGCAACATATTTTGAAAGATAACATAAGTTAGTTGAGATGCTAAAGAAGGAATAGCTAACTGAGAGTAAATATTTGTAATAAACTGTTGGAACTGTCTAGGAAAATATTTACGAATAATTATGTGGATTATCCTTAAATCAGAGAGAGGAATTTGTAAACCAGTTAGTAAAATTTTAATTGAATCAAACTTGAGCAAGAAATCATCAACAGAGTTGAAGTTAGTATACCTGAGGTCTTCAAGTTGGTCTTGAAGCTGGATTTTGCGAGTCTTGTTTGCACTGTCATAGGTATTTTTCAGGATGTCCCAAGCTTGATGGGCTTTTGTACATGTAGAAATTAAAACATACAATTCAGGACTTAAGGAGATCCTAATTAAACCAAGTGCTTCCTTATTTTTAGTCTGCCAAGAAGTTTAGTCAGCTTGAGGAGCAAAGGCTGCTGGTTTTGAACTGGCATCAGTTGCAATATCTAAAATATGTCTAAATCTAAAGATGAAAGTCATGTGTGTTTTCCACGCATGATAATTTGTACTAGTTAACTTTATTTCTGGCATCAGGGTGGTCATGGTTAAATACGAAGATTTAAAGTAAAGAACACCTAATGAATGAAAAACCTTAACAAAACCTAGAAAAGAAACTTAGATCAAACTATATGCATTGTATGCAACAACAAAAAGCTATAAAAGCTTACGTCAAGGAGGCATGCAAGGAAAAAACAACAACCAGAGGTAAAACTAAAACTAAGAACACTTAAGAGTTAACAGATCTCGGTTAAACTGTTATTGATTAATAGATAATGACGAGAATCTCATGCATGCAAAGAGAAAGCTATACACTTAAGCATGCAAAGAGGACAAAAAGAGAAAAAAACTAAATAACCCTATTAATAAAGAAAGGCAACACAATCCTGCAAAATAAAAGTTAAGGAAAAAATACTAAAACATAAATAATGAAAATTCCACAATTCAAGGTGAACTATTTCGTTGGCAAGAACCACTTAAAAATTCAATCGCAAAAATAATGATAAAACACAATGCTAAGTTCCTTTCAATTAAAATGATTAATTCTAACAAACTTATTTCTCCATGCAATTAAATAAAAGCAATTTAATATGTTTCTAACTTCTTTTCAATGAAAAGAAAATTATTTTCAACCTTGAAACAAATCGTGAATGCTAAAAAACAAAGAATGCTAAAAAACTACTAAATCTTATAATGCTACTAATAATGCTATTGTGATACACTATTTTAATAAAATTCTGTAACAGCGTGCAATCGATGTAATCGATACTAGAGTTGATTTAGGAAAACTAAATGGCAATATGGTGATAGGGATTAAGCGAGACTACAAGGGGAAGATGAATGCAAGGATAAAGGAAAAGCTTTACCTCAAGTTTCTTACAAAGAACATACCAACCAACACACTCATTCTCTTAACTAAGAAAACATACAATACCAGAATGAGGAAATGGAAAAAGGGTGAGTGAAAAAAATAAAAAAGGAACCGAACAAAAGAAATAAGAGAGCTAAAGATATCGTCGCCTTTTATCTTAGAGGAAAATCTGTAGCTCCCCCCTGATACCTCACAAAGACTATAACCACAACAATCGTTATTTTGAAGATTGAAAAGGCGCAAAGACTAAAACAAGTAAAAGCACTTTGATTAAAAAATAAATTAAAAAGGAATTGCTATAAAGAAGCCGAGACAGTTATCAATGCATGCAACCAAAAAAATCAATGCATGTAACCAAAGAATCACGATAAGAGAAGGAAAACAGAGACGTTATTGAAAATATCTTGCTGCTTTGACAGTTATATAAATATTTCTACTACATTTGAAAAGATTCTAACATGCAGAATGTAAGGCGCAATGCAAAACTACTTTAATCTACGAGACAGATATATAAAAAATGCAGAATGAAACGTTATTGCAGAAAGAAACTTATTGATTCTTTATTGCAGAATGAAACATAATTGAAACTATGCAACATATTAAGAAAATGGAGCTACAAACTACGGTTCTTAGCTAAATGGAGCTCTCATTTAGCTGAGGTGCAGAAACAAGATAATAGCAACTATAAAGATAAAGGAAAATGCATGCAATGATATCGGAAGCTAAATGATTAGGGAAAAAGAAATGCATGTAACCGATATTTAGAAACAATAATTAAAAAACTAAATAATACCAACCGAACTTTATGAGATAATTAAGAAACTTTAAAATGTTAAGATAATAACAAAATATAGAGATAATAATAGAAACTGAATTAGTAAAAATAACAAAATAATGAGAACTAAAAAAAATTAATTTAATATTTTATGATATTTTTACCAACTAAATTATTAATGCATGAACTGAAATTAAAAAATTAATATAAATGAACTGAAATAAACTAATTGCAAAGAACTAATTGTAATAACTAAAATGAGAATCAAATTTCTCTAAACAACGTCTCCGAATTTGGAGTGCACCAAGATATGGTAGCTCCTTTACCTACATACTCAAAACACGATTAAACCAACCTGCTTTGATACCTTGTTAAAATAATAACAAAATATAGAAAGATAAGAAATTATTTAATGCAATGAGAAAGGAAAGGAAGATTTACCATGAATAATCACAAAACTAGGAGCATTCACCAAAGAGCAAAGCAACAAAGGAGACAATATTTTGAAAGGGGAAAAACATAAAAAAACACCTGTGATATAATGAAAGTGGCAAAAATGACTAAGAATGAGAGAGAGAGAGAGAGAGAGAGAGAGAGAGAGCTTAGCTCATACAATAGTGTTCAAGAAGAAGAAGTATCTCATGTGAAGAGAGGAGAAGAGCCATCTCTTTTAATAGAGATGTGCGAAAGGAGTTACATTGTAACTCTCATTTCTATGTATGCCACATTTCACTAGTGTGTGAGACAAATGTAGGATTCCTCATAAGGAGAAATATCTATTTTCTTTAATAAAAGAAATTACAAATATGACATGTCCTCCCACTTGGACTAGAGGACAATTACAATAGGATACCTTGGTTTAATCTTACATATTTACCAAAGAAAGATTAAATTCTAACAAATACAAAGTTTAAAGTTTTGATTCATATTTATTTTTAAAGTTCTATTTTAGATAATGTTTAAGAGTCATAGTCTTTTTTATCACTCATCATGTTAATTGGACAATGTTTTAGGTAATAGTTTTTTTTAATAAAGGTTAGATTAATGCAATACAAAGTTTAAAGTTTTGATTTATTTTGAAAAAATAGAAGAAATATGAAGAAGAAATAAAGGTACACATTGTATATCATTTTTACTTTAGTTAAAGATTTACTAAAAGTACATGGTATACATATTTTTGTCTAAAATGACATACTTTAATAAAAATGAAAGAAAAAGAAAAAGGCACTTGAACTATGTTTACTATGATAGTATGCAACAATTGAATTGAAAAAAATGAAAGAAAAAAAGAAAAGGTCATACAAAGCAAGTCTCAACAAGCACAAATACAAAAACACTTTGTTATTTGAATCAAAAAGAAATATGATTATTGATAACCTTGTCAATAAATTGTATAAAAAATTGATGAGAAAATAATTTAAAAAATAAATTTTCGTCTAATTTTGTATACCCTAATTTTTGTTTGGTCTTCCCCAAGCTTGTTATCTTTCTTAACATTAGGAAGTCAAATGTTGGGTTTAAATTCTCATACTTGAATACTGATAGACAATAGATAATTTTTGAAACTAAGTGCTAGGTTTTCAATCTACCAAAGGTAATCTTTAGGGCTGTCTACTCAAATTTATGATTAGTATAAGTGATCTCAAAAGCTATCTATTAGGCTCAAAATGTGTTGCAAATACGCCCTATAAATCTTGATTTACTTCATCATCAACTATAGATTTCATTACTAAAATACCTAAGTATCCAATGATTTATTTTTCCTTAATTTGTACTTTAGCTATGTTTCTTGGTCAAACATAGTCTTTGTGGGACGTCTATTGAGAAGATATACTCCTATTGCAACAACCTCACATCACTATATGTGTTTAATTGATGAGTGTGCCTTTTTCTTTGGCTATTTAAGGTTGGATAGATTGAGCGATTGTGGGTCCCAGAAAACGACCGCACTAGCCAGTAAAAGCTGTGTGTCGTTTCGGCCAGGCCGCTTTTTGCCCACTTGTGGAAAAACGTAGCTTTCCACTGCACGATTTTGTTATTTCTTTCTCAAACCTCCAACCTCCATATCAATGTTTCCATTCCTGCTTAAAATTCGATCGTTTCACTCTTTGTTAATGTTTGGACAATATGGAAAAGTTGTGAATATCTGATGTCTAAAATAAGGACTTACTGCAAGGAAGCCTAAGCAATTCCAACATCAGCTGGATTAATTCTACTGTCCGATATGGATGACTTGGAAAGGCCAATGAATTTTAAAGGTCAGTTCATTATTTTACTCATCTTCACTACTTTTATCTTTGTTACGTTTTCCTCCAATGAGTTGCAGTACCAGAATCAGATTGACGCACAAGCTTTGTTCGAATTAAAGAAGTCTGTAAAAGTGGATCCAAGTCTTTCTTTGTCCAACTGGGTAATTGGAAATAATATTTGTAACTGGACTGGAATAACTTGCGATCGCAATCAAAGGGTTCTGAGTGTGGTTCTCAAATACAGGGGATTGGTTGCTTCCATACCCCCTCACTTAGCTAACCTCTCCTTCCTCACAATGCTCGACCTCTCCCATAATTATTTCTCTTCCCACATTCCCCAGGAGATTGGAAAATTACAAAAGCTGCAGTACATTAAACTTTCTGAAAACAGTTTGCAAGGTCCAATTCCAGCCAGTCTCTGTGCCTGCACGAATCTCTTAGAACTCCGATTGAACGATAATCTGTTGAGCGGGAGCATTCCAACAGAGTTGAGTTCCTTGCATAATTTGAAGAAACTCAACATCTCTTCTAATAAATTGAGTGGTATCATCCCTCAAGGCTTGGCAAATTGCACTGCACTAAAAAGACTAGATCTTGGGCATAATCTTTTAGCAGGCACTATCCCCAGGTCGATCAGTAACTGCACTAAATTGCGTGTCTTATCTCTGTCCTGGAATGCGCTTGAAGGACCAATTCCATCTGAGATATTCACAGCATTGACCAGATTACAATATCTGTATCTGCGTTCTAACAAACTCACCGGTAGCATCTCCATGGAGATCGGCAAACTATGGAGATTGAAGGAGATTAGATCGGCAAATTATGGAGACTGAGGAATATTGACTTTTATAACAATAGTCTTACAGGTAGCATTCCCAAGGCCCTGGCGAACTGTTCGTCTCTGGAGAAGCTGTATTTAGCTTCCAATGCCTTGTATGGCACTGTTCCACCAGAATTGGGTTCACTTAGCCGACTGCAGGAAGTGTGGTTCAGGAATAATAGCCTCGGAGGATCAATTTACTTTATCATGAATTATACCCAATTGGAGCTATTGGTGCTAGGGGAAAACAAGTTTGAAGGTACAATTCCGGATGCTATAGGGTATAAGCTACCCAAATTGCAAGAGATGGAATTGACAGACAATCAGTTAAGCGGCAGTTTTCCAAAATCTCTAGGAAATTGTTCCGCACTGTATTTTATTTCAGTAAATAATAACAAGTTGAGCGGAACACTACCCCAAGAATTGGAGATGCTGACTCGTCTGAAATCATTTGATTTTGGTGTTAACAGCTTCGAGGGAAATATTTTTTCGCTTGTGTTAAACTTTACAGAATTGCAGTGGCTTAGCCTGGCATACAACAGGTTCGTGGGCTCCATTCCTGCAGATATTGGCCTGAAGCTCCCCAACTTACAAAGATTTTATGCAGCAGGTAATCAAATCCATGGGAGCATCCCAAAGTCTCTGGGAAATTGTTCTCAACTTTCATTGCTTGATCTCCCAGATAATCTGCTAAGTGGTGCGGTGCCTCAAGAATTGGGAATGCTAACAGCTCTGCAGCTACTGAACCTTGAGTCTAATAGCCTGTCAAATGGACATTGTGCTACAGTGTGTGTACTAGATGTACTTTCTAACTGCTCCATTCTTGAAGTGCTGAGTCTAGCGAACAACAGTATCAGCGGCAAATTGTCAAGGGCCATAGGAAACCTCTCTCCCAGGCTATCAATATTGTACTTGGGCGGCAACAACATCACTGGCAACATACCAGAAGAGATTGGCAACCTTACGGAGTTGATCATTTTCCATCTCGAATATAACAATGTAATTGGGCAGGTTCCCAGTGCATTGGGTCTTCTGAAGAATCGACAGTCGCTGGATTTGAGCTCCAACAAATTGGAGGGCACCATTCCATTAGAGTTTAAGATGCTGGTAAACCTGGAATATCTACAGCTTAACCTAAATCGTATTTCTGGAGACATTCCTTCAAATTTGGGCGGTCTGCAACAGCTGAGGCAACTTGACTTGAGTCATAACGAGCTCGCAGGAAGAATACCGAATGCCATTGGGCAATGTTTCCGCCTGGAATTGATTGACCTCTCATACAACAACCTCACAGGAAATATCCCTACGGAGATCTCAAGCCTCCATTCGTTGGTGTTTTATCTCAATTTTTCATACAATTCATTGACAGAAAGATTGCCTTCCATGGGAGGAATGCAACAGGTTCAAGCCATAGATATCTCAGCAAATAAATTGTCAGGACCTATCCCTAGCGATATTGGCAGTTGCTCGGGGTTGCAGTACTTGAACCTTTCCAAAAACAAATTGAAGGGAATGGTGCCAATGTCAATAGGGCAGCTTAAGAGCATTGAAAGCATTGACGTGTCTTTCAATGAGTTGTCTGGGCGAGTGCCACCTTCTATTGCGAATCTCACCATGCTCCAGCGTTTGAATTTCTCATTCAACAACTTGAATGGTTCAGTCCCAAATGAAGGAGCTTTCAGAAACCTAAGTGCAGCTTCATTTTTGGCGAATCCAGGATTATGTGCAGCCTCAGGCTGGTTCAATTTACCAAATTGCACAAGCTCTGCCAAAAGTCGTGATGCGTTGAGCAGAAACATTGTCTTGGGTGCTTCAATCGGCACTCTATTCGCATTGTGTTGCATTTTGGGGGCATTTTACTATGTCTACAGAAGAATTAAAAGGGCGCCAATTTCAAATAGTTTGTTGGGGGAAGGCTTTATGCAAATTTCTAGCCGGGAACTTCACATAGCAACCCAAGGATTTAGTCCTGCTAATTTACTAGGCAGTGGTAGCTTCGGTTCGGTTTACAAAGGGCTCTTGTTTGATAACAAGTTGGTGGCTATTAAGTTATTCGATCAAGACCCTCAAAATTCATTCAAACATTTTGTCAGGGAATGCAGAGTACTGAGAAAAATCAGGCACCGCAATCTCGTGAAAGTCCTGTCCTTTCCTCCGCTGGAGATTTGAGGGCTCTGGTACTGCAATATATGTCACAGGGGAGCCTAGAACATCACCTCCACAGCGATGAAACTAAAATTTGCAGCTTGAGTTTGAAGATGATGGTGAAGATTGCACTTGATGTGGCACACGGGATGGCATATTTACACCATGATTGTTCTCCCCCTGTTGTTCATTGCGACTTGAAACCCTCAAATGTGTTAATGGACGAAACCATGACAGCCCAGGTGGCTGATTTTGGAATTTCTCGTCTAATGACATCCCCTGTTTCTGCAAGTAGCAGCACATCTAGACTGAAGGGAACAGTAGGCTACCTTGCTCCAGGTAAAATCCTAAGCCTGACATTTTTTTCCAATTTAAGCGTCTGTCTTAACTTTCTCTTTTGTTTTTTTTTTCATATAATTGTTGCCTTCTCAAGAATGAAATAAAATTTTACTGTTGCAAGAATATGGATTGGGAGGAGAAGTGAGTAGCAGGGGAGATGTTTACAGCTTTGGGATTCTCATCCTTGAAATGGTGACTAAAAAGAGGCCTACTGATGAAATGTTCAGTGGAGACAACACTTTGCCGAGATGGGTGAGCAGAGCATTCCCTGAGGCAGTGGAGGGAGTGGTGGACAGAGAGCTGCTGGTTGATCAACAAACTGTAGGAGAGTCCAGCAGTAGTAATGGTACACCTGAATTCTCTGAGACTGGCAGTTGCCTGGTTAGTTTGATTGGATTAGGACTGCGATGTACAAGGGAAAATCCAACAGATAGACCAACCATGAGAGAGGTGGAGGCTATGCTGGAAAAGATGGTGTATAGCAGGGCATATGGCAACTTAAATGAGCATTCCTCTGTGCAGAGTCTGTTGACTGCAGGCAATGAAGCAGCCCATCCAAACGGCAGCACAGATGAAAGTGAGAGCAGTTAAGCACAGTGTGAATTTCGTTCAGTAGTAATAGTTTTAAGATACATTTTCTTTTGTTTGCTTAAATTCACTGAGTAGAAACAAACATGCGTATATTTAAGTGGAACTCTGCATTCAAAATTCAAACCGGCCAGTAAAATAATAAGCAACTATGCTATTTATTAAGAGAGACAAAAATCTTTACAGTTAATATTGTTTGTTTTTAATATTTCTGAATTGAAGTATGCTAGTGAACTGCGCTGTCTATTAAGAGAGAGAAAATATTTACAGTTATTAATGTTTGTTTTTTAATGTTTTTGCATTAAAGTATATTAGTGTTTTCAGATTATATCTGTGTTTCCGATCATGTCTTTATTTTTTCCCTTTTCTTTCTTGTTCATTCTGATAGTATGTTGAGTATAAACCGTTAATCATTTCAGAATGTTATCAGTATTTTTATTTGTGTTGTGTTTTTTAAGTTTTGAATAAATTATATTATATTATTTTCATTTGTTTTATGTTTTGAAGATTTAGTCAATTTCATTATAAAAACATATATATAAATTATTAAAAAATTATTAAATTTTAAAAATATGTATACGATTTTATTACTTAATGTCATTTTTAAATGTTATAAAGATAATCTCTGTCTGTACTTATCTTCGTTTGAGGCCTGATCTTTTTGTTCTATAAAATATTAAAAGCAATGTATTATATCTAGAATGAATGAATTTTTTAATATATTTTATTCTGAAGTGATAGTTGAGAATCTCGTTGAAATAAATTATCTCTAGATTGACATGCAATCTGAGAAATTCGTTAAAATATTTAATAACTATTAGTTGCAATGTGGGATTTTGGAATATATTTAACATTAAGAGGCAATTTGGGACTACAAACATTGAATTTAGTGCTGGTTGTATTCAATTATATATAGGATTTGTTTGTTCTTTGCTTCATCTTAGATAATAGCATTTCATAAGTTGTGAGTTGAGTTTTCCACTTACTTTATTTAAATTATGAGTGGTTTCTTAATGTGGCATTTTTTTTATATATTTCTTTTTTTTTCTTATATTTTGGGGTTTAGGTTGTAAGTTAATACTGATAAGATGGCAAATAAGATGTTATAGCTTTTAGTTATAGATATGTTCAAAATTTTATTGAAGATGATTGTAAAGTAGTTTTATAGAAAATTAAAATTACTGAATATTTTGATTATAAAAAAAATCCATCTAAAGCAATAGGATTTAAGATGTTGAAATCTCAATGTATGTTATCAAATTACACTACTCATCTCATAAAGGTGTGTCCAACCAAGTTGTCAAAGTATAGAAACCAAATGAGTTTACTAATGCTAAACAAAAGTTATCATCTTCAATATGGTGACTCATGGATCTAAAGAAGATGAACCCTTTGAATTTAGATTAGGAGTCATATAATTGAAAGCCTTAATGAAAGTATCAATAGTCCGACACAATGAGCATTAAGCGTAGTTTCTCTTTTAAGGAAGGTAAGGTAGTGAACCAACTTCCTATACTATCCTTAAGAGGATGATTCTAGAAAAAATTATTCTGATTTTTACAAAAATTACAAATATTTAGTATAATTAACCATAAATAACATGCATACCATACCATCGTGATTTACATTGTGGAAAACCTTTTTGGGAGAAAAACTTCAAACTCTAATTTTTTCCCAATATATTATTTAGAAATCAACTATGGATTACAATGTACTTGTAGAGAAACTTCTCATTGAAGTATCACAAACAGAAGTCTAGAGGTAACTTAACAACTATGAGACTCACATACTTGTAATACAATGCCCTTTAAAATAAGGTTTCCTTCTAGGGAAAACAAGGCACACAAAATATCCACCATTAGATCTATGACCTAATTGTTAGCAATATTTGTTCAGTGTTGTCATTGATGTGAACCTATTGTTTGCATTGATGTCAATTTGATGAGGAGTTGTATGAGTTTAATGTTGTACTTGATAATTTTTAAAGGATTATCATGTGTGAGAAGTATATGCAAGAAAGAGTATTTGAAGTTTGATATGAAGGAAAGAGTATTTGAAGTCTGGTAATTTCTCATCCCATAAAATATTGCCCTTCACTGGTAATGAATTTAGAAAGTAAAACACCAAGCATACAACTAGTGATTGAAAATGAAAAACATGTCCGTTCAAGTTGTTAGCATAAGATTGTTCAATGTCTGTTGTCTCAATAATTCACATAAGTCATAGTTTTTTCCTTCCTTAACCATATGATAAGCAACATATACATCAATAGTAGATGTATAACCATCTTTGTTCCAAAAGTGAATCTTATAGGTAATACCCAGAGAAACATATTTTACCAAAGGGTAAATTATAGTGTCAATTCATAAAGATCTTTAATCATTAATCACATATACCAACTCTTCAACTTATTGATTTCTCATTGACTTCCTCACATGTATTGGTCTATCTAAACAAAGACCACCAATAGCATTTAGGGATTCCTTTATAATCTAGTACGATCTATCCAACCAAATGTTTCCATCATGAATTATGCTCAATACATTTTTTACCCATTCTTCATCAACTATCATCAAACATTCACTCCAAACATTCAAACTCTTGTGTCCTAAATTAGTGATTGATTATGAATCTTATTTAGAGAGATTTCACCTTCAAAATTATTTATCTTTACATTGGCATATTCTTCAATTTTGTACATAAACAAACTTTTAGATATCTTCAAGACATACTACCCTAATCGGTAGTGATGAGAATACACCAATCGAGACATCTCTTATTGTCTCTTTCATAAATTTCTTGAATTCAGGTTTGGGTCCATCTTTGCAATTAACAATCTTATTAGAATTCAAGAAATAAAAAATTATAAATAGTAATTTCTACTCAAAATATATTTTCGCTCCTCAAATTTACCAATTCACTGATAATGAAATGAACATCAAAAACTTTCTATATATGCTTCTAAATAATGTGACTCAGTTTTGTTGCAAAAACCATCATGTCACCAAAAAGTTGCTATTTTTTTTTTCTATGTGTGTAGTTGTTAGAAATTAATCTTTCCTTGGTAAAATATGTAATTAAAGGATAAACCAAGGTATCCTATATTGTATTTGTCCTCTAGTCCAAGTAGGAGGACATGTCACTTTTTTGTAATTCCTTTAATAAGGAAATTAGATATTCCTCCTTAAGAGGAATCTTACATTTGTCTCAAACACAACATGAATGTGTCATTCATCTAAAATGAGAGTTACATGCAAACTCCTCCACTCATCTCTACTTAAAAAGATGCCTCTCACACACTTGCCAATTATTCTTCTCTCTTCTCTCATTCTTTCTCCATATTGTAATGAGCTTTGAGCTCCATTTCTTCTTCTTTTGGCTTTGAGCCTCATTCATAATTCACAAGGGGTTTTTCTTTGCTTTTCCCCTTTCAAATCCTTGTGTTCTTGCCTTGGTTCCTAGAGCATTTTTTTTTTGAACTTGGATTTGATCTCTTAAAGGAATATCTCTCTATCTCTCTCTCTTAGTGTTTGGTAAATCTCTTCCATTGCATACTCTCTTGGATTCTTTCCTTACCTTTTTCTTTTTATTTTATGATTCTAACAATAGTCCCTTTCCAAAGCTTCAAATATTTCACATGACAATATTTTTTGTTGTGATCTTCATCAAGAGTTCAAGTTCATAAATTTATCAAAAATATCAAAATGTCGTGACAACAACATTGATTTCTTCGGTTGGGAAATACGATATTCCTTAGAACTCTCTTTAGCCAAAGCTTTCGATCTAGTTTTCAAAGGGAATCTCTACACCTAAGCCAGGTGTAATAACATTATCTACCATGTTCTCTTCTTTCTTCCAAATTCATTTCATTTCATTCCTTACCTCTTCTATATCAATATTCTTTATAGGCTCATTTCATTTTACTTGAGTATCCCTTTTCGTATTCTTGCTTCTACAATTTTTAGCAATGCCCAAACTTATTACAATTAAAGTACTTGATATTTCTTTATCTTAAATTATTTGTAGACATTATAGATCTTCATTGATTAGATTTGTGTCCAAAACCATTTTATAACTAACAGTAACCATAAAAGGATCTATTTCCTCCATTCATAATATGATTTATGCAATTGTTATCCTTATGACTGGGAAATCTTTTGCAAGTAAAGAATTGGACATTTTGATTTAATATACTTCTACATTCTACAATCTTATTTACAAATTTATTGTAAGAAAATAAATATCCATTGAAGAGGGGTACTTTTGAGCATTAGGTTGCCTTACTAGTGGCTTTCTTGTAGAACTTATTTCATTCTAGAGATTATTTCCCTTGTTTATTTCTTTAGTATCTTGTTCAATTTTAGTCTTCTCTACTTTTCCTTTATCTTTGGCTCTTTTATTTGAACATTCGCCTATTTCAAAGTTCCTAATCCATCTTTTTCTTTTGGATTTCATTACATAGTGATGCAGAGTGGGAAAAAGAGGTGGTGGATAGGGACATCAAATGATCCAATTTGAGACTTGGGCACTACAACCCCACTAGTCCCTAAGACACACAAATACCCCAAATACCCCAAATGACTCCAACACCCTCCAAATGACTAGGGTGGATAAAAATGGTGTAAAAAATATGTATCTGACAAGATTCAACCACTTTTGGAATTCTATGCAATACCCAAGAGCCAAAATGCTAAAACTGCCTACTAGGCCTAATTGCCCCTCAACTAGCCCTGCTGGGACTATTTCTTCCTATTTTCTCTTACTTTTCCAAAACACTAACCAAAAAAATTATATTTTTGGATACCCTTTTCAGCTTTACATAATATTGGAAGATTAGGTAGGGTTGTTTTGGAGCACTATCTACTACTCACACTAGTGACCCCTTTTTAGGCCAAAAAGATGGTCATTTAACAAAGAAAGTGTCAACTGGTCTTATCAAAAAGACTTAAAACTCTCAAAAGTGACTTATTATGGTAAAAATTTGACAAATATCCACTTGGATCAATTCCAAGACTTCTTCAAGCATCCAACTCCCAACTAGGCTCTCTCTAGGGCCTCCAAATCAAGATTTGGTTCAAAAACACCTCTCCAAGGCATTCCCAATTGATCTAATTGATTAATAACCTTTATATCATCCCAACACAACCTTACAAGTCATAAAATACCCCTATCCTTTAGGTAGATCAATGGCTGCTATAGTCATGGCACCATTTTCTTCACAAAACCTCATGCAATCAGCACTTCATCTGATGCTTCCCCTGAAAATAAGTATTTCTCCTAAATTAATAGGTATTAATACATTATATTACACCCATAGGATTCATCCCCAACCAAAAAAGTCACATCCATGGGGATGAATCAAGATTTCATCCTTGAAACCCTTGCCCAAACAAGGACCATCACGGTATAGTCAGCCTTGAGGGCTTTAAAACAACTCAAAATGACTTGAATGGGATTAAAAAAAGATGTATAAACATCAAATAATGCCTCCCAATTATTTAAATCAAAGAACCATACAATAAAGATCACAAAAGTGCAAGAAAATCATTGTTTATTGCTCCAAAAATGGGTACAGTCCAGATTTTCATCAACACCAATCTGTACACCATGAACTTCTCTCTATAAAATGGATCAAAATAAGTTTTAATAACATCCCTACAACCTCACAAACTGACCTCAATCAGTTGGGTGGTTTAAAACACCATAAACAACTCCTAATCCCATTCCCCCCCTCCCCCAAATCCTCAACTAGATGTTGGGATTTGAATTTGAAATTTATAACTTTAAAAATATTACATTTTAATCATCCAAACCAATCAAAATTGGTGGATTTGATATCAAAGGATCAAATAAACCTATTCAAATCCTAATCTACCCTTTTTGAACTTTAGATTTCATCATGGCTCATTTTACAATATTTTGCTCCTAAGGTCCTTACCAGGGCCTTTAGGAGATTTACAAATTTGATCAAATTGATCATTACAAATATTCATTATTGGTTTTAATATATCCCAATTGACATGCGCGATAGTCTTCTTTTGTTCCACCATGTCTAGCTTGTACATGCACTTAGGGGATCTCATTGATGCTCCTACATCACATAGCCATCATTTCATCAAGCTTCAAAGTACTTTCCTTGAATTTATCTTCTGATTTCAGAATCACTACTTCTTGTCCCATCTTTGAACTTTCCTCTATTTTATGTTTGATTATACTCTTTAGACATTCCTCAATTTTCTTACTTTCTTTAACTTGTAGCTCCAAACTGACAAGTGTTTCATTTTCTTGTTTCAATTCCTTGCTAACCTCTCTATGCCTTTCCCTAAACTTCTTGACCTATTCCATTAGCTTTCTAACACATTCATTTTCTCACTTGATATTTTCGTTTAGGTGCTTATTTTCACTTTCCATATTCTCAAGATATTTAAGAGAAATTTGCAATTATCCATCCATATGAGTTTCTTAAATATTTAACTTAGAAGAGGGATTTTCCTTAGATGTTATATGTTCAACCTTCAAGATATCCCTTAAGAGATTAAGCTAAAGCAAGGGACCGGGCTATGATATTGATTTTTAAATAATAAAAATATAGAGAAGGGGGGGTAAATAAGTATTCCCTTAAATATCTAAATTCACTTAACACTTTGTAGATTCACCTTAGTATGCATGTAAAAACAAAATGTGAAATTAAATAAATAGTTGAGGTAGAGACAACATTACAAAAAACATACACAAGAGAACACCAAATTTTTATCATTGAAACCTATTAGGGAAAATCCACATAGAGGGTTAACTCTCAATATAATATAACTAGTTATAATATATTGCATAAGTGCTCATTGCAAAGGTCACTTTTGGAGGGATCATTTCCCAAAAGATGAAGGCCCACTACCCAAAAGAGAATAATTTGAGAAAAATGAACTATTTTTAAATGTGGAAGTTGGCCATTTGTACGAATGTCCACTTCTCACTACATAAAGGAAATGCTCACAAAGATCTAAATCAATATTTTTAAACATGTAAGTTGGCCCTATTGAACATAACCTTAAGTACCCTTTTACTCATATGGTTGAGGCTCTTATGTCAAAAAATTGACCCGTTGTCCACAACAACCAATGCATCTCTCACTTGAGAATTACTCTTCAAAACATATAGAGTACCTAGTTTACTACCTCTTACAATCACCATAGCTCCCTTGGTCATCTTCCAAGAATTAGAAGAGAAATTGTTGTTATACCCTTGACTAAAAAGTTTTCCTACGAATATCAAGTTCCTTTTCAGCTTGGGAACATATCCAACATCTTTTAACAACCGCTTATTTCCATTTTGAATTTACAATATGACCTCACCCTTGCCAATTATTTCACAAACTTTGTTATCTCCAAGACAAACTCTCCCAAGCTGACCTTCATAATTTTTGAAAGATTCCTAACATGAAGTTTCATGGAAAGAGGCATCGAAATCAAGCACCCATCAATCCGATCTAGTATTACTTGTTGCAAAAACTAGGATGCCTTCTTCTTTTTCATATGCAATTTTGGCTTCACAGTCCTTTGATTTTTCTTAAGAAGAGCAATACTTTTTCTTTAGGTGGCCATGTTTGCCAAAAAACCAACAATCATCATTTCTACCCCTTGACTTTGAGATTCTTGCAAATTTGGATCTTCTTCGATTATTTTTTTACCCTTGAGGTCTTCCCCTATTTCCCATAAATAAGGCATCACTTGATGAAGACCCTTGATTATTCTTTCTCATATCTTTTCTAAAAAGAGTAGCAACTACATCATCAAAAACTAGTTTTCCTTTTCTGAAAACTAAAGTGATAATTGTCATTACAACACCCTCCCAAATATTTGGTAAAGAAAAATATATCATAATTTCTTTAATTTCATAATCTAAATTGATGCTTATCAAAATTAGTTGGCTAATAAGAGTGTTGAACTCATTGAGGTAATTTTCAATGATCCCTCTTTCCTTCATTTCTAAATTGTACAACTTCCTCATGATAAAAACTTTATTGGAAGCTAAAGCCATCAAGCATACATGGTTGAAAGCTTGTCCCATAGTTCTTTTGAAGTCTTCTCATTAGAGACATTGAAGAGAACATTACAGGATAATAAAAGAAAAAATTGTAGCTCTTTCCTTTTTGTCTAATTTCTCTCACTCCTCATTTGCCATCAAATCTGGCTTCTTTTCTTTCCCTTCCAGCATAAGTGAGAGATCTTGTTTAATCAACAATGACCTCATGTACACCTTCTATATACCAAATTTCTACCTAGAGAATTTCTATATTGTCCATTTACCTATGTCCATATTTCTAGAAATTCTTCAATGATTTCCAACCAACTTCACCATAGAGATCTAATACGAATTGTTAATTATGAAGTATGAATAAATTAAATATACAAAACTAGAAATGAAAAACAAAATAACTAAATCAAAATCAAAGATACAAAACATGAAATTTATAGTGGTCCACCATGAATGGATACATTCACTTTGAAAGAAGGGAAAATATCTAATTAATCTTTTTTTCAGCTACATACAATAGTAGATTACATCATTATTGTTTGCTTCTAGATCTTGATTGTGTGCCAATTTTTAAGCAAAGATCCTAAAGCGAAAAATACTATTATGGAGTGTGGAAACCCACTAGAAAAGATTACATCATATTAATATACAATAATGCCTTATCCAAAACATGAAGATCCAAGAGCCAATTGGATAAAAATAACAAGTGATCATTGGGCATTATATATCTAACAATCTCTCACTTGGAGTCTAATGACTTCTACAATGTATCATAGAATTTTACCTACATTGCTCCTAATGTCACATCTTGACTATGTTGAGAGAAGATCAACAAAACTCAAACTTCTCCTACTGAAAAATCTTTTTCAAAACATCAACTAGATTTAATTTTGTATTGATCTTCTTGACTTGTAACGTGCCCTCCTCATGCACACTCCAAAAGAAATGAAATCGTACCTCAATATGTTTGGTATGATTGTGAAAAGAAGCATTCTTGGCCAAGTAAATAGAACTTTTGTTGTCACAAAATCTAATTGAACCATGTTATTTTCAAAATAATTCACCAAACAATCATTTTAACCAAATCATCTCTTTGGCTCTTTTCATGAAAACAATATATTCAGTCCATGTTTTAGAAAGTTCTTGACCACTAGTTGTAACCTAGAAAACCAACTGATTGATGCTTCGAAAAACATAAATACATAACATGTAGGTGATCTACACTTGTCCAAATCACTGGCCATATCAAAGTCAACAAAGCCTCTCAATGAAGCATCCTTCCCAACAAAACACAAGACAAAATCAAAATTATCTTTAAGATATCATAAAATCCACTTAATTGTATACCAATGTGACTTGACCATGCTAGTGCACACCATTGCATACATGAGGCTAAAAATAGAAGAAGAATATAGAATGTCATTCATTTCCTCTTGTTCTTCTTGCCTATTGGGACACATGGTAGAAGATAAATGAAAATGATAAGCTAATGGAGTTCTAATCACCTTGACATTTTCCATACCAAACTTGTTTAAAAATTTGTAAACATATTTTTCTCATGAAAATTTGATTTTCCTCTTCTATTTGTTTTAGATTATAGTCATAACATGTATCTATCTTATTTCTCCCAAGTCCTTTATTACAAAGATTTATGCTAAATATTACTACAATTCATAAATAATTTGCATGCTAGTGATGGTTACGACCATAACATCAACATGATGTAATAGCAAATAAAAATCACCATTGTGTAGCTTTATGTAATAAACATATGGATCAGTGAGATGATGCTCAATCGTGAAGCTGTCAAACTTGATGTACCACTACCCCAGGGCTTTCTTGAGCCTATACAAACTTTGTTTCAATTTAAAATATAAATTTTCCTTCCCATACTATACAGAACCCTTAGGTTGCACCATATACAACTCTTTGCTTATGTCACCATGAAGAAAAGTTGTTTTGACATCAAGTTTCCTGAGTTCAAGATTAAAAAATGCAACCAATCCCAATACTACATAAATTTCATGGTTATTGTGGCATCTGGTGAGAAGATTTCATTGAAATGAACTCCCTTTTGTTGATCATATCCCTTCACAACCAATCTGTATCTAAATATTTTTCTACCTCCATCCTCTTCTTTCAATCGATACAACCATCAATTCTTCAACATTATGTAATTTGGCATAAGTGGAACCAAATCAAAATTATTATTTTTCATCAGCAAGCCCATTTCTTCTTGCATCATTGTCATCCAATTATTATGATTAACATAACTACAAGATTGTTTAAAAGTAATTGGATTTTTTTATCTATAAACAATAATACAAGATGATCAAAAGCTAACAATTCATAATCAACAAACTTTTCTAGAGGTTATCTCTACCTGATAGACCTCCTCAACTCTAAATTATGACTTGGTTTATTACTATTCACTAATTTCAAATTTCAACCTTCAACGCTATCACTTTTATTAACATTATTTCTCTGTACACTCATCTGTCCTTGTACTCTTTCACTTTTGAATGTCCTATATTTCTAACTTCCCACTACAATACCATCCTGTTAAATAGATGACCAGAGCATATCGCTTGCCTTCTTAGGGGATTCTAAGGGAGTTTGAGTTGGTATTTGATGTAGGTGATATGTGGCTTGGTCACATGATTGTATTGTGGTCTTGTCATGTTGGAAAAATGGTCAACGCTCCCCTTGGGATTCATGACATGGTTTAACAAACTCCTGTGTCTTTGTAACAAGTGGTATCAGAGCTTGGTCACAGGTTCAAATCCCTTTGGGTAACGCTAAGGGGGAGATTGTTGGCAAAATGGTCAGTGCTCCCCTCAGGAGTCATGACATGGTTTAACAGCCTCCTTTGTCTTTGTAACATGACATTTTTGGCAACATGATCTATTGATGACAAGAGATCAGATTTACCGATAGTGTTGAAGAATCAAATTGGAGAAGTAACTAAGTGTTCAGTAAATCAGTAAGAAGATAGTATGTAAGCTAAAGGCAACCTGATTGGAGTTGGAGATCAAGTTAAGGTGTGCAATCATACACACATTATCTATAGAGGTATATTTGACTACATCTATGGTTGCATCAATTAGTTTGAAGAATTTAGTAAGTTATTAAGGATTGAAGTGACACTAGTAGTAAGAATAATGTACTAGTGGATACAATCAGTTAGATCGGTGTTGCGTTCAAATATAAGTGGTTGGCTGACATGTTTTTGAGATTTGATGTTTTGGGTCGACATAAAGGATGTTGACTTTTGGTTTTTGCATGCTCACACATATGTTTAAGTTAGATTTTAATGTTGACTTGTAAAATATTTTAGGGTTCTAGCACCAACTTAGAACAAGTATATAAGTGGTTATGAAAATTGTTAAGTGTGTTATTGCGATGTTATGTGGTGATAGAAAGAGTTTGTTGAATGAAGTACATAGGTAGTAAAGTGTTCAGAGCAGCACAATTAAGGAGATAATTGGATCTGTTTGGAAGTTTTAGTATTGATTTCAGATCATATATTTAAGCTCTTATACTCAAGGAAGACTAACTAGTTTTTTATCTAAATCCCTTAATAGGGTCACTTCTAACAAGTTCAGCAAGATCCTAACAGGCCTGAAGATCAAAATCCTCTAACCAGGTAGCTCTTTAACTAGAGTTTTGAAATCCCTTGACATGGTAGTCTTTAATAGGACTTTTATAGCTTCTAACAAGGCTAAGTACTCTTAATCGGGTATAACCTCAGAAGGGTTTTTAATTTCTCCTAACAGGGAATATTCCATGGTGCACTAGTGAAATTTGTGGGCATCATCTCCACACATGGTTTTCTAACTCTAACAAGGGTTTCCATGGGAAAAATCTTGTGTCTTGTGTTCATTATGTGTGAATGCTTTATATGTTATGTTTCATTGTTATATTATCATTTACACATTGGTTATTGCCAAGGATAATTGTTAAAATTTATAGATTTATGATTGCACAGATTCACCCCCCCCCCCCACTCAGTGCCTTATAATACTAACAATTGGTATCAGAGCCTTGTGCCCTTGAAGAATCCTAATAGCTTGTGGAAGATCATTAAGACAAATATGGAGGGGTGGAGATAAAAGAGACAACTAGATGAAGTTGAAAGGGTTGTCAAAGAATTGAAAGATCAGTTGAAGCAATCTTTGGCCAAGCGACAAGAGCTTGTTGAACAACTAAATGAGATTCAATACTACATTGATCAATTATCTGAAAAAAGTGGATTTGAGGAATCTGAAGAAGCCCTAGAAGCCATGGCTAAGAAAAATGAAAAATTGCACAAAGAAAAAAAAAACCTAAGAGAGAGATTAAAGCCCAATCAATCAGAATGTGTGAAGAGTTGGAAGCAAGGGCACTAAAAGATGTAGAAAATGAACTTGTGAAGAAAAGACAAGTTGGTGCTTTGCAAGAACATATGCATGATACAAATGAAGAAAATAGAAAAGTCCTAAGGGAGAATGAGAATTTGAGAAATGAGAATGAGTAATTAAAAGGAAAACTAAAGAATGCAAATGATATGCTGAAGAAATTCAATGAAAGTGGTGCAAAACTTGATGAGCAACTCAAAAATCAAAGAGACCACATGTCTATGATATATCGGTTTTACTACTTTTGAAGTTTGTGAATTATCTGGAATAAAAGAGATCAATCAAGAAGGAAGTTCTTCACCGAAGGTAGTACAAATAACTTCTGGTAAGAAAGTCTACAAGCATATATGTTTCAATTGTCACAAGGTAGGTCATACTACAAATGTGTGTAGAAGTAGATCTACAAATAAAGCTATCACTTTTGATAGATATTGAGGCACTAAAACTGCAATAAGTATGGTCATACTGCTCATGATTGTAGATCTAGATTCAATAGTAGAGATAGTAGCTTTGACGGTCACTATTATAATTGAAACAAATATGGTCACAAAGATGTTGAGTGCATATCAAGAGTGAACAATTGGAGGTTGCCTGTGAACCA
This sequence comes from Chamaecyparis obtusa, assembly GCA_027943335.1. Taxonomy (NCBI): domain Eukaryota; kingdom Viridiplantae; phylum Streptophyta; class Pinopsida; order Cupressales; family Cupressaceae; genus Chamaecyparis; species Chamaecyparis obtusa. The sequence goes on from BSBK01006846.1 coordinate 1,916,952, forward strand.
TAAAACACCTTACCAAAGGAAGAGGCAATTTGATGTCACATGCTCAATATGTGGTAATTATGGACACATGATTGTGAATTATAGAATGAGGACTCCAAGATGTAATGTTGGACCATGGAGAACAATTGGTATGGCATATTTTTATTGTCACAAGACTGGACATCTAGTAAGGGACCACAGGTTAAGGAACCAATCGGTAAACCAGTCAAGCAATCAGAAAGGTAAGTAGATTGTGAATGTAAAAGAGACCTGGAGAGAGATGAATAAGACTTGGAAGAAGAAGGAAGACATTAATTCATCAGATGAATCCGCATCTTCATCGAGTGTGGATAATTCTTCATCAAACTAAGCCTTCATGTGTCCTAGGGGACCAAGTATTATTAAATCCATCTTTGGACCCCCTCTATAGATGTGTGGTAAGATTTGTCAACATCTTAAGATGCAATAAGTTGTTTTGGAGTATATTGTGAAGTTTTTATAGATTACATGGTGTTTTGATCATCGGTAATGAACTTTTGGGTCAATCAATGAAAATGTAAGTTCAATTGGTAATTGCATTTAATACATGTGCTAAGGTAGATGAAAGGGCATTTTTGGATTTCATTTTTCACCTTGCGCATTTTGAAAGTTTTTGTGGAGTGAAAGAAGCTTTGTTTGAGCCATTCACAGAGATCTCATTGTTTGTGGTGACCTGAAGGAGAAAACCGATTGGTGGTGGTTATCGTGGTTGTTGTCGTGTTCTTTGGAAAGAACACTACCTGTGAATTGTTTGAGGTATTTATCTTATATCTAGATTTTTGGTTTAAAGATAGGATGGCTACTCCTAATTTGATTGATATAACTGAAAGACCTATACTCAAATTTAAGAGACATCCATTCAAATCAATGGAAAACAACCCAAGAGGTGCCCTAACTAGCGTACCCTATGGTGTTCTGCACATTGAAGATGTTAGAGAATGCATTCACTGCAAATTGGAAGATCTAGGATCAAGGGCAATCTATAAACAATATAAGAAGTTGTGTGATGATAGGTTAGTTTCTTTCTTAGCTCATCCACAATTTTGATCATTCTATGCATTTCTTTCTTGTTAAAAAAGTTTTCAAACATTTCAAATAAAATCATTGGATATGTGCAAAGTTAGCTCATCTAAAACTTTGAGCAATAATATCACCAAAAAATATTGGATCCTATGCATTTCATATATATTGTATATATACACTTATGAAGTTGATATTTTTAGTAACCTTATTATTTGCTTATTTATAATCTTCTTATTTTATCAATACAAAATTGGATATATATTTATTTATGTTTGATTTATTTATATTTATAAAAGTCAAATATCTTGAAATTTGTTATCTCTCGGTTTATTTTACATAAATTTTTATTTAAAAATATAGGTATGCTAGTGATATGGACAAAGAGAGATATTAAATGAAGGATATAACTTTATACAAATAAATCATTTTATAAACATGTTTAATTACAATCAAGAATATTACATGAGATAATTTGGAATAAGAGAAAGAAATCTTCTTTATAAAATTTAAAAAATTATTATTTAACCAAAAAAAATTATAAAAATATTGTAAATATCTATTTATAAAAATGCTTAAAAATATATAGAGCTGGAATTTTGCATTAATTAAAAGTAATCCAAGGCATATCCTATTTTTGTACTCCTTGGTTCATTACAAATCTCTTATTTATTCTCTTGTGGGGCATTTGCCAAGATAAGCTATGGGTATTCTATAAATGCAAATATCAAATCTATGAATCGCCCAACTTTTATTTTAATAATTTGAAATCAACTCTTCCCACATTATGTGTCATCCTAATATATCAAGAAAAAGAGATAAAGGCTTTTGTACTCTTTCCACATTAGATGTCCTTTTAGTATATGAGAAGATAAAAGCTTTTGTTATGGATAAGTTATATAAGCGTTCTTTGAACAAAGGGCTAAGGAGAAAGAAAAACTATTATATTGAAGAGTTTAATCCCACTTGTAATCATCATCAAAAAATGTACAGAGGAACCAATATGTACTGGAGAGCCAAAATTCTTATTGCACAATTAAGAAATAGCTCTCATTAACTTCATTGTGAAACCAGGACAACAAGGACAGTTTTACAAATATCTCGATAGCTAACTCTTGGGTTGATTTTATTCAGTGAGGGGACAGTTGAGAAGTTGGGAACACTCATCATAAAGTTGCATAAGAGAAGGGCTAAAATGCAAAAATTTGGTTGTGTGGTGGTCTTTCCATAGACCTCACAAATGTTAAAATAATTTATTTCTTTCTTCTATATCTCAAACCCCACAAACAAAAATTGACTAATAAACATAGTGGGTTCTATTGGAAGGTATTACAATCTGTCTGGGTCCTATCTCAATCACTTGTAACAAATAATAAGTTGGGTTGCACAGTCACTCAAAGGTAAATCCAACAACAAGGCTTAAATATAAGAACGATAATAACTCAAAGATAGTGGTCTTTTTTACAAGGTGGAATGAGAATCCAATGATTTTGACAAAATAGACATTCAATAATTTTTGGTTTTGCATAAAAAAGAAGCTATATCAAAAATCCTGCATTTTTAAAAATGAAATAATAAAAAAATATAAATCAACATAAAATCAGAATTAGAATCCCTCAAAGAAACAACTATACTACAAATTATGTCCAAAAATTACAAAACAAGCATAGAGAGAAGGGAAGAGAAGAGAAGTTCCCCTCAAGAGATGAAAGTTGCAAAAAAATTTAGGCCCAGTCAAGGATTGTGGAGGCTATGTATTCTATCCTAATTTTCCTACCATGCTGCATCCAAGCTGAAAGATCCAAGCCCCCTAATGGGAACAAAACCCAATACATTTCATAGAAGTCGAGTGAATCTTGAACAGATTTACAAACAAGAGGCAATGTGTCGCCCTTACCTGTGAAGCTCTTCACTGTTCTACAACACCAAACGAAAAAGCTAAGGGAAAATTCTCTTAGTCTTCTGTCCAACAAGAAAAATGAAGCTGGAAACCTCAAATGGCCTTTTATGGGGGAGTTCTACCATTAGATTTTGGGTTACAGCTCGTAGAAAATGTAAACATTTTATTGAAAAAGATATATAACTATGTATAAAATATGATTTCTTAATCAAGTCAAACTTATTTCTTTCTTAATTAGAAATGAGCTAGAATTGTTGAACAATTTTATCAACCAGTCGTAGTATCCGAAGGAGAAATCTCCAACAAATGTTCATCGCTGTAAAGGTGATTTTGGTACAAATACCAAGCCAATTACTAAATGAGACACACCTTTACACTTTGCAGCAAGGAAAAAATATGAGCATCTATGATTTTGTCCTAGAACATTTTCTTTTTGTGCATGCCCATTTGTCTTTATTCTTTCACATTTTAGACTTACTATTATCATTGTAATATGATTTAATGGATGCACTACATCATAATCGTTCTACAGGTTCCATTAAAGTTAACAAAGTGATATTTGAAGTAGCTTGTTGTTTTTAACTTGGGACACCTAGAATCCCAAATAGATGAGTAAAATAATTAACAAAACTCTCAAATACATTGAATTGGCCATGTTAACTAATCCTTAATCTTTTTATTTCAGTTTGGTTCTCATTTACTAACCTATAAACAAGAATATATTTACATAATGCTAGCTACTAATAAATCTCTTTGAAAGACTCCGGGCATGTGTCACATTGGAGCTTTGACTTCACTGCTTATGGATTTATGGCGGCATTATACAAGGCGTTGGTACATAAGGCGAAGGGATTCTCATGGGGAGTTTTAGGAAGTCTCATTTTCACTGCTCTATTTAGCACTTTTGTATTTATGTATCAGACATCAACATTTGCAATGTCACTTTAGATTCCTCCATGCTACTGGCAACAACAACCGCACCTTTTATGGGGTGAGACATTTTGGTGGGGTGTTTACCTATCTAAAAAATTCTATCGATTAACAAGATCTTGTAAAAACTCAAATTTCTTCACAATTTATACAACAGTGACAACCCAATCTAAACAATAGAGCTAACAAAAGAAAGGTTAATTTTTTTTTAAAAATTAGTTTAAAGAAATTCAAGAATACAAAAAAATATGGTACAACACTAAAATATTGCAAATTACAATATCTTAAAGCAACTAAAATTACAAGGCCAAAGGGGTTTTGTCCTCTAACTCTTGAAACCAAAAGGGTTTGCATTATTTGAGTTCTAACAATCCATGGATTTTTGTTCTTGGATTCGATTGCTTAGACACAAGTGCTCAAAACATTTTTAAACAAGAGCATATGTGTAAAATGAAAGTTGGATCTTACAATGAATGCATTCATCCTTTAAATCAATGGAAGCCTATGGCTAGTAATGAATATCACCCAAAAGAGTGGTTTAGATCATGCAAGGTTCATGGGGAGTTGATAATCTACCAACCACATTTATTTGTGTCAAAAAGAACAGATGACATGTACTAGGGGTGGACTCAGTCAAAACTAGTCATGGCATGCAAACACTTTAGTTCCCTTTTTCCTGCTTAAAATTTAATAGGTTGGAGATTTTGTCCCTTTCATAACTTGTTGCACTTTCAACAAGTTCACAAACTAACAAACTTACCAACATCTTATTTGTCAAGATATTCAACCTCTTGTGAACTCTATTTGCCTTTCAATGAACTGGAAAACTTGTCAACCTTGTTGAACTTTTGCACATTCAACGAACTAACAAGCCTTATCACAATTTCACACTTTTGACAAACTAGGAAACCTTGTCACACTTTTGGCAAACTAATGAACCTGAAAACCTTGTCACACTTTACCACTTTTAATGTACTGGGAAAGAAAAAACTAGAACCTACCAACACTTAACTTTTTTTCTTCATTAATTTAGGAAATTGAAGAACAACTATCAGACTTTAAAAAAATTTAAAAAAATGAATGCTAATCAATTACAAATATCTTGCTCATATAAGCATTAACATGAGATCAATACAAACTCCTTGTTAGATATTACATCATTCCTACCGTAAGCTTGTTTGTTTCATTTGTTAGATTTTATTGTTGAACAAGTATTCGTTTGTGTTCACTACCATTTGTTGTATATAAACTCATATTGTAATGAATTCAATTCACTCGATTGCTCTACCAAATCTGATATGGTATCATAGCTAATTGATGTTGTGCCTATCAAACCTAGCATGATTAGAGGGATTATAGATCACTAATGCTGAGGCAATCCAAATGGAGAGGAGATTACATCTATAAAATAACATAGATGTAAAATAATATCCAGAACTATCGAGCTTCATTTATAGTTTGATCTGGATCAACCCATTACCATCTGCTAGGCCGTGGTAATCCATGCATCCAGATCTATCAAGTTTCATTTATGGTTTTCCATGCATCCTGAGGTGTGGTTGTAAATTGCTCCATAAAGTTCATGGCTAAGCCATTTAACAATGATCGGCCCCTATGAATGATGTGAAGATGGCATAAATTATCACTGAGGCTCATGTCATTCGCACATTAGCCACTCTGGTCCATTGTAGTCTTTGGTGCGGTGAGCGTGGAGAACAGGAACCGCGACCTTCACTAGTATGATCCATTTTAGAAAGGCCCAGTGTTTGATAGACAGACTTGTAATATTTTTATTTTTATTTTTCCATTCTAGAGTCTCTCTATTAATAAAGTCTCTTTTCGTCCTCACACCCATTCATTTGTATTTTAGGAACAATTCATTTTGGAAAAACATTACCATTCCTAAGTTAGGGTCGAGCTTGTATTCTACGTATTGCTACCAGTAGTCTCATTTCCTATCTTCGTGCGTCCATATGTTATTAGAGAAAAAAAGAATGTTATAATATTTCATTTATGAAAGTTCAAAAAAAAAAATGTGTATGTCTATGTTTTGAATCAAATTATGTATCCCGCAACACTTTCAAGGGGGTATTATTTTTTTCCCTTCTCTAACACAATGGCAGGAAGTTCTTCAAAATTTCTTCTTCCAAATTTCCAACTACTGCCTGGGAACAATTATTCCACCTATAAAATGAAACTCAAAACTCAACTTGAGTTTGAGGAAGTTTGGGATGTGATCAGTGGATCCACAACAAGACACAAGACAGATATTGATGAGCAGAAGAAATTTGATCAAGCTAATAGAAAGGCAAAATTGATCAATTTATTCAGTGTGTCTGATTATGTTCAGCCCTTCATCCACGATTCGTCCATAGCCAATGATGATGTTCAGCCCTTCATCCATGATCCGTCCATAGCCAAAGATGCATGGGACAAGCTAAAGACAGTGTATGAGGCGAAGAATCAAAATCAGATCCTAAATTTATAGAATCACTGTAATACCCCTCCCATAGTTTTTATTTTATTTTATATGGCCAAACTCTTTTAGGCCACTCTTCATGTTGATTATATGCATATGATGATGTTATTTATATTTGTGGTTTTATTTTTACATGTCCAATGTGGTTGAAGGATGGAGTCGTAGTTACTTGCATGCGAGATCCACACAATCAGTTGATCCCTACCATTGTCTGTTATATATTTATACATGTATATACATGCTCGTCTTTTATACAGGATTTCAGGTATGAGGCATCGACTTTCCTGAATTACTAAGATGAACGTGCCCTATCGTAATATTCAATAGTAAGAGATGTGAGATAACAAACAAGTCCAAATTCCAACCTAAGTCATTTATTGTCCTGAAATAGTAGACAAGTTTATGATTTATTACCTCTTTGAATTCATCTAGGTGACGTGAATTCATGAGCCTTTTTCCTAGAGCGTGATTGTTGTATTATTAGGTTCAGTTGATTTTTCTATTTATTGGCTTGTCATGTGGTTGGTGTGATTTTTGTGATAATGATTAAACAATTTACTAAGATTAATTATGTGGTTAAATAATTAAATCTTATTAAATATGAAGGTATTTAATTAATAGAAATAAATCAAATACATTTATTAATTAAAAGACTTAATTTAAAAGTCTAATTGAGAAAATAGAGGATTTAATTAATTATTAAATTTAAAATTATAACTAAAGATAAAATTAAAGAATTGATAACTAATTATCAATTGCATAATTAATAAAATGTTAAAAGAATATTACTTTTTATTTAATTATTAATATGCAATTAGTTGCACAATCAATTAAATTAAATTAAAGTATAAAGCTAATTTAAAGTTGAATGAATTGACAAAAACAAGAATTATTAATTAAATTAATTATTTTTACTCAATTTAAAGTTGAGTTCTTTTTTAGTTTTGCATGAGCTTTGGAAACCCTAGGTTGAATAGGTTTATGTTATTAGGATTCTTTTGGTCATTACTCTTTACGTAGGTTTACAGATTTTGGCTCTGAGATTGAATTCAAAGAAATTGTGAAAGCTTGGAATTTTCAAAGTTTTTGTATTGTTCTTCGTGGCTTTTGTCAATTAACGGTTTAAGGTAGGGTATGAAACCTTCGTAGATCTAATTCTTTTAAAAAAAGATTGTTTTGAGCCTACTAGGTTTTTGTTGATGGTTATATTGTAATTTTTCTTTTGCATAAATTTCTTGTTTGAAAGCTTTTATTTGAAGAAATCTTGTATTGTGAATATCTGGTATTTTTGTTAGAAATACGTTGAGGAAAAACCTTATATTAAATCAGTTAGGGTTTGTTGTAGTTGTTGTTGTTGAAACCCTAGGAATTAAATAAAATTAAAATAGATATATAATTTTTGCATATGAGCATACTTAGTTTATAGATTTAAAAAGAATTTACCTTCTAGAAAGAAACAGTATATTAAAATCTTGTTTGGTGTGTGTGTGTGTATTGCTGGCTGATTATGTCAAAAATTATTTTGATAATATTTATTTTTTAAAAAAAATTATTTTAAATATATATATTTATTATTATTTTTATTTTTTTTGGGGGGGGTGCGGTGGGGGGTTGGGTTGGGTCAGGGAAAAATTTAGTGGCGAATATTCATCATTTAGCAAATGTCACATGTCAGCAACCTGAGATTTGGCGAATATAATGTGTATATTAGGTAGACCGTGTTGCCCAAACTTTATAAATATTGGGTGGAATGCCCAAGTCCATCGCCCATTGGTTTATGTATTTTTCTCCTTTTCTTTCACAATATTGTCAATCGAATTAATTGTTGGACACTATAAATTGAAAAAATTTGCCTGCAATTTCTAAAGCTTATTGTAACTGACAACCATATTCACCAATATGTGGTCAAAATTTAACATTAGGGTACATGTTACGTATATAGATTTGACATGTGTCTCTATTCCAAAGACTTTTAATGAAACTTTATGTCTTTTAAAACTATGGCCCGAAATTGATTTGACACACGTCTTTATTTCGGAGACTTTTAAGGGAATCTTTGTGTCCTTTAAAACCTTGGCCCGAAATAGAAGTCATGTCATTGATCTCGGATCATCAAACGATTAAAAAAAAGTAGGGTTATCTCCTATCAAGAGATAGAAAATTACCTCATAGTACCTTAATTAAAATAATAAAAGTCATTTGAGCGCGCTAGGGGCGCTGCCCCTAGAACCCGTCAAATAATGATGATTTCTAGGTATGTGTTCCTGTCGTCGTAATTTTCTTCAATAATGAAAGATTTGCCAATATTTTATAGAATTTTTATATAATTGAAAAAAATCACTAGTGCAAATAATATTTTTTCTTTTCAAATTAAAAAAATTTGCCAACAATATTTTTTTTCAACCCAAAGCAATGTAGGATTCGCCAGGATTTTACACTTTTTCTAGGGAGGGGGTTTCTTAAAGTTTTCCCTGGGTTGGGTTTCCCTCACCCCCCACGGTAGTTGAAACTGTTGCAGTAGCACTTGTTGCCCATGGCAACAAAGCTATCGGCAGTAGTAAGGGTTTTCGTTGGCTCGGGGGGGAGCTGGGCTTCCCTCACCCCACATGGAAGTTGAAACTATCATGGTAGCACTTGCTGCCCATGGCAACAAAGCTATCAGTGGTAGTAAGGGCTACCAGCGGTAGCACTTGCTACCTACGGTAGCCAAGGACTGCCAAGGCAGCATGTGTTGCTTGCAGTGATTTGGGGGTGGGCCCACTCCACCTCCAAATGAAATATGATATTTTCTTTATATATATATATATATATATATATATATATATATATATATATATATATATATATATATATACATATATATATATATATATACATATACATATATATATATATACATATATATATACATATATATATACATATATATATATATATACATATATATATATATATACATATATATATATATATATATACATATATATATATACATATATACATATATATATATATATACATATATACATACATATATACATATATACATATATATATATACATATATATATATACATATATATATATATCTATATACATATATATATATGTATATATGTATATATATATATATATATATATATATATATATATATATATATATATATATATATATATATATATATATATAAGTAAATTAGTAAATTTAAAATAAATAAAATTTTATTTTATTTAAATATAATTAATATTTGAATTTTTGATATGTTTTAACATTAATTAATATTTTTTTATTGATTAATATTAATTATTAATTAATAAGATTTATTAATTAATTGTTAGTAATTTATATTTCAATATGGTTATTGTTTGGTCATTGTTTTCCATTTTTAAAAAAGGGGGGGTTTACTTGTATTAATATGAATATGAGATTTACAAATAAACAAATTAGAGTTAAAATGGACTTTTAATAATTTAGACCTATATGTGGATTGGTTGTGAGTGTATATTTGTGCCTTGTTTATCATTGTATTTGGGAAAACTATGTTGGCTTATAGGATGTTGCCAGAGGCTTGGGGTGTGTTCTTTTTGTTGATTTTTTGTGCTTATTTGTTATGTTTTGTAAGTGGTACGACATGAATTCTTTTACTAAATATTTTTGTCTTAATCTCATTTTTGGGGGACACTTGGAGAGTTCTTTTATATTGTGGTTTTGAGAATACTTGTATATGTTCCTTATGCTTTCATGAAATTGGATTTGTTTTCATTATGTGGTTTATGAATTTGTGAGCTTATGGTAGGTTATCTAGGTGTTAGATGGGAACTGACTTGCTTTGGAGGTATCGAAGTCCACAAGTGGCTACTTGGGTATCATTTGTAAGTTATTTAATAAGTGATAATATAATACATTAAATGGTATTTTAAAATGAATTAATAAGTTGTTTGTGTTCCTTGCTCATTCCTTGAGCACCAATACAAGCTAAGATGGTTTGTGAGAAGATATTGGCTTCCTGTGTGGATTGGATGAGGCATAGTTGGTAGTCTTGTCTATATGAGAGGTTACTGATACCACATAGACTCACTAGGGGATCAGGGTCCAGAGATAATGTCGGTGTAACTCTAGAGTTGGCTCGTGTGATGTCACTTCCCTTTATGCATCTTATGTTTCCTACATATGCTAGTTGCCTCTAGTTGAGTATGTATTATCTTTGCAGCTGGTGTTGTACCTTTTTAAGATAGAGAGCTTTCAAGATCCCTTGCCTATGTGTTCTATTGTGTTGGATTTTGGTTTTTGATATCCGAGTGGGTTTTGTTGTTATCTCCTCAGCACGGTGGAAGTGGACCTTTGGTTCCACGTGGTCGAGTGGTAGTGATGTTAAATTACCATTTGAGATTATGACATCCTTGTACTAGTCTTGGATGATCCTTGTAGCAGTACCCTCTTGTTTATCATTGGAGACTTGTATCTTTTATTTATTGTATTTTACCTTCTACTTGGGTTAATAGTACATACCCTATGATTGGTGCAGTGAATGTGGTTTCATTATGTATACTTTGTGGTATCAGTTGTATTTATGTTCACATTTATATGATCATGTACTTATTGTTATTTTCAAATGTGAGATTTAGTACTTGTAAAAATTCTTAGTAATTAATTAACACTTAAGTAATTCTACATCAAGAAACCCTTGGTATTTGTAATCCATAAATGAGTTACATTTATGAGTATACATATTGGCTTATGTTATATTGCTTCCACTTTGTTATTCATTATTGTTTCTAAACTCTTAAGAAAAAAATTATTCTATAAACTTAGTAGCATGTTTTAGGTTAATTTATCTTGGGTTCCCTGGCGAGGCATTACAATCAGCTACATAGTCTTAAGATGAAGAATGGAGAATAGTTAGAATCCTTTATCAAATGGATTGTTGACTTGAAAACTTCCTTACAAGCCTTGGGTGAAACAATTGATAATGATATTCTGGTGCCTATTGTTCTATGGATAGTACCTCCCAGATATAAAGTCTTTGTGACATTTTTTAATGGCACTGAGACGACACCCACTTTTGAGAAGTTGGTAAATATTCTTCAAAAGGAAGAATCTCCAAGCCGGGAACATGGTCAAGATAATCATTCCATGACTACATGTCATAAAGGAAAAAATCCTATGAAGAATTTCAATGGACCTCCCAAATATGATAATTCATCTAGACCACAAAAGGAGTGTCCAATCTGTGATAGAGTTTGACATAATGTGAAATTTTTTTGGTACAACTCCTTTAAGAAAGGATCATCCAACAAACCACCTCCAAAGAAGCTATTTCAAAGTGACAAACCATGTTGTAAAAAGAAATAACAAAGTAATATTGTTGAAGAAGAAGATTCTCTAGATGAGGAATACACGCTTTTAGCACACACTTCAGAAGATGGTTCACAATCTACCTCTATATGGTACATGGACTCAGGTACTACCAAGCACATGACTAAACAAGATAAGTGGTTTCATACATTGAAACCTCATCACAGTACAGTTTGAAAACCAAACTATACTGAGAGGGGGAGGGGGTGCATCAGTATAGTCACAAATTTTTAATGTTGAAAGCTGAAGGCAGAGAACACAAAACAAATAAGACAGTACACACAAGGTTATCTCATGGAAACCCAAAATGGGAAAAACAATGGCATCACTATCCAAAGGGTAACTACCCTGTTACAGTTGAGAGCTACAACTCTCTTTCAATAATTTCCAGCACAAGCTCCAACCTGTCTAGTAAGGCTACAACCTTATTACAAAAGAATATCAGAATTACAACTCAAAAGAAATTCTATGTCTTCACTGAGATATGAAGATGTTAAACACTGAGATTTAATTCAAGTGAATCCTCAGCACTTCCAATCTATGTAAACAAAGAACAAAATCCCCCTCAAAACTTTGTCTTCTAACAAGCACATTCAAGAGTTAGTGGTCCCTACAGTGTTCTCAAATTTAACTTCTTGTCAGCAATAAGACGTTATCACCATATAGAGAATCCTTTGCATATGGCAGAGATGCTTGACACTTCCTTTTTACAGAACAGCAATAGTCCTTTTTAACACTCACGTTTTCAATTGATCTCTTTCTATGCTTAGTTCCAATTTTAATATCTCAAGAACATGATCCCGATTGCCTTGTTTCGTATCCTTCTCATAGAACCATACACACGACAAACATACTTCTACTTCCCCCTTTTAAAACTTACTTTAAAAACTGCTCTCTCAGTATTTATCACTACTATTACAATACGTGCAATATACAATCCCTCTTGGAATGTTGTTCATCTCTATCTGCAGAACTGTTAGTGTCCACCTCTCCTTATCAAAAATGACTTTCTATTTCGGCCCTCCTTCTATTCTCTGATCTCAGTTTGTATAAGTTTTTTTGCAGTCTAAACAAAAGGGGCATCTATGACTGTTTTTCATTTTCAGACATTGCTATGCACAAAATATGATTTTTAGACATAACCAGTTCTTGAATTTCCTTCAGTATTCACCCGTTAAAAAAAATGCATATATGTTCTCCCGTTAGTTTTTTAATACCAGAAGTCTTTTCAAATGCTCAACATTTTGGCAGCCACACACACTTTTGGAAAAAAAAAAAGGTAGTTCGGAAATATTCACCACACAAATTCTACACCAGATAGACATGTTTCAAAAGACGCCCAGCTACCGCTCTTTACCGTTACACTTGCCCGCAAACAAAAGACATGATATATTTTGCAGCTGAGGTTATCATTTGCTCCTATCACAGTCATCCTGGTGTATCTGAGAGTCAATCATATTCATGCATTTTTTATTTTACTGAACTTCCTTTCAATTCATATTTGGTAGACGCTCTTTGGTTATTCACATTTCTTACTACACCCGAAAAAAAAAACATGGTTCACAAAATTATATGCTTCTCGAAATCATTTATTGCATCTTCAAAAAGACATAATAATATTACCGCATACAAGCATGTTATATTATGGTGCTAGAGCTTTATGATATTTGAAAATATATGTGCCACATCGCAAGCTGCAAACACAGAGACAAAGCATCCTTTCTCTGAATAAGGCAACACCTGGCAGATTACCCATGCAAGGAGACAAAACATTCCATACGTAACAACATTCTCTGCCAATTGACTCAACTGAAATATGAGATAAGGACAAAAATATTGAATGGCAAGCAAGGAGATTGAGCACGTGCCAACACATGGCATCAACTAGACTGATCTTCTTCAACCGAGATGGCATCAACTCACAACCAGCAAAACTATCAATGACAAAAACATGTATCAATCTCCCCCTTTTTGTCATTGATGGCAAACAATTAGCAATCCTAAAGAACTCCCCCTGAGCAGATGAACTAACTTGAAAGCCCTACAAATCTGAAACAGCTCCCCCATAAAACTGAACCAACTGAAACCGACTAAACACAAGAACCAACTCCCACTGGAAATCTACTCCCCCTTTGTCATCAATGACCATAAAATTGAACCATAATCTGAAAGATATAGCAATGAAGTGTTGGACCCAAACCTGTCATTGAGGTGGAAGAACACCAAGCTTGCTTCAAAGATATTTGAAGTGATCCCGAGGTAGAGGTTTTGTAAACACATCTAGAATCTACTCTAGAGTACAAACATAATTCATCTTAACAACATTGTTTGCAACCTGCTCCTTTAGATAGTGGTACTTAATCAGAATGTGCTTTGTTCGAGAATGCATTACTGGATTCTTTGAAATATCAATTGCACTTGTGTTGTCACAGAAAATGCAAATAGGATCAGCAAACACAAGTTTATAATCATGTAAAGTATTTTTCATCCATATTACCTAAGTACAGCATGATACTGCTGCAACGTATTCAACTTCAGCTATAGATAAAGAAGTGCAAGACTGTTTCTTTCTTAGCCATGAAACCAAATAGCCACCTAAGAAGAATGAACACCCACTGGTACTCTTCTTGTCATCCACTGAACCTCCCCAATCTACATCTATATATGCTGTCAAAAGAAAATTAGAACTTTTTGGAAACCAAAGACCAAAGTCCACTGTACCTTTCAGATATTTAAAAATTCTTTTAGCTGCTGAAACATTTATTTATTTAGGAGAAGCTTGAAATCTGGCTACATATCCAACAGCCTGCATGATATCCGGTCTAGTGGCTGTCACAAACAGTAAACTCCCTACCATAGACCTGTAAAAAGACTGATCAACGGAAGGAGACACATCTTCCTTACTCAATTTACAACCGGTTTCCATTGGAGTGCTAACCGGATTACAATCCTCTATTTTAAATCTTTTAAGCAATTCTCTAACATATTTGGCTTGGGAGATAAAAATACCTCTAGAAGTATGATTAATTTGCAGCCGAAGGAAATATGTTAACTCACCCATCATGGACATTTCAAACTCATTTTTCATAGACGCAGCAAATTTTTTAGACATCTGAACACAATCATCTCCAAAAATCAGATCATCAATGTAAACAACAACAATAAGAATGTTGTTACCTTCCTCCTTGACATACAAATTGCTATCCACATATCCTTTCTTGAATCCCTATTGCTGCAAATAACAATCTAGCCTATCATACCAAGCTCTAGGAGCTTGTTTCAATCTGTATAAAGCCTTTTTCAGCTTGCAAACATAGTCAACATTCTCAGAAAATAGACCTTCCGGTTGTTCAACATAAATTTCTTCAACTAGATCACCATTCAAGAAGGCTGATTTAACATCCATTTGAAAAACTTTAAAACCTTTGAAAGAGGCAAAAGCAAGAGAAATTCTAATTGCTTCTAGCCTAGCAACTGATGTAAATGTTTCACTAAAGTCTACACCTTCAATCTGAGAGTAGCCTTTACAAACCAAGCATGCCTTGTTTCAAATTATATTACCATCTTCATCTACCTTATTCTGGAAGACCCATTTTGTACCAATCACGTTCATGTTGAGTGGTCTTGGAACAAGTTCCCAAGTATTGCTCTTCTTGATTTGATCCAACTACTCTTTCATGGCAGCCACCCAATGTTTATCTACAGCTACTTCTTCAAAACATTTAGGCTCAAACATGGAGATTAGTGAGAAATCATCATCTTCAAAGTAATTCACCTTTTTCCTAGCTTTTCTTTCCTTTCTATCACCTATGACCTACTCAATGGGATGATTCTTTTGCACAAACTTCTAGAAGGATTTTTGTATTTTGTGACCTCATGTTCATCTTGAGAGTCATTTCCAGAATTATCATGAACACTTTCAGCATCAACAAAAATGGGAACTGATTCTTGGTGAGCATATTTTACTTTACCTTGGTCATCTTCAACACTCTTACTAGCTGGACCAACATGAGTGTGTGTAGAAGAAGAGGGTACAGCAGTGCTAGAATTAACTTTAGGAGCCACCGTATTGCTGGTTTGAGCTTCACTTGCTTCAAGGTTGTCATCATTCTTATCAACTTGATTAGTAATCTCATGAACCTTTACATTTGCACTTTCAACTAATTTATTCAGCTTCTTATTGTAGCATTTATAAGCCTTACTCTTAGAAGAATAACCAAGAAAAATGCCTTCATCAGCTCTATTTTTAAACTTACCCAAGTTATCTTCATCTCTTTTAATATAACATGGACTCCCAAAAATTTTAAAATACTTAACCGTTGCTGGTTTACCTTTCCAAAGTTCATAAGGAATCTTTTTGAGCTTGGGTCTTAACAAGGTTCTATTCTGAATATAAATAGCAGTATGGATAGCCTCTCTCCAAAACATGTATTTTACCTTGCTCTAATTCATCATGCACTGTGTCATCTCTTGGACTGTTTTATTTTTCCTTTCCACAACACCATTTTGTTGTGGAGTCCTAGGAGCTGAAACCTGTTTCTTGATGCCATGCAACTCACAAACTTTGATGAACTCATTAGAGGTAAATTCTCCCCCATTATCAGAGCGTAAACATTTGATCTTCATATCCATTTCATTTTCTACTAGACTCTTAAAAATCTTGAACTTTTCTAACAATTCTGATTTTTCTTTTAGGAAAGTAACCCAAGTCATACGTGTATAGTCATCAATTAAAAGCATGAAATATTTCTCACCTTGTAAGCTTGTTGTCCTTGTTGGTCCACATAGATTCGTATGAATGAGCTCAAATGGCCTATTTCTGAATTCATCTTTTGGTTTGAAGGAAGCTCTTGTTTGTTTTCCTTCTTGACAATTTTTGCAAACACTATCCGCTGGTTTTTCCAACATAGGCATGTCTCTAACAGCCTCCTTCTTGTTGATTTTAACAAGGTTATCAAAATTAACATGCCCAAAGTGCTTGTGCCAAAGCCAAGCATCTTCAACCTTGCTTAAACAACAAGTCTCAACATTAGAATCATCAAGAATGTAAAGGTTATTTACAGCCCTAGTAGCTTTAGCTATAACATCAGTCCCCTTTTTAATCAAACAAGCATTTGAATTAAAGTTGAGATCATAACCTTGATCACATAGCTGGCTCACACTTAGTAAATATGCTTCAACCCTTCTACATAGAGAACATTTTCAACAATAGTTTCATCATTGTTAATCAAAACTGTACCTATACTAGCAACTTTAGCGGAAGAACTACCACCAAATCTAACTTTACCACCTTTCATCTTTTTAAGAGAATGAAACTTACTCAAGTCACCTGTCATGATCCGGGAACAGCCACTATCAACATACCAAATGTCTTTTTCATTACTAGCTAGAAAGGTTGTTTGAACAACCAGAGCTTTGAGAGGAGTCTCTTGAACCTTTTTCCTCCAAACCTTAGTCACTTTAGCTCTTCTATTAGGCTCACTATTATAAAATGAATCTGCATAGTAGCTATTACAAAATCTAGAAGTATGTCCAAATCTATTGTAGTTGTAACAAATCAGATTATACCTCCTAAATCCATTTCTTTCATGCTGATAATGATTCTTGTAGGGGATAGTTCTACATTCAATAGCCCTATGTCCAAAATAATTACAAGTAAAGCAATAACCATAGAAAAAGGGCTTGTTTACCTTAGAAGTAGTAGGCTGAATATTATTTGGTGATGAAGAGTTTGGATCAGATTGCAAACCAACTCCTCTTCTATCCTTGGTAGGTCTTTGTGAGGCAAGAATTTCATCCAACGTGACCTTACCATTGCTGAAAGACAATTCTTCACTTGATAACATAGATGTTTTTCCAATGTTTCTAAGTGTGACAATTTCAGCTTCTAATTTAGTAATGTTTTCTTCTTTCATTTGAATCTGTTTTTCTAAATCTTCATGTATCTTCTTAGCCTCTTCAATCTGAATTTTAATATCAATAAGCTGAGTTTCAACCTCTTTGAGTGACGTAGCCAACTTCAATTTTTTAGCACTTTCTACTTGAAGAAGATCAACAAGATTTTGATTTTTCTTTTTCAATTTTTTAATTTCAGAAAGAGCTGAAATCAACTCAAGCTCAAGGTCAACATCATCATCTTCAGCATCACCAATGTCATCAAAACTAACATCATCTATAGCCATAAACATAACTTCACTTACTCTAGAATCACTCTCACTACTTGAGGAGTCATCGCTATCATTTTTTGAAAACAGCACTTTCTTACTTTTACCGGACTTCCAATTTTTCTTAGTGAACCTTTTAGACTTTCGGTACTTTACATCCTTTTCATCATTGCTATCCTCCTCTTTATCAAATGGACACTTAGAAGCAAAGTGACCAACCTTACCATAGTTAAAACATTTCAAACCAGTCCTACCTCTGTTTTTGTTAAACCTTTTTTTAGTCTTCTAATGAGATAGGCAAGTTCCTCATTAGAGTCCTCATCTGAGCCTTCACTAAGAATTATCTCTTTATCCTTGCATTTATTTGAAGCCTTGAATGCTGATTTAGATTTAGAAGACCCTTCAATTGTAGTCATCATTTCATATGCAGTCAAGATGCCATGAAGCTTATCAACGGTAAGTTTGTCTAAATCAGACATTTCTTCAACTACAGAGACTTTAGCATCAAGTCTCATGGGGAGAGATTGAAGAATCTTCTAAACCACAGTCGTCTCTTCAACATCTTCACCTAGACCTCTTAAAGTGTTGACAACTTCATCAACACGTAAAAAATATGCAGCAATGTTTTTGTTGTCCTTCATTCGAAGACCTTCAAAAATAGCCCAGTGAGTTTGAACTTTGGCCTTTCTAACTTGTCATCTCCTTGATATGCGTTGTGCAATTTCTCCCAAATTTCCTTAGCTGATTCGCAATGCATGACCTTTACAAACTCAGCTTCAGTTAGACCACACAGAATTGCATTCATGGCCTTGGCATTGTTCTCAAAATCTTTCTTCTCATCAGCATCTTTTGGAGTAGTAGGGATTTTATAGCCATTCTCAAGACTGAGGTACACATCGCAGCCAAGTGACATAATATAAGTCTTCATACAGACACTCCAGAAAGCAAAGTTATTCCCATCAAAAAGAGGAGCCTGGTTTGTTGCTAGACCTTCTGGGGCACTCATCTTGAACACAAGGACCAAGCTCTCAAGCTTTTAAGCACTAGAAGAGAGCAACCAGCTCTGATACCAATTGAAAACAGAAATATACTGAGAGGGGGAGGGGGTGAATCAGTATAGTCACAAACTTTTTAATGCTGAAAGTTGAAGGCAAAGAACACAAAACAAATAAGATAGTACACACAAGGTTATCTCATGGAAACCCAAAACGGGAAAAACCACGGCATCACTATCCAAAGGGCAACTACCCTGTTATAGCTGAGAGCTACAACTCTCTTTCAATAATTTCCAGAATAGGCTCCAACCTGTCCAGTAAGGCTACAACCTTATTACAAAAGAATATCAAAATTACAACTCAAAAGAAATTCTATGTCTTCACTGAGATATGAAGATGTTAAACACTGAGATTTAATTCAAGTGAATCCTCAGCACTTCTAGTCTGTGTAAACAGAGAACAAACTCCCCCTCAAAACTTTATGTCTTCTAACAAGCACATTCAAGAGTTAGTGGTCCCTACAGTGTTCTCAAATTTAACTTCTTATCAGCAATAAGACGTTATCACCATACAAAGAATCCTTTGCATATGGTGGAGATGCTTGACACTTCCTTTTTACGGAATAGCAACAGTCCTTTTTAACACTCACCTTTTCAATTGATCTCTTTCTATGCTCAGTTCCAATTTCAGTATCTCAAGAACATGATCCTGATTGCCTTGTTTCGTATCCTTCTCATAGAACCATACACACGAACAGACATACTTCTACTTCCCCCTTTTAAAACTTACTTTAAAAACTGCTCTCTCGGTATTAATCACTGTTGTTACAATACGTGCAATATACAGTCCCTCTTGGAATGTTGTTCATCTCTATCTGTAGAATTGTTAACGTCCACCTCTCCTTATCAAAAATGATTTTCTATTTTGGCCCTCCTATTCTCTGATCTCAATTTGCATAAGTTTTTTTGCAGTCTGAACAAAAGGGGCATCTATGACTGTTTTTCATTTTAAGACATTACTATGCATAAAATACAGTTTTCAAACGTAACCGGTTCTTGAATTTCCTTCAGTATTCACCCGTTAAAAAAAATGCATATATGATCTCCCGTTAGTTTTTTAATACCAGAAGTCTTTTTGAATGCTCAACATTTTGGCAGCCACACACACTTTTGGAGAAAAAAAAAGGTAGTTCGGAAATATTCACCACACAAATTCTACACCAGACAGACACATTTCAAAAGACGCCCAGCTACCGCTCTTTACCATTACACTTGCTTTCCTATCCATCCCGCAAACAAAAGACACAATATATTTAGTAGCTGAGGTTATCATTTGCTCCTATCACAGTCATCTTGGTGTATCTCAGAATCAATCATATTCGTGCATTTTTTATTTTACTAAACTTCCTTTCAATTCATATTTGGTAGACGCTCTTTGGTTATTCACATTTCTTACTACACCCGAAAAAAAAAACATGGTTCACAAAATTATATGCTTCTCGAAATCATTTATCGCATCTTCAGAAAGACATAATAATATTACCGCATACAAGCATGTTATATTATGGTGCTAGAGCTTTATGATATTTGAAAATATATGTGCCACATCGCAAGCTGCAAACACAGAGACAAAGCATCCTTTCTCTAAATAAGGCAACACCTGGCAGATTACCCATGCAAGGAGATAAAACATTCCATACGTAACAACATTCTCTGCCAATTAAATCAACTGAAATATGAGATAAGGACAAAAATATTGAATGGCAAGCAAGGAGATTGAGCACGTGCCAACACATGGCATCAACTAGACTGATCTTCTTCAACCGAGATGGCATCAACTCACAACCAGCAAAACTATCAATGACAAAAACATGTATCATAGTTACTCTTGAAGATGATACCTCCTATGACATCACAGGTATTGGTGACATCTCTTTGAGGTTTGACACCCTTAGTTGCAAGCTTACTAATATTTTGTACATGCCAGGACCTACCAAAAATCTTATTTCTATTAATTAGTCTCTTGATCATAACCTTAGGATTGAATTTTATACAAATCATGTTAAAAGGTCTTTCATATCAAAGATAAGTCAAAAAAATGAAAAGATTGTTGCTAGTGCTACTGAGATTGGTAGAATGTTTAGGCTTGATACAATTCCTAATCATCAAGCCTTAGTAACTAAGGAAAATGATCTTGTTATGCTTTCAGATTGTAGATTTGGTCATTTGAGTGATGGTTACTTGCTAAAACTCATTCAAAAATAGAAGGTCAAAGGGTTTCCATCACTTGAGAAGTCAAGTGTTGTTTGTTCTAGTTGTCTTGTTGGAAAACAACACAATGCACCCTTTCATCCCAGTGAGCATCATACCAACCAACCTTTATAGCTGGTGCACACCTATCTATGTGGACCTATGACAGACCTAGTAATAAAGGATAGAGTTACTTTGAACTATATTTTGATGATCACACTTGAAAAATATGGGTATATTATTTACAACATAAATATGACGCTTTCTCCTACTTCAAAGATTTTTGTACTCTTATGGAGAAAGATACAAATCAACGCATTCATTTCCTCCACTCAGATTGAGGGGTGGAATACACCAACACATAATTCTCCATGTACCTTAAGGACCATGGAATTCGGCATCAATTGACTAAAGCATACACACCTCATAAAAATGGAGTTTATGAATCGAGAAAACACACATCATGGAGATGGTCCAAAGTACATTGAAAGAGTCTCAACTAGAGAATGCATATTGGGCTAAAGCTATTCATACAAAATTTTGTATTTTGAACCATGTACCAACCAAATCCCTTGATGGCATCACTCTAGAAAAATCATGATCAGGGGTAAATCCTTCTATCTCTCATCTTTGTGTGTTTGGATGCACTACCTATATGCATATTTCTAAACAAAAAAGGAAGAAGCTAGCTGAAAAGTCAATGAAATGTATTTTTCTTGGATATAGTAACAATTCCAAGGCATATCACCTTTTGGATCCCAACATGAGGAAAATATACATTAGTAGAGATGCAATTTTTTATAAGAAAAGTGAGCTAAGTTCTACTACATCATCTACCATAAATAGTGCTCCTATATTCAACATGGATGGGGAAAATGATGAGAATGTTGGTGGTCAATTGACACCCATCAATGTTAAAAAACCATTAAAAAGGTTTTATACTAGTACCCTCCAAGATGCAAAATTGGATGGAGTTTCAGACACTTCCACTTTAGGTCCAACGACTCGTAGTATGGCTTGCAATGAGGTAAAATTTTCCTTGATGAATTTTGTTTTTGATAATTTTGAGTCATCCATTGTTCAAGAAGCACTCAATCTATGATGAAAAACAACACTTGGGAGCTTGTTGATCTACCATCTAGTAAGAAATTTATTTTTTGTAAATGGATATTTAAGACTATTTATAAATAATATGGTAGTATAGATAAACATAAAGCCAAAGTTGTAGCCCAGGGTTATGCCCAAGAAGAAGGAATTGATTGCGAGGAAACATTTTCTCCAACTGCTAAAATTAAGACCATTAGAATGATACTTGTTTTAGCTATCCAATTTGGTTGGAAACTATAACAAATGGATGTAAAAAGTGCATTTCTAAATGAAGACCTTAAGGAAGAGGTCTATATGACCCAACCAAAGCGATATGTTACACATGAAAAAGAAGAAAAGTTATGCAAACTTGTCAAGTCTCTATATGGTCTCAAATAGGCTCCTAGAGCCTGGTATAAAAAAAAATTGATGAACATTTGCTACAACATGGTTTCCCTAGGCATCCATATGATCAAAATATATACCTCAAGGATCAAGGGGGGGATATTGTGATGATTAATGTATATGTTGATGACTTGGCTATCACAGGCAGTTTAGAACATAAATACAAGCTCCTAGACATGGATCTAAATACTCATATCATTTTATGGGTGCATCTATAAAATCTGAGTAACAATAGAAACCTTCACAACACCTATTTATCTATTCACCTATGATAACATCATAGACACAGAACACTTTTGTCTCTCAATCACTTTCAACGGGAAGAGTTACTTTCAAACATGGTCCATCATTGAAAGTAATTTTAACATAGAAATGCTAGTCTTATAAGATAATGAATATTAAAATTGACATAGAGCACTAGTGTATTCAATATTAATTCAAACTAAAAAGGCTCAGTCAAGCACATTTGAATTCTATTTAACATGAAAATATTCATAAGTAAAGTCTACAAAATATCATATCCCAAAATTATACCAGCAGAAAATAACTTGTCTGGTCAAATTATCAGTCTTAACAACTAAAAATACAACCCTTTGAAAGAGAAAAACATGCCCTCTTCAAGAAAAACCTGTAACCAAAAAGATTCTTACCCAATAGAAACCTATGCTGAAAACAACCACCACTTGGACAACATCATTACTCAAGCTGTTAGAGGAGCCACCATGACTTGTTTTTGCATGATAGTCTTGATTGATTGACACACATGCAAAGAGAATCCAAAAAATGGTACCACGATCACTTTCCACTCCTCAAGGACAAAAAAACTCATCTCAAAGAATCTGGGACACATGGCAATGTGGTAGAGTTTCTAGCTAGAGAAATTCTTCGCACTCTCCTTAAAGTTCGATAGGCACGACACATGTCCATGGCATCAAAATTGCATGACCAAAGAAGGAGAAGGTCTATGAAGGAAAGAACACTCTAACCCACAAAAGAAACTTTGGCTCACAAAGTGGGGCAATCTATATAAAGATATACATAAGTGGTGACTCTTGGGGAACTTTCCTACAAGGTTAGAAGCCCAAAATCTTTGGTTATTATAGAATAAAAGAGGAGAGGGCAAACAAGTCAAAGCAAGGCCAAAGAAGACTGAAAAGGTGCCCATTCTTCTTTTCTTGGGAAACTATGGAGCTGGAAATCACAGAAGGCATTGACATTTCTAGACTGAACTATAGGAAAGTGAGGGGGTCTAAGATTTCCTTAATATGGGTGGATTGAGGGTCAAGACCTAGGATTTTCTTGAAAGAGTGATCCTATCATTTTAACTCCATGAATTATTTGACCTACTCCTCACTGAGGAGTGACGCATCTAATCCAAAAGGTGATGGAAGCCTAGCCTGCAAGAATGCCTCTATTTTCATCCTTTTTGTAATGATTTAAGTCTTAAACCTCTCCAAGAATTCCCAAGCATGTGTAATTTCCTCCCCACGCATAATAAACTCACTAGTTTTTATTGTCTTAAGTCACCTATCTTTTCTCCTAGTTGATGATAGAGTGCTATCTTCAACCTCATAGAGCTTCTCAATCAAGCTCCTTGCCTCATTTATACTAGGAGCAATTTTATGTTGGGTGGCCTCTAAGAAATCTTCCACTTCATTAATCAATTCTACAACATTGGCCACAAACTTGAAGGTTGACATTAGGCAGAGTGTGGATTCCTCAATCTCATTCTAGAAGAAGGTATACATATTCTGCACCAATATTTTATAGCTTGCAGGGGTAGGGGAAACCAAGAGAACCTATAATAGATTTATCTATTATTTTTTCTCCTTGATAGTTTATTTGAGCTGATGTGTATGCAATTTCTTAGTCATCAAGATTTGTTGACATTCAGTCAACTCCTTCAATGGTCTTTCAACATTTATGCACTCCAAATTAAGTTTGTTTTGGAGATCTTGTGATTCACTCTTAAGTTGTGATTCTTTTGCTTGTGATTCTTGTTCAATCTACAATCGTTGGGCTTGGTTGTAAAATAGGTCTTTATCCTTTCAAACCACTTCAGTGCCCCTTTGGACTAGAAATCAATCTTTAGGGTTCTACACTCTGGCTCCCACCAATTAGACTTCTCCTATAGGGTAGGAAGATGATGGGTGAAATCTTTACAATCCATTTCTTCCCTGTCGGTCTACTCTTTCATCTTCTGCTAAGTCTTATCCAATGATAGTTGAACATGTAGCAACTCCTATTATTTGGCTTGCATCCTCTGGGATGTTCCCACTTCTTCATTCATTTTCATCTGAATCTCATTGATGAGTCGCTAATTTTCCTTTTGAAGGGATCTAATTGGTTTCTTTAGCTCATCACACAAAACTATTGAATTATGCAAATCTTTCTCCTTATTTTCAAACTTCCAAGTAAGCTTGAGGTAGTTAGTAGTGACTACCTTCTAAGATTATTCCATGAGCTCCACTCGATCCCAGGGTCTCGCATGATTGAGAATCATGGAGATAGAATAAGAATGGAAATCCTTGGGCTTCATTTGGCCATGATCCTTACCTTGGACAGAAGGCATACAAGTGACTACAATGAAAACATTTTCCTTATCATTATACAGGGAGATGGTATTTGCAAAGGTTGTTTTGGTGTCATCCCTATCATTTCACTTCTAGATTCTTTCCAACATAGCATTTTTAGGGGTGTTGAAGTAATATTCTATGATGGCAGGAGAAATATCTTCCTAGCTAGCAATAGGATAGTCGGTAGGGGGAATCAAATTGGATATGCCAATAGAGGGCTCTACTGTTATACCTAGGGTAATCACCAATGGGGAGCTAAATTTGAAAGGTGAACTAAATTTATCTCTAGATGGGGAAAAGGAAATTGATTGCATGGGTAACTAGGGAGAAAAGGTAGCAAAATTTTGTACATGGGGAGTAGAGGGGAGAGATGATGGAGAAACAAAATGTTGAAAAGAGAGGAGGGATAGAGAAAAACTTACCCGAAGGACATACAATGGTGATGGTGGTTTTGTTTCCTCTTACATTATAGGTAGTCCCTCTCCCTCTTATTCTTCCTCTGAAGACTCCTACAATTTGAGCCTCATGGTCTTTCTTCTCTTCTTCTCTAGGAAAGAAACAAGATGTAGTGATCTCCTCCTCTTTTTAAAACTCTGAGTGAGGAATTGGCGAGAACACACTCCTTTAGAAACCTTGACTCCTTTGGACTTCTCTTTTTTTTTTGGAGGTATTGCCTCCTCCGCATGCTCTTTAATTATAATCATTGTCGCATCTTGTTGTTCCGATGGATTGATAGGAACAGAGGGGACAGATCCTTATTATTCTTGACCTCCTGATAATGAATCTTCATTGTGCTCATTATCCGATTTTGTTTCAAATTCTCCATCTAAATCAATCTCATATAGGGGAACAAAGTTCAACTTGGTCTCCTACTTGAAAATCCAGAAGTCAATAATTTTGGCATTCGACCAATCTTCCTCCCTCAGCTTGTTCTTTAGATTATGGGATATTTTGAGACTAGGGTATATTGGCACTTAACCTCATAGAATTCTAGCCATGGGGGTTGATTCCCAACATGGGAAAAAGAGATATCAATAAACATATTCATTGTTAGCTGAATAGGGCTCATCTTTTCCTCCCAATATGGTCATGAGCAGTGGGTGATGGGGTTAAATCTCCTCTTCAAACATCCATTTGGATCAAACTTCTAGGATTCATCAAGCAATCAGAGACTGAGATAGGCCAATTTAGACCTC
The DNA here is from genome assembly GCA_027943335.1 of Chamaecyparis obtusa. Lineage (NCBI taxonomy): Eukaryota > Viridiplantae > Streptophyta > Pinopsida > Cupressales > Cupressaceae > Chamaecyparis > Chamaecyparis obtusa. Next base: position 1,943,326 of record BSBK01006846.1, read on the forward strand.
AACAAGTTTTCAGACTTCCATTTGTTCAATGTTACACCTCTGAAAGTGACTAGCGGTCTATACATTATTTTCTTTCTCTTCCATGTACTCATCCTCTTGTTGATCAAAGAGATTTTTTTGAATACTTCTAGGAATAACACCTTATCTGGGATAAAATTGGGGAACAATAAGGGCTTCTCAATAAAACCATGCACTTGAATAATGGTGAAACTAGCTCTTTAAAACCATTCTATTTGAATCTCATAGCCCTATAACTAAGCAATCTAGGACATAGTGAGTCTATCCTCATAAAATGTGATTGTAAAATCCCACATGAAAGACCTTAGGAAAAGCCTCAATAATTCATCATAACTACCCAACTATTTAACATGAGTGTCCATATAGAAATAGGCTTCCTCTAAAATAGGATTCCTCCAACCAACAAGGTCTAGAGTATCCATCTTTGATGCCTTTTTAAATAAATTGATATTTTGGTATAAAAGAATGTGGATTAGAAAGGATGGGTACCTGAAATGTGTAGAGTTTTGGTACTCCTAAATTTTTTGAATCATCTCATCTACAATTGCATCCAGGAAATCATATCTGACACTAGGGCTCGATTCTAATTTTAAATGGTACACCACAACCACTTGGAATTCATGCACATATGCATCATTCTCCAAACTACAAATGAATGAGAGCATGGAGAAAATATCTTTTAGGTCATTTTTGAAGGCTGAATGGGGAATTGAGAAGCCTGGCCTACTTGGAACCATTCCCTATAACTCTTGGTCAAGGAATGCTTGTGAATTGGATAATTTTTTCCATTCTTGCTCTAGCATTGATTCACCAAAGGTTACAGTATCAACCATGCCCTTAATAAAGTATAACACATTCTTGATGAAATTTGTACCTATCACTACCTTTAGGACACCGCATTCAATGGTTTTTATTGTTGCATCAAAATATCTAACCATGGCATCTATCAATTCAAGGCAAGTGTGAACATTTGGCACCATATATTAAGTTAGGCCTGAGTTCCATATTTTCAAACCCACTCACTCATGTTGTTCATTAATTTTTCTTTGAAAGGCCCCTTCCCTCTACCATTTGGTTGATGAAGATAGCAACAGGTCAAAAAAATAGTTTTTTTGGGTCCCTAGCCAATACTGCATCTCTGGTTGCTTCAATTTTGGTGATTTCTATTTTTTGTGGCCTTTCTATTGTAACTTTGGGTGCCTAAACATATGCAGTGTCTACAAAAACATTGACCATCCTTGGAACATGAGGCGTAGCACGTGAGGTCAACATTCTAAGGAAAAAATCATTTCCTTGGTGAACTAATAACTAGAGGCTCAGAGCTATTTCTTACAATTATTTTCAACTATTTAAGCTTTTGAAACATGAAAAAAAAGTAGGGTGATAACTGTACACATAAAAGTAGTGCACTTCTATGAATCCTTACATGCAAGGAAACTCAAGAATGAGCCCTCACAAATCGATCCATAGCTCTCTATGCATGGAGTTGCAAGATTATGGATTTGCTCTCAGCTAGAGCTATTGAGCTTGTGACCTTGCTAGTCAACCATACAATGAGAGATTCAAATGAAGACAAGGGCAAGAGTGCCAATACCTCCAAAGAATCAAATGGAAATGCAATGCAATGCAAGCTAATAATGAGAATGCAAATGTGCAAGCTATGCTATGAAAAATGGAAATACAAACTAAGCTATGAAATGGAAATAGCAATGTGTTACAACCCTTCCTATTAAGCTAAATGAGTTATTCTAAAGCTTGAAAGTGAAATCTAAGCTATGAAAGCATAAACATGAACTACTATGCAAGAATGGAAACTAAATTATGAAGCAAATGAAGAACTCTAAAATGCAATGCAACAATGATCTCCAAAAAGCTCCAAAGAATTCCTGCAGCATAGAGTTAGCATAAAACAAGTGTCTTAGAATGAGGGAGAGAGCTCTCCTTTTATAAGAAATGAGGTGAAATGGACCATTGAGATTAAGAGGCAAAAAGTCTTAATCAACAATGGAGCTTGAAAAAGGAGCAATCCATGTGCACAAGTATCCTCCAATAGGAAAATAGGAGTTGACTTTATGTCCATGTGAGACAAAAAGTGTTTTTTCCTTTTTTTATAAAATGAGAATAATGATTTATATGTGCAACCTAGGATAAGAGGAAAGTGGGGGCTTTTTATTTAATAAAAGGGGAGGAAATTCCTTTTAATTAAATAAAGGCTTAGGATAAATGGTTAGCCCATAGGATAAAAATTCAATATATGATCGAAATTAAGATTTGATCAAGAAATAGATAATGTTGAAAAATATTGATTATTGATAAAATTGATTCAAGATTGATAAATCAAATAAATGGGGCCCAAAGTCTAGGCAACCATTTTTGGGTGCATACATTTGCCCCTCTTTGACTAATGTGTGATCGATTTGGGAACACATGCAGTCAAAGAATGAAGTTGAAATGTGAGATCGATTTGGAATCACAAAACAACTCAGATATGAGGTCGATTCAGGATCACATCTGGACAAACCATAAATAAAGGCCTTTGAACATGAGGTCGATTCAAGATCATATTCAAAGTAAGAGATAAGAATCTCAAATTTGAGAAAAAGCTCACAAAAGATGTTTGAATCAAGAGAATCAAGAAAATCAGGGATGAGAATCCCATAGGTACTGCCCCCTCGGAATCGAAAATGAAATCAGGTAGAGAGGAACAGCAAACTGATAAAGATTTGATCAAATCAGAATGAAATCACAATTGAAGGTAAGAGTCAATAGGTTAACCATTAGGCAATGAAATATGCACCAGTAGAAGAATAGAAATAGAAGACTAGAAATAGAGTGAATGAAAGACTAAAAAATTTGAGAGACATGGAAGGAAGAAAGTCTATCGAAATTCGGAGAATTATGCCTCAAAAGGTCAATCAACTGCGTAAAAGAAGAAAAATTTTGAAACGTGATTTTGACAATCAAGATAACCTTGGATTTTGATTTCAAGTCCGAAAATGGATCCAGGACATCGAAATTAGCTAGGGGTGCAATTTTTGCGCAATTTTGAGGTGTTTTAAAAATTGGTCAAAAAGTCAAAATGCTATAAAAGGTGTCAAAAATGTCATTTTCAAAATCATTTGACTTTGATTGATTTGAGAATTTTGAGAGCTTAGAGAGAGAGAATGGCCCAGCAAGCAGCAGTTCCCATCCATAGGCACCGATTCGAGCGCGCCTGGTTGCACAACCAGCCACCACACTATCCTGCCCCGGTAGGTTTTCGAAAAACATGCATTTTTTGAGTCATTTAATACATTTTGAGCACATTTTTAAATTTTTAAATTTTTAAATTTTGAGTTTTAGGTGAAATATCGTGTGATACTTTAAAAGTATCGCGCCCCTTGGGGATAAATATCGCACGATACTTCGCGAGACCCCAAAGTATCGTACGCGCATAGACACCAGTATTGCACGATACTGGGAGAACTATCGCATGATGCCGGGTGAAGTATCACATGACCAAAGATATATCACCCTGCTATAGAGAGAAGTATCACGCAATACTTGTCCCAAAAAAGCAGTATCGCCCAAGGGCAAAATTTGAAATTTTTAAGTTTTTGTGGGCAAAAAAATGACATGGGTCCAGACAAGTTTACATTTTTAAAGATGTGTGATACTGATTTTTAGACATCCATCATGATATGTTCTAACAACTGGCTTGGTTTAATGGCTTGCAGGAGGTCTTTCTGGCATTGATCATCAGAGCGCCGAAGGTGACCGGGTTGAGGTGTGTCTAAGATCTAGATGATCCAAGCAATGCTGACATCAGAGCTATGGGATTCAGATATCTGTTCAGATTTTCATATATCAGGGCCGATCATGGGTTGTTGACTGCTCTTGCTAAGAGATGGCATAGTGAGTACAACACCTTCCACCTGCCTACTGGAGAGGCATCGATCACACTGGAGGATGTCTACAGGATACTACGGGTTCCATGTCATGGCGAGCCTGTGAGTATAATCATGTTTTGAGAGATAGTCATAAATGTAATGTTTCCATAGAAACTGACATGATTCATGTGATGGCACGGGTATACTATGATCAGGATGTGACTGAGGGGAGATGGTTGATCCAGGAGATGTTCTAGGATGTGACTATCCTTGATTGGCACGTCAGCTGGGAGCGGCTGCTAGATGACTTTGGTAGAGATTTTCCAGTGCCATGTATTGTGGCATCTATCATTTCACAGATCTTGATGACTGATCGTAGTCAGAAGGGATTCCCGCTTGGATGGGCCAGGTTACTGATAGACTTGGTAGGCAGACCTCAGTGCATGGCATGGGGTCCGGCCATACTAGCAGAGATGTATCATGAGTTGCACGAGATCATCTATAGGGATGGTTGGACATGGGCTTGCGGTGCCATCTTGGCACAGGTGTGGGCTTGGGAGCATATTGTTGTGATACGCCCCAGAGTCCAGCCTAGGGAGTGGAGGTGCCCATATATATACAGGTACACAGGATACATATCACATGCCCATACTGGGGATGTGACATACTACAGGTGGATACTAGATGAGATGACCTCTATCACATGGAGGCCATACAGGGATGTCGAGGGATGGAGTGATGCAAAGGACAAGCAGAGTTACATGCTATGTACCTGGCCACTAGTAGGCTGACACTCAGATATTGTTGAGAGATTTTGCATCACTTAGGTTTGGAGGCAATTTGGGTGCCAATAGCGAGTTTCCATGGAGACTACTACATATGCATGGGCCCGAGATGAGGAGGGTCATGGGTGGCTACCGATGCTGGATTACCAGCAAGTAGTGCAGGACACAGATACTATCGGGAGGGAGCCTTGGGAGTATCTCCTGAATGTGGCAGACGTAGGAGCAGATGCAGCACACAAGGCTAAGAGACGTAGGGTGCCTTCCCTTACTTTACCGTACCAGATGCAGCACAGGTTGCCCCGAGAGGAGGAGACGAAGGAGATGATGAGGGCAGAGGAGGAGGCTAGGTAAGAGAGGTGGGGGAGGGATCTAGAGCTAGTGGCTGGAAATGGCCATGAGGTCAGGGCTTGGGGAGTGAGGAGGTACAAAGGCCTTCTTAGGAGCAGGCATAGGGATAGGTACCACCACAGATACAGGTAGATCCAGCTGTAGGGGATGGTTTGAGAGCCCCCATTCAGACTTTGGAGGCAGAGATTCAGCAGCTGAGGGTCACCATAGCAGTGAGGGATCAGCAGCTAGCAGATCTGAGAGCGGAGAGAGATCAGTAGATAGCCAATCTCAGGGTAGAGATAGCACGTCACGAGGTGGTGGCACAGGCAGATGCTTTAGAGATCCAACGGGAGACGGTGAGAGTAGCATACTATCATGGACTCTACCTTCAAGTCATTTCAGAGGATCAGAGAGCACCATCATACTCTCAGAGGGCAGGGGCATCAGATATGGTACCTGATAGGAGAGTCATGCCTCCTCCACCACCACGAGCTCCTCACGAGGGTGGTAGCGAGTCCTAGGTTTAGGTCTGAGGTTGATAGATATTTAGACATATCTTGAGACATTGATCCAGATTTTGGAATCCCATATTGTATATTGTATCATGTCATTGATTTATATATGAGATTACTGGATTTTTGATATATCATGTGTTTATGTCTCGCTTATGATGGATGTATCAGTTTATGTATCTTGTCTTGTCATTTTGCTCAAAGTGTTTATGTATATGCTCATGTATGTTCTCTCTCATAGATGTATGTTTGATTCTCATGTGTATGATATAGACTCATGTTTCTGAAAATGACAGTTGTGATATAGATATGATCACATGATTAACCCCTTGTGATTAACAGGAATAGGTTCGAGATGAAAAAGATAAGGAGTGAAAGACATGATTGAGAAGAAGGAAAGGTGAGTGCAGTTGACTGACAGGTCCATGTAAGATGAAAAAGGAGAGCTCTCTCCATATGCAGAAATGAAAAACCTAAAAACTACGACAAGTGGTTGACTTGCAAGGTCACAATGCTTATAGACATCTAATTATCATCACCAACCTTTAGGTAGCGCCGTAAGATCATACAATGCACACTAGCATGACTATGTGGATATGAATATGATCTTTATCAGATAGAAATGTGGAAATCCCACTTAGGCATCAAAGACATGGAGATCAAGATTACTAATGCAGTGAGATTACCTAAGTTTGATATGGTGAGATTATGCTTGTATCAAGACACATGAAAGTCAGGATAACTAGAAACATGCACTCACAAAACAATCAAGGATAATACCTTGTCAACCCATAGTGTCAAGTAAGACCAGCATAAATGCTCATGACAGTTAGGATCAACAAAATATACCCACAAGTAGATAAAGAAGTAAAACATGTTCTCATACCCTCAGTCTTCTAGCTATGCATCATCGAAAACTTCTCAGGGAGAGACCACTCATCAAAGAAATCCTCATAGATAGCACACAAAGAAAAATAAAGTCAACATATCTCAACGAGTTGATTGTTTAAGTGCGTGTGTGTTGGTAATAGAGTCAAACTTTGAGTATCACATTTGTCAATGAGAAATATCGCATCATACTAGACTGTTGGATAAGACATCTGATAAGTGTTAAGAAACACTTGACGCAAGGGTAGTGTTGAGAAACACTATTTGGGGTGGTGTTGAAAAATACCAGTTTGTGAAATGCCCCAAGAGACAAACGCACGAAAAGACCTATGCTAACAGTTATGCCCCCTAGACAAAGACAAAGACCAATTCCAGACTAAGCCAAATAAGGTCAGGGTATCATGGAGAAAGGTGCAGTGTCGAGGACGCATGCTAATAAATAAGAGTGCAAAGGCCACAAGTAGCGCCTGTTTCCAGGTTTTCACCACTTGGAATCTTTTTTCATTTTTTCATTTTTTCTCCTTTTTTTTTTTTTTTTTTGTGCTACCAAGGCGCCTGTTTCCAGGTTTCGACCAAGGCAATTTTTATTTTGAATTTTTTGAATTTTTTGAATTTTTTTTGTATTTTTTCAAGACTTTATATGCTTTTTAGGATTTTTTTCAGCATCATATATGATTTTTTTGTTATTTTTTCAAGATCATAAAGTATGTACAAAGGATGCCCCTAGACAGAAATAGGCATCAAGGATAGAACTTCTTTAGGTGCAAAATGTTGATGGGATCAGAAAGCTATTCTCCATCAGGATCTGATAGTAAATATGCACCGGTACCAAAAGTAGCTGTAATAATGTATGGTCCAAGCCAATTAGGTTCAAACTTGCCCTTTTGTTCTCTATTCCGTTGATTCTTAGGGTTCTCTCTCAAAACTAGATCACCTATCTAAAATTCCATAGGGCGAACCTTCTTGTTGAATGCTTTGGACATACACTTCTGATACACTCTCATATGACCAAATGAAGCCTTATGCTTCTCATCTAGAAGTTCAAGTTCCTGTAACCTCATGGCGCGGTAATCCTCATCTGTTATCAATCTTTTGAGTGAGACTCTAAGTGAAGGTATCTCTAATTCTAAAGGCAACACCACTTCAGTGCCATAGGTAAGAGCAAAAGGAGTAGCTCTTGTAGGTGTACGAATGCTAGTTCTATAAGCCCATAGTGCTGGATTGATTTGCAAGTGCCAATCCCTACCATTCTTGTGCACTGTCCTATGAAGAATCTTAAGGATGGTTTTATTGGAAGCCTCTTCCTGTCCATTTCCCTATGGAAAGTAAATGGAGGACCAATGTTACTTGATTTTAAACTTTTTGCATAAATGCTTTAGGTCCTTATTCTTGAATTGACCTCCATTATCAGTGATAATCTCATAAGGTACTCCAAATCAGCAAATAATATGATTCAAGATGAACAAAGAGATAGTCTGCCCTGAAGCCATAGAAAGTGGCACAGCTTCCACCCATTTTGTGAAGTAGTTAGTAGCAGTAATAATGAACTTATGTCCACCTGATGACTTGGGGTGAATCTGCCCAACTAGATCAAAGGCCCGACGCTGAAATGGCCAATGAGAAATGGAAGGAATCAGCTCCGTACTTGGAGCATGAATCAGGTTTCCATGTTTTTGATATTTTTCACAAGACTTAGCAAAGGCTACTACGTCTATCTGCATCGTGGGCCAATAATACCCCAACCTAAGCAACCTTCGGGCCATGGCAAGACCATTGGAATGTCCACCACAAATGCCCTCATGGATGTCAGCTAACGCTTGGTCAGATTCCTCCTTTTCCAAGCACCTAAGGAGTGTCCCATCTAAACCCCTCCTATATAAATCACCAAAGATAAGGGTGTGGCAGGAGGCATTGCGAACAAGGTTTCAGCATTCAGAACAGTTCAATGTGTCGGGGATGATGCCATCACAAAGATATGAATAGATAGCACCATATCAAGAAGATTCATGTGTGACAAGGGTACAAATGACATGGCTTTCAGATGAGTCAAATATGGGATGGTGTAGCTCTTCCACCAGGAATTCAAATCTGGATTCATGTTGTTCTAATTGTAGGAGTGAAGCTAATGTAGCCATAGCATCTGTAGCTTTGTTCTCTGTCCTGGGGATCTGTTGAAATGTCACAAATGTAAAGTAACGTCTCAATAATTCAACCATCTTTTTGTAAGGTATCAATTTATCATCCTTGGTTTGATACTCCTCATTGACTTGGTTGATAATTAACTAGGAATCCCCAAAGACATATAACTCTATTATGTTCCATTCTATAGCCGTTTTCAATCCATTGGTTAAAGCTTCATATTCTGCAATATTATTTGTACATGGGAATAAAAGTTTGGAAGACTTTGGAATGTTGCACCCATGTGGAGAAACAAATAATACTCCAGCACCTGATCCATTTTGCATGTGGGAACCATCAAAGAACATTTTACAAGTGTGAGTAGTCATATACAGTATGTGTTCATCTGGGAACTCTACCTGAATAGGCATACTATCCTTAACTGGGAAATCAGCTAATTGGTCAGCAATAGCTTTCCCCTTTATGGCCTTTCTCTCAATGTACTCTATATCAAATTCAGTCAAAACCATCATCCACTTAGCAAGTCTACCCGTGAGAGCAGCCTTACTAAGCAAGTACTTAAGAGGATCAATTTTTGCAACCAAGTGTATAGTATGAGCAAGCATATAGTGTCGCAACTTTTGGGAAGCAAACACTACTGCAAGACAAGACTTTTCAATGTTATTATAATTGATCTCATAAGATACTAGAGTATGACTAATGTAGTAAATGGCCCTTTCTTTCCCAGTATCATCTAATTGAGCCAACAATGCCCCTAAGGAAGACTTTGTTGCTGAAATGTATAAAATCAATGGTTTCCCAGGAATAGGCGGCATCAAAATTGGAGGATTAGCCAAGTATTGTTTAATTTGATCTAGGCTCTTTTGGCATTCCTCATTCCACACGCAAGAAGCACCCTTATGCAATGTCTTATTAAAAGGTTGTGCTCAATCTGCAAGTTGAGAAATAAACCTCCTGATCAACTGAAGACGTCCCTAAAGACTTCTCATTTGACTGATATTTCTTGGAGGTGGCATATCTAATATAGCTTGGACCTTTTTGGGATCAACCTCTATTCCTTTTGCTGAAATTATGAATCCTAGGAGTTTACCTAAGGCAACTCTAAATGCACACTTTTTTGGATTCAATCTAAGCTGAAACTGTGCCATGCAATCTAGAATTACTTCCAGATTGTTGAGGTGTGTGTCCTGTTTTCTAGATTTAGCCAGGGTATCATCCACATAATCTTCCATGTTCTTATGCATCATATCATGAAAAATTGTGGTCATAGCTTGCTAGTATGTTGCTCCTGCATTCTTTAGGCCAAATGCCATGACGTTCCAACAATAGGTTCCCCATGCACATGTGAAAGCTATTTTATCTTGATCTTTGGGAGCTATTTTTATTTGGTTATATCCAGAAAAACCATCCATTAAAGAGTATATCTCATAGCCCGCGGTCATATCCACTATCATGTCTATGTTAGGGAGTGGAAAGTCATCCTTTTGGCATGCTTTATTGAGGTCTCTAAAGTCTGTGCAAATGTGAATGGACCCATCATGTTTTGAAATTGGAACAATATTGGAGATCCACTCAGCATAGTCGATAGCTCGAATGAATCCTACACGTAAGAGCTTTTCTAATTCAGCTTTAACAAGAAGAGCTATGTGAGGATGCATTTTCCTCAACTTTTGTTTAACCGATTTTATTCCTGGAGCTATAGATAGATGATGCATAATAAGATCAATGTCAAGCCCTGGCATATCAGAATATGTCCAAGCAAAGTTGATTTTCTTCTTTTGCAAAAATTTTGTATATGCCTCTTTTTCTCCAACTGATAGAGACTGAGCTAGGTGTACTATTTGGGGAGCCTCTTCTGTATTCAAATTGATTGGTTGTGTGGGCTCAATGAGAACTGATGACCTATCTTGGAAGTAACTTGGCAAGTTATTAAGTACCCCATCCTTAGGTGTCTCAAAAAGGTTTTCACCTTCAGATACATCTTTTCTTTTTACTATTTTGGGTTCTGACACCGCCACAAAGTGGTTTTCACCATCAGAACCATCTTTCTTTTTTTCTTTTTCTTTTATTTTTAGACTGAGGTACTTAATATCAGGCTCCGTCACACCTATTGTCGATTCCCTGGTGGAAGAGACTACAGGTTCAAGAGCATTTAGATAACAGGCAATTTCATAGTCATTCTGAAAAGTGAGAAGTTTAGGCTCTTGATGTTGCTGAGACCAGTCAATTAGGTGGAAATGAACAAGGGGTAGGTCAATAACTGGTTCAACATTGTGTATGTGGAAGGTGTTATCTCTGGTGATCATACAATCAGGATTCATTTGGTCCCCTCCTGAGATACCCGAGTTAGGATTTGTCCTATCAAACAAAGCATCGTCCACTAAGGCAATTCGAGGAGTCCAATCCTCCAGTCCTACACTAGGCTCGTTGGTCACATCGGGTTGAGTACTATAAGTATGGACAACATCAATGTCCAAATCAACTGTTGCATCTGAAAGTGAGTCCCATTCGAACTCATGTGAGTCTATTTCTAAATCATAATTTGGGCCTTGTGATGTAGAAGGCTCAAGATTGGGAAGAGTTTCCCCTTCTCTAACACTAGCATTGTTACTATCCATCGCAGCTAGGATAGCAACACTTTTCATTGTCAATCTAGCATTCATACTGTCAGCTATCAAATCTTGTGAATCTCCCCAAATGAGATTTGTTGAAGGCACCCAATCATCAAACATGTCTTGTTGGTTAGAGAGATTAGGTGTGTAGTCTGAGTCATTGTCACTGTCCATCGTAGCTGAGACAGGGACACTTTTTTGTTTCTTATTTTTGAAACCTAAGCCAATTATTGACTTATTCCTTCATCCAAAAAGGGCATGGTTAAGAGGTTTAGCCCTAGCATCCAGCCTATGACTAAGGGGACCCTGTCTTGGATAACCCATATTCTTGACCAATCTATACCCTCTCCCATAAGTTCTAGGGGAAGGTGCAAAATTCTCATTATGTAGGTATTTCTCTTCTTGGTAAATCTAGTCCCTAACAGCAACCTCTTCTTTTTCTTCTTGAATCAAAACTGAGGATTCCACAAACTTATCGAACAATGTCTTGGCCGAAGATGAGGGCTTCATTTCTTGAGAAGGTTTGCCATAAGACCTAGGGGAAATTGGAAATTTTGTGAATGAATCCAATTTGTAATCCCCCATACCAATATCTATGGTCTTGAATTTATTCTTGCATTGTTCAAATGCATTATCAAAAGTGTTAGCCTCCCTATTCAAAGGAATGTGAGACCCTGCTGAAATTGTGTTGACTGACAATGTGCTATCTCCAGGTATGCAGACTTCTATGCCATTGTAAGGGAATTTTACACACTGATGATAGGTAGATGGGACCACTGCATCTCATGTATCCATGGTCTACCTAACAAAATATTGTAAGCCAAAGGACCGGCATCAACAATCTGGAACAAAATATCTTTCTCTACAGGACCAATTCGGATAGGAAGAACGGAAAATCCTTTAGAACTACATTCTGCTTCATCATAAGCCTTGATAGTTATTTTCTTCCTTGTGTCAATGACTTCTTCTGAATAACCCAAGGCCTTCAATAAGCTCAAAGAACAAATATTAAGCCCAACACCCCCATCTATCAACACACGCCTGACACAGGTCTTGTGGATCATAACCTCTATATGAAGGGCCAAATTGTGTGGGTGGCTTAATGACTTGTCATCTTCCTCTAAGAATGTAAGGTAGTGAGGGCTAGCCAAGTGGTTGACCATATTCTGGAATTGATCTACATCTATATCATTAGGGACATTAGCCACTCACAAGGCATCCTCAAGGACATGCTTATGCTTAGGGGGCAGTTCCAAAAGCTCAAAGATTGAAATCTGCGCTAGCGTACGTTGTAATTGGTCAACAAGATTATAATTCAACTCAGGACCAATAGCAGATTTTGGTAGAACACCCTTTGACACTGGCTGCTTAGACTTACTAGAGTTAGGACCTCTAATAACAATGGGAGCTTGAGACTGGCTTCTAGTGATAGCATTGAGGGGTTGAGACATCCTTCGTGAGTGAGGACGTCTTAGGACCACAACAGGTCCTTCATTAAGCATAGGATTCGAATCCACATCATATCCATAAGGGTCTTTCCCTCTCATCATGTTGACATTGTCACCAACAACTTCAAGCATATTAATAACATTTTCAGCATCTGTGTAGGTGTAGTTGATAGTAGCCTTGCCATTCTTGTTGTTAGAATTCTCTCCTTTCTCATATTTGGGCAAGGGTTCTTTAAAAGCTTTGTGATCCACATTAGTGGTTAAACCATCAACTTGTAATTTGTTGCTCTCAATAAGGTCTTGAACAAGATGTTTAAGTCTAAAACAATTTTCTATATCATGTCCAATTCCATTGTGAAAGACACAAAAGGCCTTCTCATCCCACCAATGAGGTTTAGGATCTAGTATGCGGTGTTTGGCAGGATCCTGAGGGTGTGCCAAATTGTGAGCAATTAATGTCTTGAAAATGTCTGCATAGGAGTCCCCAAGTTTAGTAAATTATCTCTTTTCCTTTTTAGGTCTCCCTTGATACTTAGGTTTATTCTCTGGTTGTCCCGAAGATGTTTGCAGCTTCATAGCTTGAACTGCATGAGAGAGATTAAGAACTCCTTCATTCTTAGGTTGTGATGAGTCAACAACTCTGTCATTGACCACCTGCTTATTCTTATTCCAATAAGAGTTATTTTTGTCTTTATTACCATTATTGTTGTTGTTTTGGCCATTGTTGTTATTAGTTGATTTAGCCAAAATATCTTGTTCTTTCAGGACATCCTCTATGCGACAGGCCACTTCTACCATGGTATCAAAAGAATTAAACAGGATCTTCCTTACTTCATATCTTAACTCTGGTACCAAGTTGCTCACAATGATGTCTATTCTTTCCTCCTCAGGAATTGTCCTTGGATATTTCGAGCACAAACGTCTCCATCTTTGTAGAAAGGTAACAAAGGATTCCCCTTGGTTCTGCTTGAGTTTGCACAAATCAAGCATGGTGACCGACCTTGATAAGTTGTAAGCAAAATGTTGGACAAATCTTTCCACAAGCTCTTTAAATGTCTTAACAAGAGGCGTAAGGTTAGTAAACCACTCCATGGCTTGACCCTTGAGGCTCCTTGGAAATAATCTCATCAAATAGGAGTCTTCATGGTGAAAAGAAAAACTCATTATATAAAATTGTCTAACATGGTCATGAGGATCACCAACGCCGTCATATTTGTCGTAGGTTGGAAACTCAATTTTCTTACGAAACTCAACCAGCACCACACTCTTGTTGATTGGGTTGGGACATATGGAATCCAAATTAAAGGTGCTCTTAGGAGCCCTCATCCTTTCTATATCCTTTTGCATTTGCATGATCACCTCATTGGTTGAAGGATTCTATTTCTTAATCTTTTTGTGGACATCAAAATTGTATGGGACCTTAGCACCTTTGTTGATAAGGCTTTCTAGGAATTGATCCTTGTTTTGTTCCACATATCTTTCCACATATGCTTGAAAGGATGGTTCTTGTTGCATAGTCATAAAATCCATTTTATCAAAGTTGGTATAGCTTCCTCCATGTTGTGAGTCATGATGTGCTTGTTGGGAGGGTTGCTTCGAATGTCTATGAGGCGATCGTCTCCTATGATGATCATATCTTGAAGTCCTTCTTCCTCTAGGACTTGGGGATCATGAGGGAATCCTTGACCTTCTTCTAGGACTTGGTGAGGGGGTAGATGGGGGTGATTTGGTCCCACTATTGGTACCCCTCCCATTGAATCGATTTTGGAGTTGTTGTGCATAGAGCCTATCTTCTTCTTCTTGGGTGACTCTTTTACTTATGTCCAATAATGCACGTTCCTCTTCTTCTAGTTGTCTGAATTTCTCCTTTTTGGCGGCTTGTTCATCTAGATAGGCTTGCTTCTCCCTTTCAATTCATTTCAACCTTGTATTTGCATATCAAGAGGTATCTTTAAGTGGAGAAGATTGTCTTGAATGTCTTATTGCGTTGGCTACGTTGATGTGATGGTCACTAGATTCATTGTTCTGGTCCTCATGTTGTGACCCTGAATCTAAGTGAGTTTGCCTATAATGTCTCTCATCTCATTGGTGAGCATCTAAATATCTTGTGTTGTTGGGAGGTGACCCGGGTGGACTAGCATGAGAAGAACCACCGTACTCTCTCCTATGCCGTTGGAAGATATCATCAAGAGTTTGATTCATGGCTTCTTTTTGTTGTCAAGTGAAAGTGTAACTCATGTCCATACTTGATGAAAGTGGTGCTAAAGAGGTGCTCACTTCACTAGGATTACCTTTTGGATTAAAACAAACTTCAGATTCACTTTTAGGAGATTGATCGAAAAGGGATTCTTTTCCCTTATGCTGTTGACGAGTCTTAACTGGTGGTAACTGGCTAAAGACAACAGCGGGTCGCTTCCCTTGATTGACTTGGTACCTTGTTATAATTGACATGAAAGAAAGAGATTCTTAATGATAGGGTGACCTCGCAAAGTGTCAACACCAAACTAGGATAATCAAAGTTCTCTATTGTCCAAAGAGAAATGAAAAGATAGAAATATCAAAGGGGCTTTACCAACACTGTCAAAGAGGTGCTTCAAATAAAAGGGTGACTACCCTTGCACTTTTGAACCAGGAGGTTGGACTAGGCCAAAATATAATTGAAATTGAGATTTAAATGAAAGCGATTTGGACAATAAGAGCACTAAAATTTTCCAAGAATGTAGCCAACAATCCTAGAGATAAACTTTGTCACCAAGAATGGCCTTCTAACTTGACAATTATTCCCAAAGTGACCTCGTAAATCAGATGATGCTATCCCAGAGGACTAAAACCAAAAATTTAGAGCCAAGACAGGTCTCTAATGACAAAGTAAGAAACCTACTCAAAGACCTAACCTAACTAACAGCAATTGAACTGACCAAACTGAGAGCATGGCAGAAACTACCCAGGTGATATACTCCAGGCTAACAGGGCGATACACCTATAACTGGGTGATACTTCGCCCTACACCAGGTGATAGACATCACAATATCCGGGCGATAAACACCAGGCAGGTCAGGGGATAGCCCTATAGGGGCGAACTATCGCGCGATGTTTCTTCTCAAAGCAGGTGATACTGTTGCAAAATTATTTAACTCTTGACTAGAACTGTGTAAAATTTGCATTTTTTGGGTCTGTTTGGTCAAAAATTTTGGTCTGAGGGTTGATGTTTTTTATCTCAATCACAATATCAACAAAATTTTGGCAAGTTTGCAAACAGTAAGGGATCAAACATGTCTCAAAACACTTGAAACAAGGGCAAAAGCAACCTTGCCAAGACAAACACTTGTGATATCAAAATAAAATTACACCCTACGAATGCTACTGATTGTTTGTATATTGAGAAAATTTACACTGGTATCACACAATCGAAGATAATTCAAGCAAATCTATCCTAAAAAGTCAAGGCTCAATACTTACCAACTTAGCCCACAACTTGGTGTCCCCTTGCCTCACACAAAGTGGTTACCCACAATAGATGTTGGCTTTGTCATGGAAGTGTCAAAGACACAACCAAAGGAACACATATGGTGAGTATCTTAAGGTGATCCGGGTTGTTCCACTTGGATCAATCCTTGGACTAAGAAGATAAGCGGCTAAATAAGTTGGCTTCTATCTAAAGGTTCTTAATAAGGGCTTCCGTTCATAACACCCCTCTTACTCCTCATAGAGGACTGGGACCTCACGGCCTCAAGAGTACCTTAAGCATTCTTGCTCAATGCTTTCCCCATGGTCACAATCCCATGAGTTACTCACATCAAGCGAAGACAAGTGTTATGTCTACTAAGGTTTTGTGTCCTCGATAGCCTTGAGATTATAGTGAGTTGGAATCACTCCCCACCAAGGAAAATGATGACAAGGTTGTCCCCACTTGGGTCGTTCCTCTTGATTGCCCAAGAGCAGGCCCACTAAAGGATCCTAAACTAAACAAAGAATGGATGATTTTTGAGGTTCAAAGTTTTTGGTCCACCACAAGGGTGAAGAGCATACTCCCCTATCTCAAAAACTTCTCCCAGACACATCAAACAAAATTTAATTACCCCCTTGCTTCCAAAAACCTTAAGATGGGTCAGGATTTTCTGGTTCACCTAAAGGTGAAGAGCATACTTCTCCTACCACCTCAAAATCTCTTTCACAAGATATTACAGTTCCTAATACAATTAGTAAATGCCACACTTGAAAGGAAATAAATCACAAACACTTTTTTTAAAAAAAAATTATTTTTGCTTTTGTTTATGCTTTGGGTAGCCCTGCAAAAATGTTAGTAGCCCTCTTTGACATGCGATTTATAGCAATTTCCTTTCAAGAAAAGCTCCTACAACCACAACTTGTTAGACAACTAGGGTTAGGAAAACCAAAATCTAAGTGAAAGCAATGTAAAGATCTGATCAATTTAGACTAAGAAATGTAAATTAACCCTGTTTAAATGCATCAAAGTAAGCCAGCAAGCTAAATGTGATCAAATTCAGTTGATAAAACTCAAAATCTAGCTCTCTACTGTATCAGGCGATATACCTCAGACTTCACCAGTATCGCATGACACAGTTTCCTATATCCGGGCGATATACCTCAGTCTGGGCGATATACTGCACAATAGGCGGGCGATACTTCGCACGACACTAGGTGATAAACCTCAATACGTGCACATGATTCTTCTAAGATGTGAAGTGTCATACTGGTATTATAAGGTATATCACGTGATATACTTGAGAAGTGTCGCACGATACTCTGAGACAGAAAACCAAAGAACACAAAATATCTAAAAATTAAGCTAAAAACTTGCCGAAAAATTGATGAAAAATGATGAAAATGCAGAAAAAGAAGGGGTAAAGCTAGTCTACTCTACCCCACGGTGGGTGCCAAAAATGTACACACAAAAGTAGTGCACTTCTATGAATCCTTACATGCAAGGAAACTCAAGAATGAGCCCTCACAAATCAATCCATAGCTCTCTATGCATGGAGTTGCAAGATTATGAATTTGCTCTTAGCTAGAGCTATTGAGCTTGTGACCTTGCTAGTCAACCATATAATGAGAGATTCAAATGAAGACAAGGGAAAGAGTGCCAATACCTGCAAAGAATCAAATGGAAATACAATGCAATGCAAGCTAATAATGAGAATGCAAATGTGCAAGCTATGCTATGAAAAATGGAAATACAAACTAAGCTATGAAATGGAAATAGCAATGTGTTACAACCCTTCCTATTAAGCTATATGAGTTATTCTAAAGCTTGAAAGTGAAATCTAAGCTATGAAAGCATAAACATGAACTACTATGCAAGAATGGAAACTAAATTATGAAGCAAATGAAGAACTCTAAAATGCAATGCAACAATGATCTCCAAAAAGCTCCAAAGAATTCCTACAGCATAGAGTTAGCATAAAACAAGTGTCTTAGAATGAGGGAGAGAGCTCTCCTTTTATAAGAAATGAGGTGAAATGGACCATTGAGATTAAGAGGCAAAAAGTCTTAATCAGCCGTGGAGCTTGAAAGAGGAGCAATCCATGTGCACAAGTATCCTCCAATAGAAAAATAGGAGTTGACTTTATGTCCATGTGAGACAAAAAGTGCTTTTTCCTTTTTTCATAAAATGAGAATAATGCTTTATTTGTGCAACTTAGGATAAGAGGAAAGTGGGGGCTTTTTATTTAATAAAAGGGGAGGAAATTCCTTTTAATTAAATAAAGGCTTAGGATAAATGGTTAGCCCATAGGATAAAAATCTAATATATGATCGAAATTAAGATTTGATCAAGAAATAGATAATGTTGAAAAATATTGATTATTGATAAAACTGATTCAGGATTGATAAATCAAATAAATGGGGCCCAAAGTCTAGGCGAACATTTTTGGGTGCATACAATAACTATCCCAAATGTGTGTATTTATTTCCTCGTTCTTTGTGTCTTATGTGGATAGAAAGGTGAGATTACAAATTACTGGGAGGGGGAAAGATTCAAGATATGTAGGACAATACTAGCCATCACTCACAAGAAAGATGGAAGGGCTCAAAAAATTAGGGGGAAGGAAGATATCAAAGTACATGTACTTGATGGTACTTATTGGAAGCAAAATACAACTAGCCTACCATTTACAAGAAGGAAAGGTGGGTCATTAATAGAAATATTTGAGGTGGATCCTGTTTACTGAGATCTTGAAAGGGGTACCTACCATATACTCCAACTCAAAATTATTTTCACCTTTGTAATTTAAAATATGAAAAGGACCCTCCCACATAGCGTCAAATTTTGCATGCTAACCTAGCTTACTTTCCCTTTCATTGTACTTTAGAACTAGGTCATTTTCTTTAAAAATTGGGTCTAACAACCTTTTGTCAAACCATATTTTGATGACCCCTTGATGATGTGTGAGGGAATCGTGGGCCTACTCACCTTGTTCTCACAAATTTTACAATTCAACCAACCTTACATTCATAGTGCCATCTTCTTCAATCTCTATAGACTTTTAAGAACTGTAATGTTGGGATTTCCCTTGAAATGGAAAGGAGAACTTCTTTTCTATATACCAACTCATATGGTGAATTATTTAGAACTTATTTTGGAGTAACTCTATCCTTCCATAGAGTAGCTTGTAGGTGTTTGTGTCATTCTCATTGGTGTTCCTAGCCAACCCTTTTTCTTATCCTGATCAAATTTTTATTTGTTGATTCTGCTAGTCCATTTCCCTAACGATAATAATTTGAAGATATATTTAAGAAAATATTGTTTCTTAGTGCAAAATATGACATCTTGGTTCTGAAAAATGCTATTGCATTATCTAAAATTATTGTCTTTAGGGGCCCAAATCTAGAGACCAACTTCTCAAGAAAATTGACGATCTAATTTTCTCTGGCATTCTTTAGTGGCTCTACCTCTATCCATTGGGTGAAATAGTATGTTGTTGTAAGAATCCATCTATATCCATCACTTGAGGGGGATTGATCATCCCAATGAAATATAAACCCCACTAGGTGAAGGGTTCATCAACTACGATAGGTCTCAATGGCATGGTGGAATTCTTTCTCCTTCCTATGAAGAATTGGCATTTTTTCAAATTTTTGGACTAATTAAAAATAATCAAAAAATATAGTTGGCCAAAAATAGTCAGCTTGGATTATTTTGAGGGGAGTTGTTTTCATTGAATAGTGATCACCATGTTACCTATTTAGTTTGCATACTAAGTTGGTAAGTTGATTTCACCTTTAAATTACAATATGGACTTAACAGTTGCTGTCCTAAATTGCTGAATGGTGTGGATGCAAAAAATGAAGTATATAAATGCAGAATGACAACCATAAACATCAAAAGAGTGCATAAAGGTACACCTCTTCAAAATTATTTTTCAGCTTATGAAGATGAGATACATTGCAAAGCATTCATATTATCAGGTTATGTACTTTAAATATTGATCTGATTTAAACTTTCAAATTTAAATGATGATCATTTATATTGAACATTCAAAATGAATGCAATAGGCTAGTATTCCTCTATAGGATTACAACTTTTAGTTGGAAACATTAAGAACTTAGAGGACATATACAACTCTGAAAGTAAGAAAGGAGCATTGGAAGGTTTAGGGATTCTCTGTATTGCCTTGGAGAGGTCTTTAAGTATGCTGATAATCTGCCATCTAGATCTTCATGTTTTCCTCTTTGTCTTCATCCTAAAATCTTCATCTTGTCTGCTTATGCATCATAGAGAGAAAGAGTAGTTAGATCCAAATTTGGATCTAAGCAATACATAAATCCCTAAAACAGCATGCTACAATCACATTTACAAAGTTTTACATTCATGTAAACATCAATGCAATAAAAAGTATGCATATATGGATCAGATTAAATGACAGTGCATAAGAATGAGTCAAAGGAAATACAGTACTAAAAGTTTACAAGTTGCAGATATTAAAGGAAATATACAGTTGAAAATCAAGGAAGATGTGCTTGAACCTCACAAGGTGCACTACAATCATTAAAGGATTGGTACAGAAGGAGAAAACATAAAGGAGATCATTTTTTATACTAATATTGTTTGCTTCATGTGTAGGTGTGTAACTTTCTGATAGAAGTAATATAAAAAATGTGTGTTAAAGATACAATGTGTTGTTCAAGTGTGGTTCCTTTGATGAATAGACAGATCATAAAGAAGTTTCAAGGGTACATGAATCTGTTTATGGGTGTCACGAGCCCGTGCTCGAACCTCATAAATAGATTTCATTGCTAAAAGTAAAAATAAGTGTTGTAAATATGACATGTATATTTGAATCATGATTAATGAACAGAGTTACTATATTTGAGGCATGCATTATTACAAGATGCCAAGCTAAAAGGAATAGTTTCAGTTTATTATTTCACATTAACAACAACACTGGATAAATCAAGCAATGTAACTGATGGAGTTCATAACAGTAGCCAAATCAAATGAATTTAAATGAAGTTGAAGCAGTCGTGTATCAAAGTGTTCAAGATATAACATCAATGGAGCTCTTAACTAGTGGTTATTTAGGTAGAAGTGATTCAGGGAAAATTATATCCGAAGCTGATATGGCAGAGAGAGCAATTGCATGGGGACTTATTGTGAAAACAGATTCAGGAACAGGGTGTAGGTCTCAGGTCATCAGGTGAGGAGGGATGAGTTGAATCTCAAAGAGCATCTAGAAGCTCAATGAGGACATCTGAAGGATCTAATTATGGGAGTGAATCAAACATTCCCCAAGTTTTGAAGGATTTAAAAGATGCACTGTCAACATTGTAGCAAACATTTGTGGTATCTGATGCTACCAAGCCAGATTTTCCTATTGTATATGCTAGTGCTGGATTTTTTTTTTTAATATGACAGGTTATACTCCTAAACATGGTCATTGGAAAAAATTGCTTCTTTCTTCAGGGTGTTGGAACAAATCGTAAAGAAGTTTCAAGGATACATGAAGCATTATCCACAGGGAAAACTTATTGTGGATGATTGTTGAATTATAAGAAGGATGGGACACCTTTTTGGAACCTCCTTACAGTCAAACCCATAAAGGATGAAAATGGGAAAATCATCAAACAACAAATTTAATGCAAGTTGAGGTGAGCAAGTACATAGAAGGCTCAAAGGATAGAATGCTACGACCTAATGGATTGCCAGAATCATTGATTTGATATGATGCTCATCAAAAGGATATAGTTTTCAATTCTGTAACAGAGGTTGTGCACGTTGTAAAGCATCCCCGTCTAGTAGCTCAGCCTACAATTCAAGAGAATGCTCACCAATCTGAGGAAAGTGTGTCACCATTGTGTCTAGAGCTAATAATTAGTAAGAAATGGAGAAACAACAAGCAAAAATCCAGAGTTTTCACAGGCAAAAATAGAGGAAAATTTATACTCCAGTCTGAGGCTATGTTTCATGCAATGGAAATAACAAATAGTTCTAGCATGTTCCAGTAAAATAAATAATTACCAGTTGCCTTCTCCATTTTAAGCATTAGTGCAAAGCAAAATACAAGGGAAAAGAAAGTGAAACTCGGGTTTAACAGTAGATGAAGGCAAGGAACAAATGACCTTTGACATCTATCGTGATGCAGCTAACCTCTATTTGAAGTTGGAAAGATTTAGTGATGTAGCAAAAATTCTTTTGAGATGGAGCTTGGTAGCAAATAAAACTGTGAGTTCTAAGTAGTTTCCAATAAATACCATGCATAAAAAAAAGGAGAATCAACCAACAGCAAATTTAGTGCAAAGAAAAATACAAGGGAAAAGAAAGTGAAACTCAGGTTTAACAGTAGATAATAAGGCAAAGGAAGGGAACGTGCTACTTATCTTTCAGCAAGATTGATATCTTTGCATAAATGGGAATCCATCAGTTGATGCCACCAAACCCCAAGCATCGCCAGTCAAACAAAGCCCAACTCGTGTTTCACAGCCCATGCTTAGAGGTAAGGTAAAAGTCAAGTTCACAGCTATTTAAAATCATGAGTTCCAAGTATCTGCCAGTCAATACCATAGTCGCCTCAAATCTGTCAGTTAGAGCCGAGTTCAAGAAGAAGAAAGGGCTCGGTAAAACACAAATAAAGAAAAACCAGAATACTTGCAAATAGCAGCAGCAAAGACTAGGGTTTTCCTCTTAGATGTGAAAAATACCTAATGAGGTATACAAAAGGAGACTAATAAAATGCCTTTATCAAAATTTAATCAACATTTGAAGTCCACGATGCCTGGCAAACAGCAGTTTATAGATACTTGTCTTAACATGCCACACACTCTTAATTACATGCTTTTGTATTAAAAAGAGAGTTATTTTTTTGAAAGGTCATGTTGACCATATTGTTAGGCAGGTAATTTAAGTTTGGGTTGCATATTAGGGTTTTGTATTTTAGGTTATCAAAGAGTAAAGTTTAGATATTTAAATATATTCTTTTGGTATATTTTAAATATTTTACTACTTTGAAATATGTTGATATATATATATTATATAAAAGATGTAAAATCTTGAAAAAATATCAACATTAGGAAACCTAAAGTGGAGGGCTAGTTTCATTTTTGAAATTAGCTTTTAGGGCTAGATTTAAGGCATGAATCATGCCTTAAATTTAGGGACATGCTATTTTGGAGGGGCTTTTTGAAGACTATATTTTAGGCATTATTTGGGCCTGAATTTCGAGGGTATCTATCTGTTTTAGAGACACCTTTTTGGGGGGAGTTCTCATTTTTGAGATTAGCCTTGGAGGCTATTTATTTGAGCTTTTTATTCATTGTTAGGGGTTCAGAGTTTTGGGAAAAAGAGGTGTTAAGTGAGCACATTGTTCCTTCACCCTTTTCCTGTAATTTTGTAGCAATTTTTGCAGAGTTTTGAGGATTATAAAGATGGGCTTGTTATTTGCATATGTTTTGTTGAATATCTGTTTTGGAGCCCTTCAAGTTTTCTACATCTAAGTGTTGTCTCTTTCTAGTTATAGATTAGTGAATTATTCTAATTCCTTCTCTAAATTGTAAATAATTTAACCTTTTGTAAAGTTTGCATGTTTGTTGATTGAATTCTCATTATCAATGGTATCAAACCCTAATTATGAGTTCTAAATCATCCTAGATATTGAAAAGTGATTTCAATTATAGAATTTAGTAATATGTGTCTAATAGGTACAGATTTGTGACTTTGAGGAAATATGCACTCATTTTGGTGTATCACCCTGTTTAGGTTTAGAATCCATTATGTTATTTCTTTCATCCCTTTTCCCATATAATTTTAGCCACAAGTGATATTCCAAATCCAAGAGGAACCGGCCTAGAATCCAGAGATTCGTTCTCTCTCCCATCAACGAGAACATTTCCATGTTTCAACAAGATAGCTAGATTTTGCATCAAGCTAGAGGCCCAATCCTAATTGACAACACACCAGAGGAGCCATTATCCATTTCTTCTACTATCTTCTGGCTTTGGACCTTGTTAACACATCTAAGTAGGACTTCATTGAAATTTCTTATAAAGAGTATACCTTCAACCAGGAGATATTCTACACCTTGCAACCTGTAGTATCTTCTTTTATTCAAAGGGAGGTGAAGAGGGTATCTTCATGTCTGCATAAAATTTATCCAATCATTTACTTCTCTAAGATAATTCACAAGGATCATTTCCTCTGCCTCTTCTACTCCTTTTGGCCCCTTTGCAATATATTCATGAAGGTCTCTCCCTCATATCACTTTATTCATTCGGACCTCTATGTCATACTCCATGATTTTGATGATCCAATTACCCCTCTTCTAAGTAATCTCCCCTTCCATGATCTACTCTCATACACTAGGGTGAGCCACATACACCATGATATTGCTTCCAGAGACCATATGTCTAAATTTGTTGAGGTCCTACTAGAGAAAAAGCTTTTTTTCCACAAAATTATTCTTTATCTCATAATCTCTTAGCGTTCTAGAGTAGAAGGCAATAAGATGTCCCTCTTTCTTATTCTCCTTTCTATGTGAGCACAATGGAAATACAATATTCACTCTCGTTAACATATATTATGAAGTCTTTGGAGAATTCCATATTTGATAGTACTGGAGTAGTAGATATTACCTCTTTTATTCTTTTGAAAGAAATGTTTCCTTCTAGAGTCCATCGGAGGGTTTTTTCTTTTCTTAGTATTAAGGTGATAGGATGCACCATCCCCGCAAAATACTAAATGAATCTGCTAACAAAGCTTATCTTTCTGAGAAAAGATTGAATTCCCTTTTTGTTTGAAAGGAGCAACAGTTCTAGGATAGCTCTTACTCCTTCAGGATCTATGGAAATTCCTTCTTTTGATACTATGTATCCCAGGAGCTTTCCTTGCAGCACTCCAAACACACACTTCTTCAGATTTAAAGAAATTTTGAACTCTTGACACTTTTGAATCACTTTCTCGATGTGGTCAAAATAATCTTCTCTCCTTTTTGAGAACATTGTTAAGTAATCCAAGTAGATCAGGATGATTAGATATATAAATTCTTTTAAAGCCATATCCATGGCATTCTGGAAGGTAGCTTCCGCATTAGACATCCCAAATGACATTTTTGCATAAGAAAAGGTTCCCCACTTGGTGGTGAACATTTTTTTGTGTTGATCATCTTCCACCACCCTGACTTGGTTTCACCCAGAGAAACCATCTAACAGTGAGAACATATCTGCACCTGCAATAGTCTGCAAATTCTACTCCATTAATGGTAGAGGGTGATGATCTTTCAAGGAGGATTTATTTAGGTATCATAAATAAACGTAAAGGTGGATGTCACCATTTTTCTTTCAGATAAGAACTAGGTTGGATACCCATATATTATGTGTGATTTTGGTAGATAATTTTAAATTCAATCAATTTGGTAAGCTCATGTGCCATCAAGGCTTCTATCTTGAGATTAACTAGCCTCTTATTTTGTCTCATAGGCTTCACTCCTTCTGCTAACTCAATGGTGTGCTCAATGATATCTCTATTGTAACCTTTTAGGTCATCTTAGGTCCATGCTATGACCCCTTTGTTCCTTTGGTACATTGACTTGAGTCTCTTTATGTCCACTTTAGGTACTTCTTTTCCAACCTTCATCTTTCTACCATCTTCAACCTCTAACTCTTCATAATCCTTTTGATTTGCAACAAACGTGTGTTTGTCTCTACTGACATCATCACAATCAAACAAGATTTTTATAGTTATCAAGCCTTGGGGAATCTTATTTCCCCTTAGTTGGATGACCGAATCTTCATAGGATTCTTCTATTTTGGGTTGTTGTTGATCAGTTTATTCTCCATCTTGCTAGATAAATAGAGCAATTTGGTCATCACTTTCAAACACTTGCCAGTGATTTTCATTATCTAGTATAGAGAGCCTTACTATCACATGAATTAAATGCTCATTTGTAAATAGATTGGTGATAAGTTCAAAATGAGAACCAATTGTAGCTAATTAGTCAGCTTCAATATTCTACTTCCTTGGGATGACTCTAATGTCAAAAGCATAAAAACTCTTGATTAGCTCGCGTACCCTGTAATGGTGAGATCTCATTCGAGGATTTTTAGTTGGAGAAGTATTATGAACTTTCTTTACTACCAGTTCAAAGTCCCCAAATACCTTCAGTTATTTGATTCCCATTATTTCTATTAGATATGGTCCTCGGAATAGTCCTTCATATTTTGTTTTATTATTTTTTGAGATAAATTGAAAGTGAAAAGCTTTCTTACTTCTTCCCCTAAAGGGGAAATCAGGTGGATACCAATGCCTGAACCCGTCTAACATCTAGATCCATCAAATTACATTATCCAAAGTTCTGATGCTCGAAGATTAATATCCTTCTCATTTACATTTGTGACCCTTGGCATTAGGTGATCCTAATCGAACATCACACAAGTGGCCAATTCAGTTGCATCAAAGTTTTTAAAAGGATCTTCTTTAAATAAGTTATTTAGTAGGACTTCTTCTTTGGTTCTTGTTCCTGTGATTTCTTCATCTTCCATTATTTCTATGCAATACATTTCTTCTTTATAAATTAAGGTGTGGGTAGGCTCAAACTTGAGCATAGGCTCATCAGCTACATGATTACCATGTGTAGGTTCTAACAGTACTTTGCATTTAGCCCCATGTTTGGTTCTTAGTATCAAGTGGGACCAATCAAGCAACATGTAACCTCCTATTTTGGATATAAAATATATCAACAGGTAGACACAAAAAATAAGGGGATCTTGACAACTATGACCTCTTGAGGGACTATTATATTGGGGTAGGAAAATAGTTTGAAGGAAAGTTCCTTAATTAATACTATGGATCCTATCTAACTACATAATTCCCCTTTCAAATGGTTCATATTGGACATGAAGAGCCTCTTCTATTTTTTTGGGCATGACAGTACTACTAGCTCAACTGTCTATCATTGAATTGTGTAACAACTTATCTCCTACTATCAAGGTAAGAAAGAAAGGAATGGGTTTAGTCTTACCTTTTTCTTTCTCATTTTTCATGTTGTCTAAGTTGACCAACATAATTGAATATTGAACATTGGGAGCCTCTAGCCCTACGACATGTGTCTTTCCTTTTAATTTTATTTGTTCTGTGATGGCCTCTTCCCTTGCTATCTTATCTTGATTGTCAAGAGATTCTTTCAATAGTTTATTTTGTTCAGGAATTGCGAGAATAGACCAAATGGATAGATTTCTAGAGGCCCTTTTAAGTTGTCCCACTATGTCCCCCTTTGTCTCTACCGAAACCTGCAGGTCTTTCTACTTCAAGGGGGTGACATTCACTTGTCACTGGACTTGTTGTGGTTGGAATTCTAGAACAACAGGTTTGTTCATTTCAAATCTTGGATGAGGAAACGAGATGGTCCTACTTGGTAATATTGGCAGAGCCTCTTCATTAGTAAGCCTTCATTTTGAATGAGTGTTATAGTCTAACTGGACTTTTGGTATCCTTTAGGTAGATGCTTGATTCATGAATACCACATCATCTTCATCTACCATCCATGAGAAAAGAGCATGGTCGAGAGCAATCTCTGACTCTTATTCCAGGTACATCCCATGCATCTCATCCATCATCATGGAATTATCCATTCCAAGGGAGGAATAATAATAATTACCAATTTCAAGGATCACTCCTTGATTCCTCTACTCTGCTATCTATTGCTATAGATTTCCCCTTGGGAAATCTCAGGGTATGTGGGTGTCATTGCATGGAAAACACTTGGCATTCAATTCTTCTGCAATGTTGTTCTATGTGGCCACCAAATGTCTATTAGAATTAGATGAAATTGACTGTAATGGTGTCATTGGCTAGGGAACAACAACTAGTGGCTTGGATTTCTAATTCTGGCCATTATTGTTCTGATTGTTATTCCCTTGGTTGTTCTTATTCTAGCTTTGATATTGATTTGGTTGGTATGGACTATTATGTTTGTTCTGAAAATTTTGATATTGGGTCTATTGGAGTACACCATGTTGCCTCTTCAAGCTTGTAAGATCATTTTTCACCATTCTCAATAGGTTTTTCATCTCACTCATTTCTTCTAGTAAAGGAGGATCCACTTGTGGTGTTTGACCATTTGGGTAAACATACAAAGACTACAAGACAACAACATGACTAGTAGAAGTATCACTTTGGGTATGCTTTGGGGTCTGTAGGGGGCACTTAGGGAATACCAACAATAGTGGTCTTGATGGAAATTTTCCTGCATTGATTAGGTTATTCTCATCCCTGATAGCTATCTTGTAGATAGTTAGTAGACTTACACCTCCCAGAGTTTGTATGTTTCATGCTATGTTCGTATTGAAAGCTTTTAAGTAGAACACAAAGGCCATGGGAACTGGAGGACGTGCATCAGCTAGAATTCTATTCCATGTTCTATGGAATCTAATGTTAAATTCTACCACATCTTCCTAAGGAGCCCTCTTGATATTGATAAGCTAATAGAGTAATGAATAATGGTCTCACTTCTCACAAAAATAGTTATAGAATAGATTACCCAAGTCATCCCAGGTAGCTATACTCTTTGAGGTAAGGGATATATACCAATGCAATTTTTTCCCTTTAATAGATGTGGCTAGCAATTGTAGAGTCGCATTTTTCTCTGTAATATGATGTACTATACAAGTATTAGCTACATCCATGATGTTCTTGGTAGGAGTTTTCTCATCTTCGCCAATAAATTCAGTCAAAGCCTTTAGAGCATTAGGAGGAATAGCATCCCAATTCACACCAGTAGTTGGCCCAACAAGGGGACTCCCACTATTCTAAGTTGCAAAGTTCCACATGGCCATGGGTGGTGCTAGTTGTGTACTTAATGAGGAGGTTGAGGCTTTAGATCTAGTCACAGAAACCAGGGGAGGAATCAATAATCTTGGATAATGAGTGGATATGGATCTTGTGACAGGCATGTGGCTCATATACATGATCTAATAGGGCTTCGTAATGGTTTGGTCCCACCGAGTGTGCCAAAAAAAGGAACTATTGATCCTAAAATTTAGACTTCAGAATGGTAACATGCCTTAGGGAAAGTCTGAGTATTGTGGGACCAAAAATTTCTAATACTCGAAACAATCTTTAGGATTGAGGACTCATCTCTCCATGAACAAGGGGTGGAAATAGCAGAAAAAGAAAATAAAGGTAAGCTATAGGCAATGCACCAAACCATTTCATTACTTACTCACAATCTTTCTCAAATGAAAAGATAGAACCATAATGTCATAATGTAAATATTGTCCCATAAATTGGCATAGTATACCACAATCCCTTCATAGTTGAAATGAGAACATAAAGACAAGATCCTAGACACTGATCCAAATATTCATATCATTTCATGAGTGCATCTATAAAAGTCAAGTAACAATAGAAACACTCACAACAAGGATAACTTTAAGAAACACCACCCCCCCCAGCTCAGAAAAATGTGTAAAATCCTAGAGAATCCAACATTATTTTGGGGGGAAATTTTTCATATTGATGGCAAAAAAAATTCAAATTGGGAAAAAATAGTTTGTATTGCCGATTTTTTCCTATTGTATGAAAATTCCATAAAATCCTGGCGAATAATACATTAGTGTGGGGGAAAATATATATTGTATGAGGTGAATTTTTTCTTTTGAAGGAGAAAATTAATAATATATGAGGTGAATGATTTTCTTTCGAAGGAAAAAGAATTAATTGTACTCAAGAATTTTATCTACCGTTGGAAAATTGTTTAATTTTATTGGCTAATCTTTTGTTAATTATGGGAAAAATAAATATTTTATTGGTAGTTTTCAAGAGTTGTGACTCGTCATGGGGACCAATGTCAAATGTAAATTGATCAAAGATCTAATTGATGCAACATTACATCAAGTTAATATCTCCTTTATTTGTTTCCAACTTGTCTGCAGACTTTAGACGATGGTATCAATAAGCGCAACCACATTGACGTGTACCTATTACCTAACATCCATCATTTTATAATATTAAATGTATTATTCAAGACCGTTCGATGATCGTGGATCAATGGCTAAAGTTTTATTTTGGCCCCAATTTCTTGAAGGAAATAGAGTTCTCCAGGAAGTCTCTGGAATGGATACACACATCAAATCTTAACTTGCACCTTAATCGTGATTGTCGATTACAACTGGTTAGAAGTTTACATGGATGGTGGATAATGTTACACAATCGTACTCGATAAGAAATAAATGTCTTGTCACTGACAATGACATTCTCTAACTGTCATCCACTTAGCATGCACGACTTCCAAACTGGTACTGATGATATTACCAATACCAATTTCTTGCACTCATGCATTTATAGGATAGATTTACATGGAGATATGAAAGATAACAAATAATTTAAATGAAAATGGATTTAATAGGATTAGAGAAGTAATAATGAATTTATAAGTATCAATCAAGCCTCAAGGTCTATTTATAGACGATCTTTCTTCTTTCTTCTTCAATTTTTTTTTGGTAGATAGAGTGTCAGAGTTGTCGGTGGTTGAAATTCTACCTATGGTTTTAAGGTTTAGGTTTTTAGGTCTTTAGGTTGTGGAGATGGACATCCAATCCAATTGAGATGCACATCTGTGGAGGACTAGAAGGCCTTTTTTGGGCATGGTCTCAGATGTAACCCTCACTTCAGTTTGTAAGGAGGTTGGGTCTTTTACAAACATTGTTCTGTTGATGGTGCTTGGTCGATTTTTCCTTCAAATTTTTGATAGATACCGTGTCAACGCAAACATTACGTCCCAGTTCTTGGCATCTCTTCTCAACCTCGGAGGAGAGAAGGTGGATATGTTCATGTTGTTGATGAAGGTTTTAAATAGGAACTCTTGGGGGATGACGTTCATGTTGTCATTTTCACAAAATTAGGGGTGGGGATCCCTTCGGCAAGTGATATACCCAAACTTCTCTAGCCAAGTAGAAATGTGGCCATGCAACCCTTTCTTTTGAACTTGAATGCACAATAGTTGATGTTGCATCAGAGGTGGGTGCAAATTGGGAGCAATTTTATACAAAAATGGTTTCTCCTCCAAAAATTAGAGGAAAAGGACTATACATCGCTCGAAGAGTTCTCAGGGGTTCTCCTCTCTTGAGAATTCTACTTAGACAGAGGGGAAGATTCAATTCCTTAGTGGTCCTCATGACCCATCACCCTATGCTCTGGTTTTTGAATTGAAGGGTTTCGACTTTGCTTTTTTGTTTTGTTTTTTTATACCGTCATTTTGTTTTTTGATACCATCAGACCACCAGTCCACTATCAGTGCCCTAATGGCTACTAGTTCTATTTTTTTGGCTAGTACCTTGTAACCCCCCTCATTTTGGCTTTAAAGTTTTGGAGGGATTCTGACTATTGTAAGTTTGCAAACAAATTAATGAAAAATTTGCAACTTCGTTTCAATTTTCCTTTTATGAATGTAAAAAATGCTTTCAATTTCATCATTTTGCACTTAGCAGATAGCATATTCAGTTTGTGATGAAATGGTCAAAATTGTGTGTAATTATTTATGGGCAAAATTGACATTACAATGAGGTACCGAATTTATAATTTTTCAATTTGAAAATGAACCAAACAAATGTATGTGTGTGATTTTGTGAATCGTTAACAAAATGAAATTGCAATATAGTGTAACATGAATGAGTTTTCTCTTTTATTTTAATATTTCTTTTTATTAATTTATTAAAAAATAATATGTACATATATTATATGTTAAAAATAAAATGTCATGGTTAAAATAATGTTAAATTGATATATTTAAATTAAAATAATAAAAGAATATATATATTCTAGGGTATTTTTCTATGTTTCAAAATTTGAATGGGTTCTTTTTAGAATTATTAGGGTTTTAGGTGACCTTACAACACCCCCAAGATCAAATGAAAGACCAAGATAACTTCCACAAGATATTTGCAAGGCAATGGCATTAAGATGCAAGAATGATATTATTGATAATGGACTTGATGAAAATGTACATAATAGGCCTCCTTAAATAGGAAAGGTGATAAGATTAAGCCTCACAATAGGCCTCATGAAAGAAAAAAAAATAAGTCTAACCCTAATTCTAATGTTAACCTTAATAAACTTGTCACAAGTAGAAAGATTTTTAATAAACATTTCTTGAAATATTTGGAAGATATGTGTAAACTCTTTTTTGGTTATTTTAAAATTTAAATTAAATATTTTTATTAAATTTAAGAATTGGGCAAAATGAAATCTAATATATTATTAATATTATATGTCATATAAAAACTTTGAATTTATGTTCTTGATGCTAAATGTGGAATATTGATTATAATAAGAATTATTAAATCTTGAATATGAACACTGATTTAAAATTATAGTTAAACATTTCTCAATATATAATTAATTGTTAAACATTTATATAGTTTACATGGTTAAATATTTATATTATTTAATTAACATGGTTATTAACTTATTTATTTATATATGATAAATTATAATGGGACCCACAGCAAGTGATAGTGACAACTGATACCATCGTCCATTGGATGAGCATAGATCAATGGTTTAAGGTGTACTTTGAGCCAAATGTGGTAACGATAAATATTTTCTGCAACCTTCCTCCGGAAATGAGACACGTGTCATTGAATGTCCACTTACCAAATTTAATTAATTATAGTTAAATTGTAAATTTTTTATTGTACACTTAATTAAGTGTAATAAGCTTTAATTTGGGCAGAAGTTGTAAATCATTAAAAAGTCTTAAAAACATTCCAAAAAAGTGACACGTGACATTTCAGACTGTCACTCCTCAAAAAGAAAGGCTATTGCCCATTGGATGATGACGTGTCAGTTGACTAGGCTACCAAACTGGCAAAAATCCTATTGATAAATTATAATCGGACTTGCGGCTACTGACAACGGATACCATCGTTTGTTGGATGAGAACAAATCAACGACCTAAGGTGTATGTTGGGTCAAATGTGGGAATGATAACCATTTTTTGCAAACTTTGACTGAAACGAGGCACGTGTCGTTAAACGTTGTCCTACCATAAACGATAAACATTTAATTAAGTATAGTTAAATTCTAAATTTGACTGTACAATTAATTAAGTGTAATAAGCTCTATTTTGGGCAGAAGTTGCAAAGGGTTAAAAAGTCTTCAAAAACATTCTAGAAAAGTGTCACATGTGACATGTCAGACTGTCAATCTTCATAAAGAAGCAATAAACTTATTTCCCTTAGGCTGCGATTAGCAATTAATAATAATTTATAAAATTCTTTAACACAATTCTACAAATTTTGCCCTTTAGGTTTTGAACTTTTTGAGGGTTATAAAACTAAGGGACTCATATTGGTATTTCGATTCTTGGACAAACCAGTTAATCAAGGGAGATACAAAAATGGCTTCTACACTGAGGAATGCAACAGAGTTTGTCTGCACCAATCTGTTGAAATAGAAATTCTAGGTAAAATCCAAAACACCTACATCCCACGTTTTTTTAATTTTTGAATCTCAAGTCGTGGTTTAATGTTTAGATTGTTCAACTTGAGGGTTATCATTTTCATGGTTGTTTGTGTAGCATTATTTTGAAGTGCCATTAATTTGAACCATTACCAGTAGCATTAATTTGAACCATTACCAATACTAGCAATGGGGAGCCCAAAAACTACCACTACAAGCAAATCCAAAGGGAATGAAAAAATACACTTCAGCAAATTGGTTAAAACAATAGATTTCACTGATTAATACCATGATATTTATGATCATGTTATCCATGGTGATAGGCGAATCATACATATTAGATATGCATTGTCTAATAAGTCGAGAAATCTAGATAGCGAAAAATTTAATGTTTTAAACAAAATGTTAAAAGCAAATACAAATAAAATTGCATTGTGGGATATTGGATTGGGATGCATGATGTTTCTTGAAGTATTCCCTTGCCCAAAAATTGTCATGGTCTGCGTCCTAAATTATGATGAAGATAGAAAGGCAATTGTGAATAAAAATATTCAACAAGAAATCGTATCCATTACCGAGAGGGAATTTATTCATTTGTTGGACCTAGGATTTGAAGCATAAAATTAAAATGTCAACATTGACCTTGGAAACCTAACAGAGGAATATGAGATAATCAGTGCAAATTCTAAAGATTCATTTATCAAAGGTCTAACGTGTGTGGTGCTCAATTGAATCATAATCATAATCCTTCTTATGATTTTGATATTTTTGTGCCATGGGTTCAAGATACTATTTCCTTGCTAAGATGTTTCTTGGGATTGGAAACTAATAGAGAAGTGGGTGTCGGTGTTCTTGAAATGGTTTTTCAAATACATTGTCAATGTGAACCAGTAAGATATAATTTTGTTGAGCATGTTGTTCAATCCATGCAAAAACAATTAGTAATGATTAAAAGTGATTCCTGTAAGACATTTAGGTTCACAACCTACTTGTGCTATCTTCTTTTAGCAAAGTATCATGCAATGTTCAAGACCAACAAGCTTCAGATTTAGATCTATAAGATTGATGAGAAGACCCAAAATCAATGTGTCCATTATATGAATGGACACCTAAGATAAGGATGAATTATAATAGAAAGAACTACAACCATTTTTTAGACTACTTTTTGGCACCATTGTATCATAAAATTACAAGCACTCCAATGCCTAGATTTCTCATGTCTTGTAGAGATTGCATTCAGCTAGGAAGTACAATACAATTGGTTGACTAGTTCTTATGGAAGAATACATTGTGTTAAGGTTTTACGCATCAGTAGTAGAACCCCACAAACTTCTATACATGTGATAGAGAGGGTATTTTTGTTGGAATATGTGCAACAGATGGAGAGTACATATGGACTCTTTCATGGTCAGAAAAAGAAGACCACATTTCCTTCCTTGTCATTCTCATGTGGAGGGTTCACATTTGACAGAAAAGGATTCAGTGTGGCACATGATTTTTTGGAAATTTTTAGTTTTAGTGTTGATATTTACTGGCAGTATGATCTAATCAACGTCATTCGAATAAGGCTTGTGGAGAATAGGAACTCTGCAAGAAAATTTCAACATGAAAGAAAACCATTGGTAGAAAAGTTGAAAAACATGGACTCCTAGGATGAGGTCAAAAAAGAGATGGAGAAAATTGTCACTGACAATAATATTTCAATTAAAGAATTGTCATCACAAATTATGGGTTTGTACTCACAGGGAACAACAAAGCAGGGCATCCAAAAAGATAATCCACAACAAATAAGAGGTTTCTCTAAAAAATTTATTCCACAACATATATTGCAGCAATGTATGGACATATATTGGACTCCAACCAAAATTACTGACTTTTGGACTATGAGGAAGAATCTTAGTGGATCAAAGACCGATGCAGACCTTGAAGAAATCCTTGGGATGAATAATTTATCAAATTGTGGAATCAAGAGCGTCCCAATGAAGCATATGTTGATTACCTAAGTGATGAAGATAATGAGAATGAGGAAGCTCTCATAGCCACTCCAACAGATACTACATTCTCTTCAAAATTAGGTGGAGTCGACCAATCCATGAAACAATCATATCCCAAAGCAACAACCATGGTCCAAAAGATGGGTTATGAAGGTCATGGTCTGGGTGCCCAAGGACAAGGCCTTGGTAGCCACTGTTCACAGAAATGGAACACTTTTGTCTCTCAATCACTTTCAACTAGAAGAGTTACTTTCAAACATGGTCCATCTGTGAAAGCAATTTTAACACAGAAATGTTAGTCTTATAAGATAATGAATATTCAAATTGACATAGACCACTAGTGTATTCAATATTAACTTCAAACTACAAAGGCTCAGTCGAGCACAGTCGAATTCTAATTAACATGAAAATAGTCATAAGTAAAGTCTACAAAATATCATATCCCAAAATTATACCAGAAGCAAAATACTCGTCTGGTCAAATTATCAGTCTTAACAACTAAGAATCCATCCCTTTGAAAAAAAGAATGTCCCCATTAAAGAAAAACCCGTAACCAAAAAGATTCTTTCCTAATAGAAACTCATGCCAAAAATGACCACCACCTAGCATCATTACTTAGGTCATTAAAGGAACCTCCATGACTTACTGTCGCATGGCAACCTTGATTGATTGATTGATTGATGTAAAGAGAATAAAAAAACCAATACTGTAAAGAGAATAAAAAAACCAATACTATGATCACTTTCCACTCCTCGAGGACCAACAACCTCATCTCAAAGACTTGGGGACACATGGTAGCATGGCAAAGTTTCTAGCTAGAGAAACTCCTCGTGCTCTTCTTAAAGTTTTGCAAGCATGACACGTGTCTACAACATCAAACATTCACAACCAAGGAAGGAGAAGGCCTGCAAAGGAAAGAACACTCTGACCCGCAATAGAAACTCTGGCTCGCAAATTGGGGCGGTCTGTATAAAGATATACACTATCTTTAGCAGGGAACCTAAACAAATTGGTAGCAGTGTAGAGTTATGGTGGCATTGACATAGATTTCAGTAAGAGACATACTATTTATAGTAAATCAATTATGCCATGTTTGTATTTTTGGCAATGCACCTGGCCTTAAAGGTGTTAGCAAAGTTCTTTAGTTGATCGGTTGGAATAAATCTATTGGTTCATGATTAAGGCGTTAATTATGAATAAAGTATATGTTCATTAATAAATTATACTTTATTAATAATTAATTATAAAAGAGCTATTATAAAGTCTATTTAAAAGAGGGGACAAAGACATCATTTAATGTCATTAAATGCTCATTTAAAATATGGTGCCCAAGACATAAGAAATGGCTAAGTCAAAAAGGTGACAACAAAAGCAAATATTAATTCATTAATGTGTCTTGTTGAAGAAGCTATTAGGTTTGAACTTCTATGAGGAAATATAAAGGGCAATTAGAAGAGATCGAACCTCATTGTGAATATTGCTTTTTGCTTTTTATTTTTTGAAGTCTCTGGAGAAATTCCAAGGGTTTTGGACATGGCTTGGGAATTGAGAATGCTACATGCTTTTAGCACATTGAGTTGGTGAAATACCTAGTGAGATTATGTGCAAGCATTGGTCTTATTTAGAAGCCAAGATTGATTCAATTGTTTGCAAAAATTGGTGTTTAGAAACTTCATATTATTCCAGAATTGATTGCAAAGGACAAAGGGCTCCTTCAATGCAGATCATAGCACATTCCCTGACCTATGTTTGGAGTTATAGGCAGCCACAGGCCTTTTAGAAGCCACATTAATCAGAGATAGGGTGGTGTTTTGGTCTAGAGAGGAATGTTTTGTCAAGTAGGTGCCTTAATTATGTAATCACAAGCCTTGGCATCAAGAACATATAATTTTCAAAGGGTTGCAATTCATTTTTTGTGACCAATATTACCAACATTCAGTTACAAGTCCATTGCAATTTATTTTTCATAAATTTTGAAATGCATGTCATTACCATTGTAAATACTTTCATTGGAAATTAGTAAATAAGGTTGATTTGTGCATAGTTTGCATAGCTAGTTGATATTTCAAGCATTTTTATTTTGTATTTCATTATTGTCAAAAAAATAAAAATTATAAATCATAAATTTTGAAAATACAAAACTTCAAATCCAAAAGCATTTCCAGCAAAGGTTTGAAACAGGGGAGAACCATCAGGGTTCTTACAGTGGTATCAGAGCAATTTCCTACCATCTTATAGGATTGAGTATTACATGTAGCCTCAAAGGTTTGATCCAAAAATATATTATTCTCACAAGGGAAGAATAGAACCACAAATTGAACAGGTTCAAGGAACACAGTTAGGCTCAATGGGTGATAGAAGGGGTGGCAGTCCACCCAAGAATGCAAATAATGATAGGGATGAGGAAGCTATGCAGTTATTTAGGGGTCTTGCAACATGGCAGTGGAAGGTGACTACTATTTTGCAACAACTTACCATTGTCATTCAATAGATGTCTTTTCCTAGAGGGTAATACCAGGATAAGGACAAGCATGGTAGTACAATGGAGACTCCTAGAGAGAGAACAACTCCTACAAGTACATATGACAAGCCTACGTGTCCCACATTCTTGAGAAATGAGTCTGAGGTAGGGAGTGTAGGGGAGGAGGAAGGTGGAGATTTTGTTGATGACATGTTGGCCATGCATGATGAGTGGGAAGCATTGCTTGAGAGAGTTAGGGAGGACCTTCCATTTGATAAATATATGACTCAAAGGATAGAGCATAGAAGACCTAGTCAAGAGAGAAGGCAAAGAAATCACAATGTTGATCTAAGGCATGCCACCAGCAAGCTCACTCTTTTTATGTTAAACGAAAATGGGAAGGTCATAGCTCAATCTTGGATCAATAAATTTGATACATTCCTGACTCTTAGGCCTATGACAAAGGTGGATGTCATAAGATTTGCAGCTTTGCATCTAGATGGGGCAGCCCATGAGTGGTGGCATCATGGGATGGTCACTCTGCACCACAATCTTATTACCTCATATCAGGAGTTTGCTGATAGGCTAATAGAGCATTTTGACAAGAAGGATCTAGAATCATATTTCCGGGACCTAGCTCAGCTTAGACAAGTGGGCAATTTGGATTCTTTCATAATTGATTTTCTGAGACTCTCTATGATGGTTTCTGATGTGATGGAGAAACATTTGGTCATGTTATTTACCGAGGGGCTTCAGAAGCCACTAAGAGGTTAGCTTAAGGTATTTGATCCACCTTTTCTACATGGGGCCATTAAAAATACCAGAAGCATGGAGCTTGTAGCTCCTAAGAGGCAAATTCAAAGTAAGCCCACCACCTTACCTTCAAATGAGGTTCACCCACAAGTTGTTGATGAAAAGAAGAAAGTAGTAGTGAGACATGATGAGGAAACTCGTTAGGATTTGATGCTACCTTATGATCGTGATCACACTTGTCATTTAAGGCCTAAGGACAAGGACAATCATTCTATGTGGGTATATTATAATGATGATGAGGTTGAAAATTCACATCATCCAACTGTTTCAGATTTTTATGAGGCTCGAGATGTCTTTGTGGAGTTTGGCCCTGATATGCCAAATTATCACCAATAGCATTATCCACCACGGTACCACTTCCACCCTCTTTCAGGATCAGAGGATTGGTGGATGGACAATGATGCATTTCTATGTTAGACACTAGGGCTACACATAATTTCACTCGAGTGGTTTGGTAGCAGGTCTCTCTCTCTCTCTCTCTCTCTCTCTCTCTCTCTCTATGACTACAACTTGCAGGCTTATTTTTATGTAGTTCATTTGGACGAGGTGGACATTGTGTTGGGTATGTAGTGGTCTCTCTCTCTCTCTCTCTCTCTCTCTCTCTCTCTCTCTCTCTCTCTCTCTCTCTCTCTGTGACTACGACTTGCAGGCTTATTTTTATGTAGTTCATTTGGACGAGGTGGACATTGTGTTGGGTATGTAGTGGTTACAAGACATTGGGGAGTTTACCCTTAGCCTACGTTCGATGGAGATAAGGTTCTAGTACTAGGGAAGGGGGTATGTGTTGAGGGGTATCAGAAAGGGGAGTTTGTGCATAATTTCTATCTTTAGAAAGGAGAGTATTATGATTTAGGAGGAGCATGTCACACATCATGTCTCTGAAAATTTAGGGATACACCATTCTGATCGGCGCATGGGTATGGTTCACTTTGTGAACAATCCCTTGTTTGATATGGATACGACATTATCTTATGATAATCTGCTTTTTGACGCGGGTTTGATCCCCCTCTTGTGATAAGTGATGATGATATTTGGGATCCCATTAGTGCATCAGGGTTCTAGATAGGCCTTACAGACAAGTTTTCAAAGGTGTACATGGTCAGGAGTGCGTACAACTTTACATTTGATCCACATGTACATGATATCTTCTAGATGCACAGTTCGACATCACATGAGCTTGATGATTGGTATGATAGCTTGTTTTGTGCAAAGAAAGGGGGCAAATTTTGTTTGCCTATAGAGATGCTTCCATATGATGTTTCTACTCTTAATTTATCAGTTGTAGTGTTGAGTTCAATTTGGCAGACTCTGTTGATTGTATGGATGATGATATCATTATAAGAGTTAGCTAGTGATGGAAAGGACATTACACAATTTTACCCATAGGATCTAGGTGGAAATGGGTCTTACACATTACCTAGTAAGACCTATTTTTTTGTTTTCTTCCTAGGTTCAAGACCTATTTCTTGGGGAAGTAAGAAGCTCAAGCAACCCACAATTGTTCACTCCTCAACAAAAACAAAATATCGTGCAGCAAGTGCAATAGTTTGTGAAGCAGTTTGGCTACGTTGCATATTAGAAGGATTGGGGTTACCTCAAAACTAGCCTATCATCCTCTATTGTGGCAATCAAAGTGTTCTCAAGCTTCTTCATAATCCAACGTTTCATGGGATAGAGCATATTGAAGTTGATTGCCTCTTCATACAAGAACATGTTCAACAAAACAATATTCAGCTTCAATTCTGCTCAACACAAGAATGTGTTGATATCTTCACCAAGCCTCTTGCACGTGTGAAATTTGAAAGTTATCAGGGTTCTCTTATTACTACATTAAAACAATTATGTAATAAGGGGGACATGTTGGATATTACATCATTCTTACTGTAGGCTTGTTTGTTTTATTTGTTAGAGTTTATTGTTGACCAAGTATATTTAGGATATTTGTTAAAACCATGAGTGTCATTCAATGCACTTTGTTCACCGCCATTTGTTGTATATAAACACATCATAATGAATTCAATTCACTCGATTACTCTACCAAATCTGATACTCTTTACGAGTAAACACACTAGAAATCTCCTATGGAAGACCAAGAATCACTACTTAGAATCCACATTTATTTAGAAACCTCCTCAATATTTGAAGCCAACTATGAAAGACTAAGAGTCACAACTTAGAATTCCACTTTAGATGTCCTTATGAAGAGTTGAACTTGGGTCTCCATGGTGAAAACCAAACATTTTAATCAATTAAGCTCAATCCCTTAGAATAATTTTCAAGGTGTAAATTGATTATTATTTATTTTTCATACATGAGCCCACCGTAAATAGGAAATAGTCTAAAATTACCTCCGGTTGAAAATAATTAGAAAAGGGACATTAGGCTTGGGATTTCGCATTCTTATGGCTAGTGCTTAAAAAAATCTTCTCACTCAAAAACTGTCGAAGGAAATTGGCTCAAACCACTTCCCCTACTGCAAAAATTCAATCTTCACATCAGATATATTGTCAAAGGTACCACTCATTATAAAATGAACATATCATCATATATATAATACAAAAGATTATACAAAACTGGTAATGAACAACCTTGTTTGAGGAGTTGTGACAAAAATTGACCTCGGATACATTTTCGAAAGAACATTGCAAGAAGCATTCATATTTTCCTGCTACAGAGACTTGAGAAGTTTCCAAAGGAAACTTGTTTATACACGATATGCGCAACTTTTGTTGCTTTAACAGGCCTCAGTAAAGCTAACAAGGAACATTCTGTACAGATAAATGAAAGAATTG
This sequence comes from Chamaecyparis obtusa, assembly GCA_027943335.1. Classification (NCBI taxonomy): domain Eukaryota; kingdom Viridiplantae; phylum Streptophyta; class Pinopsida; order Cupressales; family Cupressaceae; genus Chamaecyparis; species Chamaecyparis obtusa. Next base: position 1,984,892 of record BSBK01006846.1, read on the forward strand.
CCGAGTGAATCATACAAAACTAGGCACCCTCAAGAATTGACTACTCCAATCGAGATTTAGCAGCACTTATGTTTGGATAGCCCAATGACCTGCAGGAAGGAAAATATGTTTATTCAGTAAGATGTGCATGCATACTGACCTAAATAATCTTCTCACTTGATCAAAACTTCATTTGTTTTCTAATTCTCTTTATCTTTTCCTGTTTTCAGCTAGTGGTACATAATCAAGCACAAGGTAATGCATTCAAAAGAAACAACATAGAGGGAAGTCTTTCACCCACTTGGAAGCATGGCTGTATTCTTTGTCCACCTGTATAAACAGAGAAAATTTCATTAGTCTGCTCAGCATGTTGAAAATGTAAAACTGTATTTTTCAGCTGCCTAAACATATCCAAACTATCAGAAGAATTTGCAAACGAGAGAGCTCTTCTGGATATATCCATGTTGAAAAGCCTACTCGTAGCATTGGATAGCAAAAGTAGATAATTTTACCTTATCTTGAGGTTTTTTCTTTTTTCCATGTGTCCGTGAAACGTGTCCAGAAGAATTGATATCAACAGAATGACGTATATGGAGAACATTACACAAATGTTCAAGCAATGCTGCCAGATGATTGTACGTGCTGCATCAAAATTCTAGCAGTTAAAAGCCTAAAATAAGCACCGAAATATGTACCACCATAACAAAATATAATATTGCCTGAAACTCTATCATGTCTGCTATTGCAGCAGATTTAATGAAGCTATTACCTTAAAAATATAATGCAGCAATATTGTTAGTAAATTGCCCTCTTTTTCTTCTAAATCACAACAAAATTGTTTACACATGCACAGATCGAATATAATCTATTTATACCCAACGGCATCATTTGTCTCCCAACCTTCAGAATATACTTTTTTTTTATTAAGTACTAGCAAGTATTGGATTTGTTTATATCAGACCATGTCTATAAACACTCATTTGGCACCTTCATAATTATTAAAAGCATACATGCGCATAACCCAACTTTATATTATAGCGATTTCTCCAAGAGATGCATCATTTATGACCTCAGAAAACATATCATCACCCTACGTAGGTGAGGACTAGATGTTATTATATGAAGGCAGAAAACAAATCTGGGAGACCCTGATAGATGTTCAGAAAAGAGAAGCATTTCTTCTGACTGCTGTAGACATCAAGGATGGATTTGGTGATGTACTTGTAGAGACACAAAGGTAACTCTGATGGAATTGAGAATATATTCATCAGAGGTTGGTTGCACTTGTTCCATCCACAGCTAGTTACTGTAGTATTTTTTTTAACTTTTTACCAATAAAAAGAATATTAAAGGCTACTTAAAGTTTTTCTAATCAAACTAAAATATATGGGCACTTGATTTGGACTTTGGATGTGATTTTAAAAACATGTTATGGGGAAAAGTAAACCTATTATAGTTTTGTTATGGCACTTATGTTGATAGTGATTAATGTATATTATCTGATACTAGAATGGGGATTATATTGAATGTTTGAAACAACAATAGCATTTAATTTTATTAGTACCATTGAACACTATATTATAATTGTTTTGCAATCTAAGGTTTGCTTTATAATATTTAGTAAATTTTCAATTTGGAAATTTAGATTTCAGTTCTTTAACCCACAAAATATTTTCTTTAGTCTAGGAAGGGTATTTTTCTTCTTATGTATATTCTGAACATGTGTTTCTCTCCAAATCTGTACCTTACTCATGGATATAAGGCAACATAAGCTACCATTCATTCCGTTTATAGTTTGGTTGTCAGTGTTGCCAATTTTGTGTACCTACAATGGAGATTTTTTATAACCTTCAGTGCATTAATCCAAGCAGTTCTACATATGTGAGTCCTTTTGTGCATCTAGAGCTCATGTAAGGATTCTTATTTTGCCACTATGAGACGGATTAGAATGACCTCCCCCAATCACGTTTTGACACCCCAAAAGCCCTTGTTTCAGACATTCCTTGAACAATGGCAATCACAGAAAAATGTGTGCATTTCTTTATTCTGAATTCAGTGAGTGGATCATTTTAGGCTACCAACTTTTTTTCTGGCCTAAATGGCTTGTTTGCTATCTCTGTGTGTTAGGTGTCATTAAGGTTTAGGATAAGTTGAGCACATGTGAGAGTATAAGCTGATATAGGAGTGTGTGTGTTTCGGAAGGGTGGGTGAGACAGTAAAGGGCCACATCCTCTACCTTATCTTATTAAGGATGGGGTGTCATGGCTTGACATTGTCAATGCTTCTCTCTAGCATCTGTGAAGAGAGATTAAACATGCTGTATGTCGCAGGCATCTCTGTGGTGCCTTGTTTTTTTACCCGGTCATCTGTAATGGACACTGCCTTCTCAACGCTGTCTAATACTAGCAAGTATTCGTGTTCCTTTTATGTTTGTCAATTAAAAAGCATTAATATGTTTAGCAATGTCGTCTAACATTTTTTTAGATAACTACTATAAGTATAAAACTAGCAGGGATATATCCTTTGGCTTTAATAGAGCAAGTATATAGCATATGCATTTATTTTTTAGTGAGAAAACTTTAGCTTTTTATTTCCATTTAATAAATGATATACGTAGCCACACTTCTATAATAGACTTCAATGGCTTTAGAGTTTATGCAACTACAATAGAATGAAATGGGTTCAGGGTTCAAGCATAGGGTGCATTAGGGAGCATCTTAATGTGATGGAGGTGAGGGATATACAATTGATCAAGACAAACTCCAGCCAAGCATACCCAATTTTCCGGTGAGAAGGCAGAGGCACTGCAGCGAGGAAAACCCACAACCTCATATTAATAAGCTTGGCTATGCATTATATTATAAAGATTTTCCATCATTAATTGTTTTCAGTGGATTGTTTTAGATTATTTAGCCAATGGTGAGTATAAAAGCAGATTGCCGAATTCATGATATATATTAAAATGTCCAAGGAATTTTTCATATTCATACCACAGTATAAAATGTCAGATATGATAAAAATTATTATTTATAAGTTTTTCATTCATTAATAAGCAGTTTATTTTGACAGTTAAAAGGTGATTTGTAATGCATTTATTATGATTCTCCAATGTTATTTTATAGAAGGATTAGTTTGCATTCTAGAAACTAGTGCAAAACTGTCAATATAATCAATATACATAATTATCATCTGGCACATCTACTGGCTATTATTACAGGATATCAGATAATAATTTCATATGATGGCAAACCAGATTGATAGAAATTGTGACGAGTGTTTGAGAAACCCAAGGAAATGATGAACGTGCAGAAGCATCAGGACATCCATAAATACAAGGGGCAGCTTGCACGAGCCATACAACCACCCAAATGGTCACCCTTATCTGAGGGAAGCAAGTAAAATTATAGCCAAGGAAATAGCAGATTACATAAAAAATACAAACACCAAGGGAATTGTTTGACTAGAGAATGTGTACCCATACGCTGTGGCCTGTAACTGGATTCTTGCCATCAATGAAAGATGCCTTTAGTCTGTTTTTTTTCTGAAATCTAACCCAAGAAACAGCTCTTGTTCATTGTAAGATCAAGTGTCAGCATCTAGCAGGTCCCAAGATGGGCACTCTAACATAAAGATTTTCTGTGATTACTGATTAGTCATTTTCAAAGGAGTGTTTTGGTTGTTCAGAGGCTATATCAGCTAATTCCTTTCATTCAAAGATATCTCTAAATTCATACAGTAGTAATCCTTCATATTCATACTAAAGTTAAAATAGCTGATTGAGTCTTCATCTATAAGTTTTCATCAATGGATTACAAGTTTATATTAATGATGACGAGGTGACTTGTAAGTTGTAACCAAACCACTTCCAGCACTACAATTAAAGTAAAAGGTTTAATTTGTCTTTTGCAAAGTTTTCTCTCAAAGTTGTCATAGAATCAACAATATACATAACCATCATTCAGAAAATCTGTTGGATATTAATATTTATATCAGAGCTCAATTTATATGATCACAAACCAGAATCAGAGTGAATTGTGATGTGATGGATGTCTGAGAAACCCAAGGGAGAAAGTAATGATGTCAAAGAAGAATTGGAGAGTAACAATCAAAAAAACATGAATGACACAACAGGGTGCTTGGGAGAGATTTAGTAAACCACCCTATCACCCTTCTGTCATGATTTCAAGTACACCAATACTCAAAGAAGTAGGGGAGAAAATTAAGAATATGAAGACCATGGGATTCACCTAAGAATTTGCATCCTGCATGTTATAACTGAATTCTTCCCATTTATAGAAGATATCAACCGAAAATCTTTTGAATCCAACTCATAAAAATAAGGCGTATCCTCAGTACAATCATGAATAGGCATCTAGTGAGTCCCAGGATGGGCAAAAAATTTGCCCCAAAAATGAAGTCACAGAAAGAATAATAATCAGAAACGTCCAAATGAAAAAAGGAAAAGGTGTATATAGCCACTTGAATAGTTCCTTTCACAAGATACAAAAAATGGTTCAGAGCAAAAATTAAAGTCTTAAAAAAGTTTACACATAATAGTTAAGTCGTTAAAAAGTTAAACAGAATTATTAAGGATTTTTCCTTGCTTGAAGGTGCTATTCTGTTCAGATCCCACAAAAATAGTTTCAAATACCCACAGATGCCACCAGCATTTCATGAATTTTCAATTTTCACATAAATGATACTGAAGTTCATAAAAGTGGGTAAAAAAATTCAGATGTTTAGAAGCTTGGAAGCCTTGAAGAAGATCCAAATCGAAGGAATCAAAGGGCATTGCAAAACTTTCAAAACATTTAGTTTGAAATATACGAGAATCATTGACACTCATAAAATTCAAAATCTGAATAAGTTCAAAAATCATTGACTTGAAATTTGGAAAAACAAATAACAAAGACTGAAAGACACTAAGGCCTGAAGTGAATGGCTCAAAAGGAGACGTACAACAGGGGAAGAAATCTCTGGAAGCCTAAGGCATAAATAAATAGAACCTCAAACTTTAAAGCATCAATCAATAATGTTTAAGGCAGGAAGCCCATCAAAATTTCAAATAGTTGTAACTATAATGTGGACCTAGTAATCCCTAAAGCAAGATTAATGAAGAAAAATGCACATGAGCTAATTAATTTACTTTGTATTGTATGGCAGCACTCTAGTAAATCAATATCACACTGACATACACACACACACCCACACCCACACCCACACCTACACACACAGAGCTTTAGGGCAATAAATGAGTGGATTAGTGATAACAAGAAAAATTGGAGAACGAAAGACCTTTAGAATAACAGCTGAGTTCATTAGTGACTGTAATATCAAGATACACCATTTGGTGCTTGTGTGAGTAGGAGGAGACATTACACAACCCTCCTGTTTTTAGGAATCTACATAAGGGAACAACATAACCCTTTTATTTATGGACACCATAAGGAGGGCCTAAAACAGGCCGTTAGAGTATTTTTGGGCATGTACCTTATCTATCTTCATAAGAAACCACCCAAAATGATGCTTATTAAGAATTCCATGAAACTCCTGCGAGTTAGACAAAAAAATACTATAGATGTACTAAGAAATGACTTCAGATGCTTCACAACAAAAAAACAATGGTCTAGCAGAAGACATTGAATAGGAAAATCTGGGATAATTGATCACTTCACAAAACTCTTGCAGCAGATACAATTTCCTCAAGCCTGAAGTCTTTATCAACCAAAAAATTGTTTGGAGATCAAACATTGTATAAGGTAACAGGAAACCTGGATATCCTAGTCTTTGATAGTAACATAGATATTTAAGCTTTTGATAATTAGCTAAATCTAGTAGACTCCTGCTTACCCATAAAGTCCTTTGGGTCATAAACGATTACTACTGTCCTTTTGAGAGTAACCTTGGTTGTGAAAAAATAGTGGAACATTTCCCACTGTCCATGTGCATTATGGTACTTATGTGCAAAACTGGTCTAGTTTTGCAACATATTGAAAGAAACCAATTATAGTCATATCAAGGTCACGGCCGGTCTCTCCAAGCATATATAGATAATAGAATCATGCGACCATAATTATAATAATTATTAAAGGTGTCTAATATATTACCAGCTCCCCGCCGCACTGAATTGGATCCCAAGTCTAATTTGAACTGGATCCAGATCCAGTGGCTTGACCCATGCTTCTGGTAACATAGATAAAGGACATGCCAAGATTAGCTCTTCTCCTTGGAGCAGACAAATCGTGCTTGTGCTTCAGAAGCGTGTCATGAAACTTGACGAGATCATGGTCTCAGTGTATGTTGTGCATTAGAGGACTCCAAATTGTGGACAACCTGTTTGGACAACTTGAATGTTGTGAAGGTGATCTGCTTTGCCTCAATGAAATGGTCCACAATGGTAAGTTTCCAAATGTTGAAACTGTGAATCTAAAGATTCAGCATTGATACTGCCTTGAAATACAAAGAACAAGGCTAACTTGCACCTTGAATGTGTTATGATTTTCACAGAGTTTACTGGAGTTGACAAGACCAACTGGAGCATCAGAAAGGGAAAATTGACTTAAAAAATGGTCCTCTTTTGCTCCAAACTTCCAAAGAGACGTTGATGAGTTTCTAGACATTTACTACTGCTTCTGAAAGTTTCTTTGAAGAATCAACCATCTTTGCTTTCCTACATCACTCTTCCAGGTAGTCTGAAGTGGAGTAAGAATGCACACCTTTCTGGTACTGTAAATATGTAAATATATACAAATGCTCACAACAACTGTATTTGCTCAAGGACCGATGGTCCACACTACATGAACCATGTGGTGATGCAAAGGAAAATACCCTAAATTGGCTAGCAATCCTAATGTGTTATTAGAAATGTTAACATGCAAATTTGTCCATCTAGTAGCTAACCAAACAGGAAAAATTTACAAGTGATATAATGACTAGATAAATAAGAATAAGAACCCTACTCTCTTCCTTCAAAGTTCAAGTGCAACAGTTATATGAGTGCAGTATGATTTAGTTAATAGACGGTTCTATGCCCTACAATGGTTTTTGGCTATCCATTCATAATTTGTTGCAACAAATCAGCTTCTCTGTGCATGGTTGCCATAAGTGGTGCAAGCAATGGTTGCACAAATGTCATGAATAGAATGTGTATGTCATGCAAGTTGTGCGGATATTCAAAAGAAGCATGTGAGTCATGGATATTGTGCAGACACCTTCCACACAAATCAACAGATGATCAATTAAGTGCAGAGAATGTAAAGAAGGAAGGAAGGTTTACAGGTAAAATTATACAGCCTTGCGCTTGGCCAACCTTCAAATTGATGCGGATGAGTAACAGCAGTGACCCTAGAATCAGACTTTTTTGGATGTAATCTGATTTCTATGATGGTAATATTTTGTGTTTGTTGAATGGTTTCAAGATGCATGAGAAGGAGCTAATGGAGCATTGTGTATGCATAAATGCACTATAATGACCCCCAATTTCTTAGAAGTAGAGTTGGTATTTAAAATAGGCAATGAAAATAATATATGACTGTCTATTTTGTTATAGTTTTGTTGTCATTATGTATGGCGTACAACACTTACAAACTGTTAATCTTTGGTATTATTTTCATTCTATGGGATTAATGGGGACATTTAAACCCCATCATATAATGTTTTGAATATGACTTGGTTTGGAATTCCTCCTTGTGTAGGTTTACTTGAAATACAGAGCAATTGTTCTGGAATTTACATTGATTTTTCTCTTTTTAAAGTGAGAAAAATTGTCAGCTGGAAAAATATTAAAAAAGAGCACTTAATAACAATTTACTCAATTACTTTATCCCAACAATTGTTGTATTACACAGGGAATATGGGTGCAGACTCGCTTAACCAGAAAAAGATGGCCTTCAAAGCAGACTTGCAGGCTTAACCATAGCAGCAATAATCACTTGGGGAATAGATCAGCAAACAAAAGTATAAGATTTTTTGAAAAAATTGGGATATAAATGGGAAAATGTAGGTAAATTTTGAATTTAAAAAACAAAAGGTAAAAAAATGTAGAAAGAGGGACAAAAACTTGTTTTTGAAATTTAAAGGTGTTTGCATTGCATAATAGAGATCTAGAGAAAAAAAAAATGTGAATTTAGCCTATGAATTGTTGAATATTGGTTTTTGTTGTTTAGGTTCATATAACTAATTACATTTCATTGCACAATGCACACTTCATAGTGCATAAATATAATGAGATGCTGTAACTCCGACAAAATCAAACAGAAAATTGAAAAGATGGGTTTATGTGACACTGTTGGCTGAATTAAGGGAAAGGGGACATTACAAGCTCCGGTTACTTGACCCATGCAACAAAAGCCACCTAGAAAACCCAATTTTATAATTTATATTTTACTAAGGTTATCTACAATACAGATATAAAATGCTTGTGTTGTTAGAGAAATTGTTTTGATACAGTGGCATTCACAATCTTTTTGTGTTTCTTTATTCTAAACTAAATACATGCCAACAAACTAACATTGCATGTTCATCAATATGCATTCATTACGTAAAGATGTACATCATGGAAGTGCCCATCAAAATAGCCATCACTTGATTTTCGGTATGTAGTAAGTAGATAATTCATACAGATCACTGTACTTTATATTAAATTTTCTATTTTCGTCATAGTAGAGCTAGAGGGTAATGGATATTGAAAATTACTAATTCTGTGAAAGTGAGTGATAAACTGCCGGTCTTTCTTGCTAGCACAACTTAACATCGAGCTCCTCCATGATTTACGGGTGATTTTCTGTTTCTCCTTGATTTTCAGTTTATGCTGACCAAGGAGTTCTTGTTTTTAACGCCCTCCACCTCTTGCAGTTCCATTCTGACGGTTCATACAATTAGTTATTAATCTTCAGAAATTACATGCATTTACTGCATAATTTCTGTGCTTTTATATATATATATATATATATATACAGATTTGCACAATGGTTAATGATACAGAATTTCATTCGTCTCAAGGCCTGTTTTTTTTCTATTTCTTTGTTAGCGCAACTTAACATCAAATTCCTCCATGATTTACGGGTGATTTGCTGTTTCTCCTTAATTATCAGTTGCTCATGTTTGCGTTAAAAAAGGAGTGCTTGTTTCATTTTTAACTCCCTCTACCTCTTCCAATTCCTTTCTGACGGTTCATGCAATTAGTTATTAATCTTCAGAAATTAGTAAATTACATGCATTTTCTGCATAATTTCTATACGTGTGATTATATATATATATATATATATATATATATAATATTAAAAAATAAATTGTACATTTGACTAGTTTTGGCATATTACCAACTAAGAAATGACTTGTTGAAACAAGTATCAATAAGTTTGGGTCAATCTTCGTAATATTCACACAATAAGAAATACAAAAATTGCAGCATACCATTTTAAAATAAGCTGAACCTGCACAGTATGGATCTAGCAAAAGAAAAAGAAGCAAAACATGCAGAAAGAAAAAACAGACCTTGAGTTGAATGAAATTCTGTATCATTAACCACTGTGTAAATCTGTATAAATTAGAATATATGTGTGTAATCACAAGTACAGAAATTATGCAGGAAATGCATGTAATAGCTGAAGATTAATAACTAATTGCATGATCCGTCAGAATGGAACTGGAAGAGGTAGAGGGATTTAAAATCAAGAACTCCTTGGTTAGCATAAATATGAGCAATTGAAACTTAAAGAGAAACAGAAAATCACCCATAAATCATGGAGAAACTTGATGTAAGTTGCGCTGACGCCCCCCTTTAAGTCTAACTAAGGAGAGATAAACCTAATAAAAGGAAAGAGGAAAGAGGGAAAATCCAGTGGAACAAAAACCCCCCTCAAAATTTACACTTAACTTTACATGACAGCTACTATGCTGCAGTATCCTTCACTCCAATAAGGTCTTACAGAAAGTGAAAATGAAAAGTAGTATGGAAGGACCAAGTATCCCTCACTCTAATAAGGTCTTACAGAAAGTGAAAATGAAAAGTAGTATGGAAGGACCAAGTATCCCCCCACAATGTGTAGTCAATGGTAGATGCTCAAAACTAGATGTAGAAGATTGTCCATGATCGTCAAACAACATTTTTTCCTTTAGGAAGAAAGAAAACCAAATGCAAGAATGCTTCCCATTTTGGATAGGAATTGGTTCAAGTGGAATCCAAATGTATGATAACCTCTCTGAAAATTCTCAAAGGTCTCCATGTTGATGTTGAAAGTTGTCATAGTCAAATCAAGCATTGCTGCAGATGACAATCTAAAATTTGATGAAGACCAATGTAGATCATAGGCCAAAGACAAAGATGACACCTTCAAATGTTGCTCAATATCTCTAAGCAAATGCTAAAGTGTGACAAATGCTGATTAGATAAATCAGGTACCATAGAAAATTCAGGTACAGTGACCACAGATCTATGGTGATAGTTGGACCAATGAGAATTTGGTACCACCATGATAGAAGCAAATATAGTCAAAGAGAGAACAAGAGGGTCTGAAGATGTGCCCATAACATCAAAAGAAAATGAATCAATTCCATAGGAGTTGTCAGAAAAGAAGATATGAAGGTCCTCAATGGTGTCCTTCAAGTTGGCAATGTGGGACTCTACAAACAATGATGCAATTTCTGGTAGAAATGGGTCGCAATGAACCTAATCCAGAAGACATAAATGATCCTGCTGCAAAGAATCATTGGAAGCTTTCAATGAAGCAACTCTGGACTTTGAAGAAGCAACAAATGTAGATGGGTTATCAATAAACTGATCATCCTAGAAGGATGTATCCACACAAGATGGGGCAATAGAAATCTCAGTATAATCCATGAATTTGGTCTTCTAAGTGAACATTAGTTTCAGATGAAGATCCAATGTCTCCATACAATTGTTGAGTGATGGTCCAAGGCTCCAAGCAATGAAAGGGCACTTAGTGTGCTCTATGTGATGTAGAGTATCCTTAGGAATAGTAATGCATATTAGTCCATAGACCATGTCATTACTGTTCATAGTTCCTTGGCTCAGGAACATGTCCAAGGTGATAATGTTCCAAGGTGATAGGGATGTAGATCCTGCTCAAGGTTGTGATTCTTTATCCCTTCTTTCTAGGATAAATAGTTCTCTGAGGTTAGCTTGACAACAGAAGGATGAAAATAATTAGCAGGAGACATGATTACAAAAAAGAGATATTAAGAGACATCCCCCAAGACATTGGAAATTCCATTGTAAAACAGCTCTAATCTTTACTACCTGTAAAAGAAAAGTTTACATTCCTTCCTAGCTTCCATGTGTTCTGATACCATGTAAAAATTGCAGCATACCATGTAAAAATAAGCTGAACCTGCACAGTATGGATCTAGCATAAGAAAAAGAAGCAAAAATTGCAGATAAAAAGCGGACCCTGAGATGATTGAAATTCTGTATCATTAAACATTGTGCAAATCTGTATAACTTGCTATATATATATATATATATAAGTTGCCGGTTCGGATTCTGGTACGGATGCGGGTTCGAGATTCGGGTTGGAAATTCGTCAAAAAAAATTTTGGGTTGGGCTCGGATTCATTTTGGGTTCGTCCGTACAAGATATATATATATATATATATATATATATATATCCTTCTCAATGCGGTCTATATAAACTAGTTTCTTCCCATATATAATAACTTCCTCCCAACTGATAATTAACAAGATTTATAATTAATTATTTAATATTAGTTTTTGGTATATTAACTAATATTAAATAATAATAATTCATTATGATTAATTAAATAATATTAGTTTATGAGACATTTAACTAACATTAAATAATTAATATGATATATATATATTAATGTTAGTTAAATGTCTCATAAACTAATATTATTTAATTAATCATAATGAATTATTATTATTTAATATTAGTTAATATACCAAAAACTAATATTAAATAATTAATTATAAATCTTGTTAATTATCAGTTGGGAGGAAGTTATTATATATGGGAAGAAACTAGTTTATATAGACCGCATTGAGAAGGAAATGGATCATCGGGAAAATTATATTTTGGTTTGTAAATTCCATCTCGGAACTGCAACTGAGGAGGAGTGCTTTCACCAATGGAATTATTGGTCTAAGTGGAGTGACACAGATCCTCATCTCTGATTATTTCAGAATCGGGTCTCTTCCTGAATTACACAGCAAATATGATAATATCCTAGACGGTAATACATCTGTTGATAGAGATATTGAGCAGGAAATACGCGAGCAAGTTTATATGCGTGAGTTGTCCTGTCCATTGCCCGAAGTTGGTTGGTCATCAAATTATGAATAGCGGGCCTCAGTCGTCTGGAAAACAATGGAGGCCAAACACGATGGAGGCAAGGGTGAATGCAATGCAAAAAACAAAGGCCGTGTATCACTTTAGTCTTTTAGGTTTTGATTTTACATAAAACAAATGTTAAAAAACTTTATTATTGTTGACCAACATTCACCAAATTCGTTCAAAGTCATTTCAAATTCTCTCCAGCGTTGCGCGGGCATTAAGAAAGTCGTCCAAATTTCAACGTGAACCGCATCTCGACTTTGGGGTTCCAGAGGCGAATGTAGTAACTTAGTTTTAAACCAAGAGTTCATTCTTTGTGAAGTTCTTTTAGATATCTGATTAACTAGACTATCCTTGAATTTATAATTACAAGCTTCTAACAAGAATTTGTCAACTCAATCGCACTAGAGTTTTTGAGCTTTAATGGGTTGATTACCCCAAGATATTTATATCTAAACTGGATTTGATTGGAAATCATTTGAACTTAAATGTGTCATACGCAAAAGCAATTATAACCACAGCAGCAAACTTGACATGAAATCACAGCAAACCCATCTGAGGAAAGAAAATCATAAAACAAAAAATGTGCACGTATAAGCTACAAACCCGACTGATGTGAGTACATGAAATATTATGAATTTATTTAGAAAAAAATTGCAATTTAAAGAGGAAAAAACAGAAGAAAATGTCGAATTTCAGTAAAAACTTGACAGTCAACAATTTAACAAAAAACCACTTATTTTTTCTTTTTATCTTTTGTGCGCGGGGGGCGGGGGGGGTGGGTGGGGTGGGTGAGTGGGGAGAGAGGGAGAGGGGTTTGAATCGGAATATCATCATTTCACAATTAATCTTCATCTGGGTGATTTATTCCCAATTTTTACATCCAAGGGGGGCTTAACCAAGGAAGTTGTGTAAGTTAAACCTGAACTGTCATATTCCATAGTGAAGGAGGATCAGAGAAGCATCTTTGTAAGGAAAGCAAGATGTTACAGATCATTCCCTACAAACCACACATTTGATCACATTGCTGTCATAAAAAAGTCTGAAGGTGAAACTGAGAAAGAGGACTTCTAAACCCATCTTGCACCCAATTCAATACATAACAAGGGAATTCAAACAAAGTTGTAAATGTTAACCCATGATTTAGTTTCTTGATCATCTCCAATTGAAATTCATTTTAGGCTAAGGTTACCAAAATTGTTAAAATAAGTAAATCAAAAAAAATACCCCCAAATGAGTTGATGCTCAATTAGTATGGTGCCAATTGCCAAATAGGAAAGGACCAAATGACTAATAACATAGAAGCATAAATCGGTAAACCAAAGGAGTAGGATTTTTTGAAAAAAAGGGAAAAAATCGGATTTACAAAAAAAAGTGAAAAATTGAAGAAAAACAGTCAAGAACTACTTTTTTTTAAATTAAAGGACATTTCCATAGCATAGATGATAAAGGACTTATATAATGATTCAAAGCACTTGCACAACCTCCTGATATATTTTAAACTTGGAGGACTCAAAGTTTTAACAATGATATTGTTTGTATAAATTTCAATCAACCTATGATTTGAAGTAGCACCAGAATATGATGTGGGCTTTCTTATTTTTAAAAATCAAAACGAAGCTTTCTTCGCAAAATATTGTCAATAAAAGAAAATCTTCATATTCATATAAGTATACTTCATTTGTGGTATTGCTATCAAGATTCATCTGTGTAGTTTTTGAATTAAACTCATTGATCCAAGTTTTATGAGTAGTGGTTTACAAGATTCCATCTCTCATGAGAATGAATGGAACACTTGGCACTCGTTGCATCCCGGTGATGCTCACAAAGGTGAAGCACTGGACTTCCCGGGAGGTCGCCCATCCCAATACTACTCCAACACAAGCACGCTTAACCACGAAGTTTTCTCCAAGGTTAAGCCCACTTGCTTGCAACCCCATTTGCAAAACCTTCAACAAGTGTTGTGCCTTACGAACCATTCATTAAAAAGCCCCTTAAGCTCATCAATTGATAAGTAGAAGATATTTTCCACAAGTCCAATTGTGATATTGCTATCAAGATTCATCTGTTTAGTTTTTGAGTCAAACTCATTGACCCAAGTTTCATGAGTAGTGGTTCACAAGCACCCATCTCTCATGAGACTGAATGGAACACTTAGCACTCATTGCATCTAGGTGATGCTCATAAAGGTGAAGCATCGGGACTTCCTAGAAGGTTACCCATCCCAATACTACTCTAGCTCAAGCGCACTTAACCACAAAGTTTCTTCCAAGGTTAAACCCACTTTGCTTGCAACCCCATTTACAAAACCTTCAGAAAGTGTTGTGCCTTATGAACCACTCATTCGAGAGCCCCTTAAGCACATCAATTGATAAGTAGGAGATATTTTCCACAACGAGTCAAAATGTGATATTGCTATCAGGATTCATCTGTGTAGTTTTTTAGTCAAACTCATTGACCCAAGTTTCATGAGTAGTGGTTTACAAGATTCCATCTCTCATGAGAATGAATAGAACACTTGGCACTTGTTGCATCTAAGTGATGCTCACCTCGGGACTTCCCGGAAGGTCACGCATCCTAGTACTACTCCAACTCAAGAGCACTTAACCACGAAGTTTCCTCCAAGGTCAAGCCCACTTTGCTTACAACCTTATTTGCAAAATCATCAACGGGCAAGGCATGCAAAGAGTTTGGGTTATATTGAAACCGTGATTTAAAACAAATTCATTACTTGCTTTGACACTATCTCACATGCCCACAACAATTTAGGATGGTTGAGTCCCTTTCAAATTTTGTTGATGACCACTATTGCTCCTCCCACTCCTCTGATTAGGGTTTTCCAAAGGTTGGAAAGAAACTAAAGGGACAAAGTTACATTTATTTCCAAGCCAATTCCTCATTGACTTTACTTCCGTCCTGGAATCAACCCTATTTTTGAGTGATTCATCAATTTCATGAGTTTTTTGTAGGGTTTTGTAGGTTTTTGCAATGATTTTTTATGTTTTTTTGCCATTTTTTAGAGATTTTAATATAATTTTAATGCACTTTAAATGCAAAAAGGTCATTGAAAATCGGGTCAACGATTGGTCAACAATTTTTCATAAATTGGGACCTGCGGTATCGGAACCTGCCCAAAAAAAAATTTGCCAAATGCCGGAATACGAATCCAAACCCAAATCTGAACAAGAACCAGGATCAGCTACTTAGAAGAAAATTTCATCCTTCCTTCGCTCAGCCTAAAACAAAACCTTGCGGAACCTAACTCTCCTTCGATTTCCAACCATTGTTTGTAGCTTTCTTTTCCAATGAGGACCCAAATTCGAAATTGCATGCGTAGTCAAGGTGTGATCCCTCTCCAACAAAGAGAACCTCATCCATTAGCTAAACCTAGCCAAGTGGGGTACCCTCTCCAATACGCATCAACATAATGGAAAGTTTGAAATTCCAAGGCTAATTTGGACAAGACAAAGATGCCTCTTACATGTTAACTCCTTATCTATGATACATCATAGGTGCTCTAACCCATTTTCAATGTTGCCATATGTGTTACGAAAATAGTATCTCAACCTTGCAATTTAAAAGGTTACTGTTCATAAATGAACGTGGGGGGTTGCAACAGGGTTCGCGGGGGATGGTCCCCCAACAAGGGGTCTAGGGGCTGCGCACCCGGCAAAGGGTTCGAGAGCAATGCCCCCAAAAACCAGATTTTATGTATAATTCATTATTGTAAGTATTGAACTTTTATCATAAAGTCATGGATCTAACAGTGAATATTACGTGTTTTTCTCACCCTAGAAAGCAACCCTATTTTATGAGGGTATTTATTACAGTTGTGTATTGCGATGTATTATGAGACCTTGATAGTTGTTGAGTTGCCTCCGGATCTCTAGTTGGTGATACTTCTGTCAGAAGCTTGCTCTGTAAATTTATTGTAATTTGTTGTTGATTTCTGAATAATATATTGGGCGGCTTTTGGATTGTAGGGTTTTCCCCCAAAACTGTTTTCCCCACGTAAATCACTTTGTTGTTATATGCTTTGCTATTTACGTTTATTTATGTTAAGTTTCAAAACTATTGTAAATATCTGAAAAGTTTTGCATAACCTACAATTGTTCTGCCACCTTAACTTCCTTTCAATGTGTAACCCCCATATTGAAAGGGATATCATAACCAATTATTAACTTACAAGTGGCAAGAGAAGACCTCCAAGATTCCCATCAAGTAGATCAGCCCAAATTACATGAGAAATAACAATAAACATGCTTAAAATGAAATCCTAGAGATGTTGTGACCATAGTAGTCTAAGGTCCTTTTCACAAGTACAAAAAGAAATATTTTTTAACGATGCAAGATTGCACTACCCCTAAGGATACACCTACATCATAGGCAGAAATGTAAATATGTAAAGTTCTTTAAATCATTTAGAAGGTGCAAAGGTGCTTTCTCAATGTAAAATAGGTAATAATATAATATGACAATATGTTTTACACCACAAATACAAATGTGAGCCCAAGATCAAAGGCCACATTAAAGAGGATGAACACACAAATATTACAACTTTAATGTAATGTTTGACTCTTTGCTATACATATCATCATGTTGACTGAATGGAGACCGAGGTAAAATGTAAAGATGTAGTGTTCTATAAATCAGATTGCAAGGTGAAGGAGTGCTTTCAAGAAATGGGGGGAGAATGTAAAGATGTAAATTCCCCTGAATCAGATTAAAAAATGCAGGGGTGTTTTCAGAAAGTGGGAAATGTGATATAACATTGGAGCAAAGCATTTGTTAGGGTAGGGATACTGAGTGGATGTGCAGACAAACCTCCCTTTTTTGCATTGGTTCTCAATTTGCCGAGTCAATCTCTTGATATGATTCAAAACTCCAAACCCTCTATAAGAGATGCTCCACTTCCAATTTGTGAAGAACAAGACACATAAAAATGAATTTATACTTCAACCATACCCATACCTTAAATCATTCCATTTACTTACCGTCTTGAGATTGGAAATCCCTTCATGTCCTCGAGAGAAGATTAATTTTAACTCTTTGAGATTAAAAAAAATGTCTTAAACTGGAAAGTACCTGTGTGAGGTTTCCCTCTTAACATGGTAGCCAGTAAGAGACCTGAGATGGCTACAATTGCCAAACAATTTGAAACGGGGATTTTATATGTAGAATTTTTTCACAAACTGTAGTGAAACTATTGATCTTATTTGGCTTGAGTTAGCAGAACAGAGTATGATTATGGATAATATGATAAGGACATTGCTTAGAGAGATTCAATAAAGTGTGAGTATTCGATTACAGAATCATATCAAATTGTGGCCACTTTTGTAGTGTGACTGCTACAGCTTTGCAATGGCTCTCTAAGGTGGGAAATCTGTCATTAAGAGGTAAGAGTTCCCAGGCAAGCTGATTCACCCTGGTGCTTAAAAGCCTCTTGGTTCACAATTTCTTTTGAAGCGAGAATATTAATCTTCCTAAAAGCCTATAATTGGAGATATTATATGTTATCATTAATTTTAGTGCATCACATCTATTACACATTTATCACCTTCTTTAAATGGAACCTCTATCACTATAAAAATGCATTCAAGAAGAGGATATTGCACTAATGGAGTCACCATAATGTGTAGCTATTAACTCGAGTATAGAATGTGCTGCAGTATTATAATATTGGCGTGATACATTCTGCAAACCTGAAGGGAGACAATTCAATTCTAGGCTTAAAGCTGGTATTATGGCTTATTAAAATGAAAAACAACCACTTACTTTCTACATTCTAAACATCTACTTTGTTGAAGGATTCGTCTACCAATTTTTTTTCCGTACTGGCTTATTAAAACAATAAACTGACCACCTGTTCCCAACCATCTAATTATATCCTTTGCTGAAACGTTTATCTACCCATTTTCTTTTCTAGTGAAACCAAGAGATTCATATCCAGAGAGCTAAGACAGAGACATGTCTCTGAAACAGCAAACTGTTACCAAGACATCTCTTAATAGTATAATACCTGGAGATTGAATTCTGAGGAACTCCACATCTCCCTTGCAATTTCCTGACTTGAACTGCAGTATCGTATTAAAATATATAAAAACAGGTCAAAGTGGCCCTATCACTACTTCCTAACTCTAATCAACTAACTTCCATTCCCTAATCTTAATTGTGTACTTTTAAATTTTCAAATTTTATCCACTGCCTTTTCAAAGTTGATTGCACAGTATACTAATAATTTTATTAAATTATTTTTCATAACTTAACACATTCAATAATTTTTAATTTCTCACACCTCCCAGTACACTATAGTTATACCGATTTCATTGAAAAATAGCATCCCCATATCAATACCTGTCTCCCATATCAATCTACATCTGCTAGTGACCCTTACATTATGCCTTTCATAATTCTTGCTAATGCATTTATGGTTTAGTGAAACATAAGCCTAAATAACATCATTGTCAAAAACAGTTTGTAGACAATTTTGATGAGATTGACCAAATACCTTAGACGGTGCTTGTTGCAGGCAATAAAAAATGCAACAAAACCATTCACAATGCTTCGTATAGCACGGAACACCTGCCATTCAATCCCAGATCAAACACCATCCCATTTTAGTTACACAAATACACAGGACAAACTTTTGCAAGTTCATTCATTTGTAAAGTATCAAAGCAATACAATATATGATAGGAAAAGAGCAAATTTCAAGCAAACCTGAGAAAACAGATCATTCCAAAGTGCACGCCACACTGAAACTGTATTTGTATTCGATGTAGCTTCTGTATTGGATATCAGCTGGAATGTCCCACTTAAAGTTTGCCATGTTCTTTTGCCAAAATCAACAATCTCAGATGATATCAGACCCATTGAATTCAGGAACATGAGGAACAGGCGAATGGGAGCAATAAGCAACTCCCAGAAAGCAGAAGCTATAGGATACATAATAGCTGTTACTGCAAGAGAACACAAAAGATTCACACTTGTGAGTCATCATTATTCAGTCCAAGAGATGTAACATTATTTATAAAAAATACACCTGACCTGAAGTATAGCAATATACTTATAGAAAACCAGCAGTTGAACTTTAAACTATTAACTCCAAATGCCAAGGTTATATATATACCTACACCCCACATAGTGGAGAGAATAATAACAAGAGGCCAGACTAGAATTTGCAGTAAACTCGCAGCACCACTAAAAAATGAAGACATGACAATCCAAATAGCATCTGTATAGTCAACAGCTTCTTCAACACACACACTCCAGAAGGGCAGAATGAACTCTCCAAGTTGTGCAATTGGCTCAACCATTGGTTTTGTGAGCAAAGACACCAATTGCTTAACAGTACGAATGACTGTTAATGACCACTTCAATGCTTTCTCAAAGTTTTGTAGAAAAAGCATCGTGCCCAAATATTTAAGGCGGGAGATCATCTCCCAGGCTTCTATCCAATCAAAAAGAGGACCACAAATGCGTGCTGCCGTAGCCTTTAGAACTGGAACATTTTTATATAGATCATAAAATCCAATTAATACAGTAACAACAGAAATTAGTATGTAAAGAGTCCTTGCTAGAGGACGCATCCAGGGGCAATATAGCTGGCTGAATATGGGATAGGATTGGAAAAATATGACCCAGGATGGAAGCCCAGACTCCAATAATCTCAATAGCCGCAGGTCAGATGTAATAATCTGTTTCAGTTCAAATGGCAGCAAAGGATCACAGAATTTAAAAATGACCAGTACATCTTTATATTCAACAGCTTCACAAGCAGTGTGCGCATATGCACCACTACAGGGCTGATCATTCCTAGAAAGGCCCCTGAAATAATTACTGTTTTTATCGAGATCATCCATGATTCTAGAACCTGAAGAATTTCTGGGGCTATAAAAGGAAATCTCGGACAATGCCTTTCTTCCTCTTTGACCATTAGATCTTGTGCTGTTAACATCAGACAGTTTGGCACTTGCAGATGCTCCTTTATATTCAGACAGCATCTCTGTTCCATCACTAGCAATTATCTCTTGTTGCAAAAGATCAATGTTTCTACCACCAATGCCTGATCCACTTGGTTTCAGGTCAACCTTCTGAGGTGTCAAGTCCATATCCTGTAGCATTTTGCCATGAAGATCACATTCCAAATTTAGAAAATTCTTAACCTTATTGGAAACATCATGGAATCTGTCATCATCCAATCCTAATTGAAATTCTCCACTCTGAGCTGAAACTTCATAGGAACTAGCACTGTCTGATTCATTGCGTCCATGCATTCTGACATCTGGCCACCTACACAATGAAGCTTCAGGTAACATTGAAATTTCAGATTTTGTACCACTGCACTGTGATGCAATGAAACCAATAGCTTCTTCAATGCTATCAAATTCCTTCTTTGTCATTGACTTAAACTCGAGTGCTACACAGGTGTCCATCTGCCAGTGGGATATCAAGAAATCAGAATTAAGAAAGAAATCTAGACAGGGCCAACATGAGAAGAATAGCATACCTGAAGTTCATTATTGTAATTGATGCCTCGAACATCAGCCCATGCCAATTCAAATACCACACAGCCATGCAAGGTGTGGTACAGTTCTTTGACAGGTGCCAGTGCCTTATCCTGCCACCTTGCAGCATCAATTACAGAGAGCCATTTGTACTTCCTGTAACCTTTCTTGGACGTTTGAGCCTCCTTTCTTCGCTCAATGTTACTTCCAAGGCCTTCATTTTCTGGTTTGGTTCTTGTGTTTGCAAATGGTGAAATTCTAGACTGCAACCAAAACATATTTGTTTGACTCCATGTTACTCTTTTAGAAGATTTGTATCTAACTTATTTTCATTTGGACAAACTAGTAATCTAGCGATCCATGCTTATAAATGAGTTTGTGCATGCCAAAACATCCAAAACATATATATCTAACCTTGGTAACCATGAGCTGCCATAGCTGTGTTGGACTGTAATGCTTATCAATTAGCCAAGGTCCATTGTCAACCAAGATAAACATTTTATTCATCTTGCATGTCAGATACAAGTATAGGCTGGATACGTATGATTGCATATCCCTATAAATGCAATTGCAACAGAGGATCCAGTGGTAAAGTCAGTATGTACAAAGACAATAAGGTTCCAAGCATTGCACACATTAATGTTCTTTTATGAAAACGAAAAACATAAAAATTATCAGTAACAGATTGCTTATCATTATCTCAAATAGCTATTTAGTATTTATTGATTCTTGAATAAGTAATTTGTTTCATTGCCACTCGGCCTATAAACTAACAACATGGTATTATATACAATTGTAACGAACACAATTAACTGAAGAAAACAGATGTGCACATAGAAATAAACAAATTATTCTGTTAAATTAACCTACAGAAATATTCATCTACATACCCTATCTGTAAGCTTGTCAAAGAGTAAATCCGATGACGATGACATTGCGCTGTCCCTTTGTCTTCTTCATTGGCCATTTCAATATTGGGTAGCCAAAACCTCGAGATTGGATCTGGCACCAAGGGCAACCAAAGTTACTACACACTTCACATCAATTTTTATGACTTAATTCAGCCAGATGCCTAAAAAGTCTCCCAATTAATAGCTCTCGGAAAGATTTTAGTGTCTTTACACCAGAAAGCCCTGGAGAAAATTCACAAAAATAAATCAAGGAATAATGATAGAGCCAAATTATCTGAATTTAGAACTAAATAGTAAATACCACATGATGTTGTTAAGTAGTGGTCTAGCAGTAAATTGGCAGGAGATTACAACTGCTAGCCCAAGTCTGAGTCTCAGGTACATTTGTGCAGTGAGAATTGCCAGGGGATACTATCCCAGGGATTCAACCCTTCCCAGCGAAGAAAAAAGGGTTCACCTTTAAAAATACAAGTAACAGATTACAAAGTTTAGACCTTCTGATTCAAAATTCAGTCTTAGATCTTGAAGTGGCCTTTTAGAAAGAAAAGACTTTCAACAAAACTGTTTCCTTTAAAAGCCACCCTACCTTTAAAATTAAAAGTCCTATTTCTTACTCCTTCAATATCTCAAAATATGCTTTTATGGTTTTCTCTTTTCAAGAGAAAAATGTTCCACTAATAAATGTTTCATTCTTCCAAATAGACATAATCAGAAAATTGTGATCATAAAACCATCCATTCAACCTTGAAGAAAATGAGCATTCTAGGTGGGAGAATTCATCGCATGGATGAGGATATCTCTGATAATTATGCAACACGCAATCATTTGCAGTGCAAAGCTCATCTAACTAGCAATACAGATACTTAAAAAAATAAGTAGACTACTTAAGATAAGAAAATTTTCAAATCAGTAAAATGCAAATAAAGGATAGAAAATTAGGCCCGCATACTCATTTTTATTGTTGGATAAAGACAGCTCTAATAATTATAGAACATACAACTTTTCTAGTGCAAAAAAGCTTAACTACCTAGCAATAGAAATCCTTCGAAAGTGCCTAGAATTAGTTCCAAAAATGAAGAAAAATGCCAAACCAATCTATTGCAAATAAAAAATAGAGTTTAGTTCCATGTGCTCATTTGAAGTCAAAATATATTGTCTACCTCTCATCAACCACCTTAGATGCTGCAACCCTAACCTGGCTTCATCAAGGCCAAGGATATGGCATTGCACCTAGCCATATCCCAAATGAGAAACTAATACTCAAAATTTAAAGTGCCGTACTCAACCAACCAGATCATACTGCTAAAACAAATCAGATAGGACTACTCAAGAACATTAAGGAATGCAAAAGGGGGTGTCGATATTGTGCTAAACACCAAGGATTATATCATTAAAATGAGGACCATCTAGAGATCAGCAGATGCTACTGATTGGTGAGGAGTGCAACCATGAACAAAATTTAATAAGCTGTGGCAAGATCATAAATGAATCATTGTTGAGCAGTGAACTAAAACAAAGACTGAAACACGAAGGCCCAATAATGCCGAGAATATATAGGGTGCTCAATGTGTGCAAACTAGCAGCATACTTAAAACCTAATGTGTATTTAATAAACTCTCCAACACTGAACTTAGCTAGTTATTTAGCAAGAAAATTGGATCCATTTCTGGGTAAGACACCAGCATTCATTAAGGACTCCATGTTTTTTTAAAATAAACTTGAGGAAGAAAAACTAGAAGATTGCAAACTACATTTTCATTTTGATGTGGTGTCATTGTTCACAAACATCTCCTTGACAAAGTTGTTGAGACAACCAAAAAAAATATGGAGGATGAAACAACTAGGCAAACAAAAAAAAACTTTCAAGGTCAGGGCCTGTTTGGTTGCGGGAATTAGGAAATGATGGATTTGATCAAATGCTGGAAATGGTCAAGTCATGGATTTGATAATCCAGTTTTTCATTTCCGGATTATAGTTTGGACCGTTTGGTTGACCCAGAATATGAGCGAGAAGATGTATTTCCTCCGTTTGGTTCCACTTTTTGAAACTGGAATTGGAATTTGAGTATGATTTTTTTTATTTTTTTGAATAGTTTTATTGTTTTTGAATTTAATAATTCATTTTTATTATTTTTTTTTTAATTTAATTTTATATAGAAAATTGAGACGAAGTTTAAAGGAATTTAATTCAGGTCAAATAGCAAGGTAAGGTCATCGGTAGAACAACGAAGTTTAAATGAATTTTCGCTTTATTCATGTACGTCAACAAACCTAACCTGAATGCGCTTCGTGTCATTGCAACCTACATGAATGAAAAATCAAAAAATGGAATCGCAGACCGTTTTAGGCAGCCAAAGTTGGAGGCAGGCAACCAAGTTACAAGCACTAATCACAACCAAAATTCAAATTCGTCAAAAAAATTGGAAAATAAATTCAAGAAAAATTTAAAAAAATTAAAAATCGATTTTTATTTTTTTTAAATTCGAAAAAAAATTTCGACGAAAAATTTGAATTTTTTTTCGAAAAAATTCGAATAAATAACAAAGTTACAAACCACCCAAACAAATAAAAAATAAATTTTCCCGCAACCAAACGGGCCCCTCAATGTGTTGAACAGTTGGAATACTGAGAGGGGAGGTGAGTCAATATTCCCAAAACTTACAAAATTAATTCACTTCTTGAACTTTGCTATTTAGATAAACTATGAGAAACATAAACAACACGAACACAAGAGTACACCAGATTTTTATTGTGGACAACCCAAATGAGAAAAACCATGGAGAGGGTTAGCTCTCAATATTGTATAACTAGTTATATAATATTACAATGCTCACTGCACGGCACACTACTAGAGGGCTAACTGCCAAAAGAGAAAATAAGGCTCACTGCCAAAAAGAGATTACAAAATGAACTGTTATGATTGCATCTGACATATGCATGAATCAATTCCTTTGAAGTTCAACATACAGACTTGACGCAGACTTGATGCACTTCATTTGTCCTTCACAAATAGCCTTGATATCCTTTTGCAGACATACATACTCATCACATTTATATCTTATATCATATGTGTCTCTATTTCTAAGTGTATATCAAAGAGGATGGACCAAACATATATATACACTGCTCTTCACCCATATTGTGTCAGCCAAGTCGAAGTATTAATCAGTCGGCTGAGGTAAATCATTACACATTTCATCTATAATATATTCTTGAGTTTGCTTCATTCGTCGGCCAAAATTTTATCAAAATCATATCCTCTTGAGTTTACATGCTTCATTCAGTCCTCAATCCTGCCCCAAACTTGTAGTACCAAAAACATTCATGTGATGAAGTGCAGACCAACCAATCATTTGTCCTATTCCAGAAAAATAGAGCAAATGGTAGACTAAGTTACCAGACCCAATAAAGCAATCCAACTGGAGCACCAAAACTCATGAACATCTAAATATAGGTATATCAAGGATACCACAAAATATTATCCAAAACGCATAACCATATATGTCTATGCAGAGGAACACGAACCTAAATACTATTAATTGGGTCTTAGAATGTCTGACAGAATAAGTCAACAACAATGTGTTGACATCAATGACAACCAAAACAACATTCTCCTTCATCAATGACAACAATCTCCCCCTTTGTCGTTGATGACAATATACAAAAACCAAAAACTTGTTTCCAACAAAACTTTCATCATGAGTGCCAAAAAAACTCCCCCTGAATATGATGTCCTTTCTTTTGTACAAATCCTGCCTTCTTTTTTTGTTTGATTTTTTGTTCTTGTTTTCTTTCTTTTTTTTTATTCTCCTTTCTCCATTATTCTCCCCCTTTGCCATCAAGGACAAAGGGTATCAAAAAGACACCAAAAAACGATGTGGACATAAGAACTTCATTAACCTTTAGGAAAAATCTCCTTGTATTTTGTTGTGTGTTCCGGATGATAGGCTTTCTAGTGGTTGATGGTATTTAACAGCATTGAACTCAAAGAATTACATTGTACCAATCGGTAGAGTGCACTATCCAGATCATGCGGATCAGTTAAGTTTGTTTCTTCTTTTTTTGCTTCATCCAACATAATGTTCCAATTTAGCTTCTACAATTTCCTTGACTTTCCAGAAGGTACTAGCAAAGTCATCTCTACTCCTTTGTATTTTTATTAGTTCAGCTTGGAGAATGTTTACCCTTTTACTCAGTGTGTCATCCTTATCAACAAATATGTTAAATGAAAATGCCAACTGATTCAAATCTGACTCAATAGAGTCAATTTTTTCCTTATGCTTTTTGGTGGCCTCGGGCCATCTGAGACAGTATATGTATGTGCTAGTTATATCACTAATGCAAACTCTCATTTCCTTGATGTAGTCAGTTAGCTCCTCACGAGCTAAGTCATATGTTTTGCTCAAATTTTTTAACAAAATTTCTTCTGTGGATTTCTTGTATAAAAACTCATTTACATGTTCAAATAAGACATCTGAAACCAAGCTTACAATGTCACATGGAACAATGTTGTTCCAGAGCATATGAGTAATTAGAGCTTCCTGAATTCTGACATTGTCATATAGTGGTCTTGAAATCTGACTTTGTCATATAGTGGTCTTGAAAAATATGTCACCCATTCTTTTTATGCCATCTTCTTCTCCAAGTATTGTTAGTATCTTTTCTACTTCATAAGGATCCTCATTTGAATCTTCAAAATCTTCCTTGGGCAATTCTTCTTTCTATTCCTCACAGATTTTTTCCTATTTCTCAGTATCTTCCTCAATGGGTTCAGACTCATCCAAGTCAATAACAACCGCAATTTCCTTTTTGCTTTCTGTTTTCTTCCTCTTTTGTCTTGATACAGAGGTGGAGAGAGCCTCAATAGCCTTTTTGGATCTTTTCTTTCCAAAAGAAAATTCTTCCAGAGCAGTACCTATCAAAGCAATAGTTCCAATCAACTCTTCATAAGTGCCAAACTTTTCCTCTATCAAATTTACAGGGCACTTGAGAAGTTCTTCTGCATTCAATACACATTCCTCAATAGTGATTTCATATCCAAATTCTTTCAGAGGAATTTCCTGGGAAGAATTGTTTCCATGATGTCTGCACTGGAGCTAGGTGCAACCGCACTATCTGATGTGTCAATCACTTTCTTCTTCCATATCTCGTTCATTTCTTTTCTGACTTCTTATATGCAGATCTACTTTACAGGATCATCTTTACTTGTTGATGCATCATGGTTCCAATTCCTATTTCTGCAATATTTGGCAATGTGTCCATTATGACTGCAATTAAAGCATTTAATGTTCCGCTGCCCTGAATTTCTTGTAGCCACTCTAGATCTACACTGATTAGCTTTATGTCCAAATCCATTTAATAGTTGACAATATCCATAAAAGAGTTTGTTCCTTCCATTCATTTGATTTCTACAGCGACTAGCCTTATGACCAAATTTCTTTCAAGTAAAAAATTGAATGTTCTGATTTATCTTACTTTTGCATTCTACAGTCTTATGTCCAAACTTATTACAAAAAAAGTAATAACCATTGAAAGACAAGATGGGTACCTTTGAGCATTTGGTTGTCTGACCGGAGGAACAGGGAACAAAATACTGTTAACTAAATCTCAAAATGTCTGATAGAATAAGTCAACAACGGTGTGTTAACATCAATGACAACCAAAACAACATTCTCCTTCATCAATGAAAACACAACGTGCTTTAGTTTCTCAAAAAAAAAACTACAAAGAGGGGGTGGTCATGGGATTCCCACTCACCCTAACTATGCATGCCCATGCCATTCATGGAAAAACTAAAGAATGAGATCATGGATCATTTGATCTCGCACCTAATATAGCAATTTATTGATAGCACTGGTGTCAAGTAACCTCAAGGCAGAAATAATCTAGGCATTTTCTTCAAACACCTCAATGCGGTATTAGATCATACACAATTCACAATAGAGGTAGATAAGAATAATACACTTCGATTCCTAGATGTTCTAAACTTCTAATTATAATAAATAAGGATAGATCACTCTCAAGAGAGGTCTAAAATTCTAAATAAAGAAGACACATATGAGCATACAATTGAGCAGACTTGCATCACCTTCCATCCTACAAAAGTGGGAGTTTTCAACACCCACATCACAAGGACACTAAAAGTCTCTAATGCAAATCACTACAGTGCAAAGGAAAGGCATCCCCTAAAGTTAAAAAAAAATAGCCGTAAGAAATGACAGACATAAAAGGCAGAAAACATGGCAAAAAGAGGCTTCAAGGATAGACACAAGCAATAAGAAGGAAAAGAAGACAGCCTTCCTGCCATGCCTTCCAGGTAAATCAGACGAGCTAGCTAAGCTACCTAGACAAAATGGTATTAAAACATGTTTCAACCCATTTGACACCCTTAGAAACAGGTTTAGGAGTCTAAAACAGCTCCTTAGTCCCAAAATGAGGAAGGGTGTTTGCTTGAACCTGCACTCATACAGCAGAACCTGCATTGGAGAAAAAAGTTATTCTCTCCAGACTAGCATCAAGGAACATGGTGCAGATATATAATGTGGTAAGGTTCAAAAGTCGGCTTAGTCAAACATGAGGATAAAACCAAGCATTCAATCTATATTGGAAACACTAAACTTCTAGAGGTTGCTTCACAAACAAGACTCTTGGAGGTGTAGAAATAGAGAAACACCTTGATGATTTACAAAGGGATGATTAATGGAAACTTAGTCAAATGTGGAAGCCTCTATTACACAAATTGAAGAAACCCTAGACTATGTTCTTAGGTTTGAATTCTTCTCACAACTGACCTAGTGTCACTCTTTTTCATCCATTATTTTAGTTATAAACAGTGCCTCCTTTTTGGTTAATAGCTTCACAAAAATAATTAATTAATCAGCTAGTTAATCATTTAGGTAATTAATTAATCCTGACAGGAATTAACAGTCTTGCTATAACATCATTAATTTACTCTTATGAGATTGCTCAGTGATCTATTGACCAAGGTACAACCTACCTTAGCAATTATATATTTAATTTATTAATAAGAAAAAGCAGGTGAAATGAACAGATATGTTCATATTATTATGAGATCGCATGGTAGATAATTAATAAGGGTATCAACCCATCTTAGCAACTAGTTACTTAGTAATTAGTTTGAATAAAAAATGAAAAAAATGAAAAAAATGAAAAAAATGAAAAAAAATATTATTAACCAATTTATGTCTGTTGAGTGACCATGACATATTCTTACAAAAAATTAGATCACTCACTACTCAAACATGAGATTTTCTGTTTTCGCAATGATTAGTCCAGGAGTGTGACTCAAAACTTTCAGTTTAAAGAACATATGGAGTTCTATTTCCACAAGCATTTGCCTAAAATTCAGCATTGTGAACAAAACCTCAAAAAACTCTAATGACAATGTCTCTACTTGTTGATTCGATTGAATATTACATGTTTATTTAGAATGAGCTTCTATAAAGAACTTTCAATGTCCTTAAATCTCAAATTAAAGTTCAATTTCATACTCAGTAAAGGTAAAAACCTCTAATATTTTAACACAACTCTTTGCCAAAAGAATAAAACTACTAACAAGTATATAACTTCTGTACATTTACTACAGAAATCACATGTCTAAACATTCAATTGTACAGGGCTAGCTATTATTTAAAAATTTTGCACAGGTATGAAATACTAGACACCAAAACATAAACTTTCCTTAAGGAGATGACGATACCTGCATATAGAAATTTTAATAAGGTTAAAGAATGAGAAAAAAATCCATAAGATCAGAGCATAGTACATTCCATTTTACATGCCGTTGACACAGTAACTTGAAAGTGTAAATGGAATTCACTTACTTAGGTTTAAAACAGGAAAAACATAAGAAAAATCCGGCACGTTAAAAAATGCCTAGATGCTTGTAAAAATATGGAAAAAACTGTTGTTATTTCATGCAAATACAGTGCGCAGAAAGATAAACAAACATCAGACATAAATAAATGAAAATTCAATATGCCAATTACTCTAAAACTCTCTCTCAAGTTCAAAAAACCAAGCTTTAGATGAAAAAACAAGGCTCGGGGTTTAAAGGCAGAGGGCAACAGGTTTTTTCCAAAAAACTACCCCGCGTGTTGAAACTGGCCAGCTGATTCAAACCAGCATGGCCCCAGCCCTGACCATGGTTAACCGCAAGTTTTTGCAGTATAATACTACTATGGTTCAAGGCACTTCATGGAAACAGAATGACCGTCCCTACTGATTGATCCGATTAAACTTTACTTGCATAATTTTAATAGCACTTTGAAAACCTTCCGTATAATCAATAATAAATCCTCAAAATTCAATTTAAAGTTCAATTTCAGACTCACTAAAGACGATAGCCTCAAAGATCTCAAAAGAATTGATAAGCAGCATTGCTATATAACTTCCACATAATTTATCAAAGAGATCAATCATCCTTAAAAATGTGTAGTTATCACCGACTAATTTTGATTTTAAATTTTTGCACAGGTACAGTAGTGAAATTGGGGGAAGAAGAGTAAAAAGTGGCTGAAAAAATGATAGGACACGGTATGTAGCAAATTGAGGAAAATTAAAAGAATCTCGTTAAACAGCCTTGAATCACACATGTTCTGAACATTGTTTACCAATTAACTACCCCGCACATTTTATTAACAAAACTAGTACAGTCATTTCGGAAGAAAACAGAGGATAAAATAAACTACTTAAATATTATGCTGTGCCTAAATAAAGAATAAATTCATCGAGAACTTAACAAAAATATACATTTCCTCAAATTTAATTCGTCTCAGAGCCAGATTCCATGTTTAAGCGTCCAAAAGTCATGGCATGGCATAAACAAGAGTTCCAAAAAGCCAAATAATTGGTCGATTGTGAACAAAAATACCTTCAGACGAAGTTCGACATAGAAAATCTCAAATTTGCAGCAAAGCTGACGATCAGAGGCGTGCAGATCGAGAATTGAATATCAAGAAATGTGTTTTCTTGTAAATATTGCGGGAATCCGAGCCGCTGGCCTTTCAAACTCTCTCCATTTGATAATCTGGTTTGAACAATGGGAGAGCGGCCTCTCCCTCTTGTTCTCTCAGATTTGTATTTGTTCCGGTGTTTTCATTGGGTTGTGTATTACTTGGCCGCGTGGAAACAGCGTTGCCGCCTTAAACTTCTCGCATCTTCTTATAAATCCGGTAAAGATATCTTGCTTGCTTGCCACGTTGACGCATATTATTTGCGCAGAACAAAGTTCTGTTCTACAGTAGCGCCCGTAGTATAGACTCAACGATCAAGTGAATTAGTGTCTTCTAGTTTAATCTTAGCGCCCTTGTTATTATTATTATTATTGTTTGTTATTAAATTAAAAAGAATGTCAGAAAAATTCAGGAGGGCTATTTGCATAAAGTAAATTAGGTCGGAGAAAGTATATTATATTGAAGATTTTAATTGGGAAAAAATGTGGATGTTTTCGTTAAAGTTAGGTTGGATTATGTTTTATATAAGATTTATAAATATATAAATGGGGAGCTTATGATCATTCTTGTTTAAGGACTATTTAATGTTTTGTTAAAAGTGTAATGAAAAGTGGAAAATGATATCATACTTAATTTCTGGTATTTATCATGTGAATTTATTTCTTTACACAGAAAAAATAAATTCACATAGTTGATACCAAAAGCTAAGTACAATAACATAATGGAGTGTGAAAATTATATGATTATAAGAAAAAAATGAGAATGAATATCTCATAACAAGGAGGTGACAAACATTATGACACTACATTGGATAATGACAACCATATTAAATATGAAGACAACAGAATAATAAAGAAAATAAATATCTAATAAAAACTAAACTAGAAAAAACAAAAAGCTTTTTTTATAATAAAAGATTTAACATCAAAAAAGTATGAAAATTTTTACTATATATCTAATAGATATTAAATTATATTAAATTGTAATTTACCTTATTTAACTTAAATAAAATTTTCCTATTAATAATCAATTTTAAATTAGAATATTTTAATTTATCCAAATTAAAGAAGTAAATAAATAAATCATATGCTGTTAGACTGGGATAATAAAAATTAAACTAAATTTAAATTTTTTTAATTTACATGAAAAGTAATTTAATAAAGATAATACGCGTGCAATTAAGTAGGTACTAGAAACAATATAAGAATAAAGAAAAAGATCGTTCTCCGTGCTAAGAATAAGGAAAGAGGTACATTTCTTATACGTGAGGATTAACTTTCCATTTGGCATAAAAAGTGCTCTGCCCTTCTGCACTTTCGTGAGGCCTCAAAAGATGGATATTATTGGATAGGCTTTTGAAGAAGCCAACTTTTGGCTACTAATAATATACAAGTGGCCAAAATATCATAATAGCCTAGCTAACTGTTTAACAATATTTCAGCATACTCCCATGCTAATCTCTTTTCCGAATCCTGCAAATATTATATTGAACTGGAAACTAAATATTGATTTTGCACATTATGTTATTATAAGATATTTATGTTCGCTGGTATTTAGTTCCAATATGTTTATTTTAATGATAATGTTTTATGTAAATATATATTGATAAGTTTATTTGAATGGGTTGGCTTAGTTAGTTAAGTGTTTTGGGTTTGTATCATGTAGGTTCTTAATTTGATTTTTTCTATATTCAAGTTGTGATTGTAGGCTTGTTCAGAGGTGGTTTACAACTTCGAGAGGTTATAGAGGGGGCTTGCCTTGTCAAAGAGTTAAGTTTGTGTTAAATTTAATTTATATTCTAATTCTTATTTATCATTATTATTATCTCATTTATACATTTATAGGCCTTAATTTCATATCTTAAGATTACCACTTTATCTCTACAAATCATTTTCAGGTGATGTTGGATCAATCCAGATCAACACAAAGAGTGTGAAGAAGATCCTCAAATTGTAAGACTCCAAATTTAAATTATAACCTTCTCACCCCTTCAATCACTAGTGATGATCCAACCTGGCACATGAAGGAATGGTATTGTCATGAAATTTAAAGACTTCAATGTACTTACCTTGGATATTTTGATGTTCTATATCATAATGTCAAAATCCACTTGCAATATTGAATCTGACGAAAGCGGTATTCATACTCTCATGGTTGAATCTAACCAGTGAAAGTTGTGTCGGCATGAGGCACGCAACATGGGAAGGAATAGGTATTCATATTATCATGGTTGAACCGGTGACGATTATACCAATTTCAAGTTTCAAAATGCTCGGTGATGAAAATAATCTTCTTAATTTTGAATAGTGATAGCTAGTTGCATCCATACTATATTAAATGCATTTAGCTTGCATGGATTGTTATCTTGAAAACTGGTATTGGAAAAGAAAAAGGGGGTGGAGATAAGTTAAAATTTCAAAGTTTCATCATGACTTTATGTGATAGAATGTGTTGGAAAAAAAATTTTAAAAAAATTGCATTAGATTGAGGTGCATTGCATTAGATTAATTGCATCATAAATTAAACGTATTTTGGTTGCATTAGTTGACATTCATTATAGATTCATTGCATTAAGTGCATTCATCATAGAATTTGCATTCATGTTAAATCATCTTTAAAAGTGGCATTCATCATATTACATTCATCATTAAAAGTCTCATTGCATTCGATTACATTCATCATTAGGTGGCATTAATTGCAATTCATTACATTTAGTTGCATTAGATTGCATTATTAAGTTCATATAGCTAGATTGCATTAATTATCAATTTTAACCATTAAGTTGCATTCATTTAGGGTTCATTGCAATTTAGATAATAAATTACATTAACTAAGATAAGTGCATCATTCATTAAGTCATCAAATTGCATTAAGTCCATTATTAAATTATTAATTATTACATGTCATTAGGTTATCTCATTACTCATTAAGTCACTTTGCATCCATTCGGTTAATTGCATTAATTAATTATCATCTATCAAATAGGTGCATTCATCCTTATATTGGTTCATACATTAATCATTAAAACATTAGAATCATTGCATTTACATCTCATCATATCACTGCATTATATCTCACATTTCACATCATTACAAAATCATTGCATGCATTATCCATAAACCATAAAGCATTAAAATCCATCCATCCATATTATCACATAGCATTAAACATTAAAGCATTAAATATCATCATTGGAGATCATTAAGCATTAAAACCATGTAATAAATGCATCCATCTAATCTATGTCATAAATAAGACATCCATCTAAAATAAACTAAGTATAACATGTGCATTCATATGATAATCTACATCTGAAAACATGAAAACAAAACATGTAGAAATAGAGCATGTAGAACTGCATATCATAAAGCATCTGAAAAGAAAATCCAACACATGATGACATCATATAAAGTAAAATCTATCAAAGTCAAACAAAGTCCATGGTATCATCAAAGTCCATAAAATCAAGGTCCAGAACATAAAGTATTGATCAAAGATGAACAAATATTGATAAAAGAATATGAAATATACAATGTCTCGATCAAAGAATCATACAAGTACATGGTGTCCAATCAACAGGGAACATTAT
The DNA here is from genome assembly GCA_027943335.1 of Chamaecyparis obtusa. Taxonomy (NCBI): domain Eukaryota; kingdom Viridiplantae; phylum Streptophyta; class Pinopsida; order Cupressales; family Cupressaceae; genus Chamaecyparis; species Chamaecyparis obtusa. The sequence continues at coordinate 2,019,166 of BSBK01006846.1, forward strand.
ATAAATCAACTGCCAGTGCCCACACTACCTCCAGCACCATCTGTGCCTGGACCATCTGGATCTAGTAAAAGACCTCTGTTGGAACTGTATCATCTTAAAATGGAAGCACTTCCATTTGGATAGGTTTAGCACCCTCTTTCAATGCATTTATCATGATAAACTTGCATTTAGGATGCATTTGTATGTCTTGGGTGAAATTAGGGTTAGGATCCTGAGGATTCTCCTTAATTCCCCTCTTCTATGACTCTAATTTCTAGGTAGGATACAGAAATGGGTCCTCCTAGTCTTCATCATGTCAATCACATGATCTTTTATCTATCATAGACATTCTATCCTCATCAGACTTCATTTCTAAGTTTTGGGCATTCTCGGGGCCTTTAAACTGCATCCTGGCAAAAGTTAGGGTTTCTAGTCAAGGTCAACCTCGACCCTGACTAGGTCAGGGTCGACCTCGACCTTGACCTCATCTTGTCAAGATTTCAAATTTTCAATTCCCGCTAATTTAGCTTTCGGGATTATTAATTTCCTGCCTCCGGGTCAGCTGTTTTGAGCTCCAAAACAGTAAATCCTTTAATTACATTTAATTTAGATCCAATCTCTAAAGGTTAGGACCTAATTGGGATTGAATTCTCCAAGGTGGCCATTCTAGAGGAGTGTGACCTAATTCACTATAAAAGGAGGCCTTCCTCTCTCATTTTCACATCACATCTCAAGCAATCAAGCTCTCAAATTCTCAAGGTGTTCAAGCAAGCATTTCAAGTCTTCAAGGATCTTCAAGCATTCATATTTGGAGCAAGAGAGAATCATTCTTCCTTGATCCATCATCATCAACATTTCAAGCATTCAAACATGGAGTAACAACTCTGGATTGTGAGAATGGTAGAAGTACTTTAGCCTTGGGGGCTTGGTATGATTTTCTATCACATTCAAATCTATGCATTGTTATTTCATACATATTCATGCTAGGGTTTTAATCTAGAGGATTATATCTTAGCTTTACACTTTCAATATACACGCACACATACTATTTCAATCGGCTATTCGTGGAGGTGGGAATCACCAAAACGGGGGTTTGACTAAGGCAAAACCCTATATAGCCACCCCAAAAACCCCTTTTTTAGATATCTGCAGGTACTATTTTGCAAATCAAAGGACAGATTGGAGTACCCTTTTTGCTGAACTTTCAAGACCTGCGAACAGAATCAGAATCAGACTTCGGAATAAAAATGTGGTCTTTGACCTTTTAAAAGGTCAAAATCGACCTATGTGAATCTGGAGAAAAGATTTCTGGGTTTTGTCCACCTCGACATTTCCAGTCCAAAATAGGTGATGAAATTTTATGAAACTTCATACAGACTTCAAAAAATAGGTATTTCTAGACTAATATCATGATGAGGTATGTACTTTAATCTATTTAATTTCCAAGCATTTTCAGATCTATTTATGCTTCTAAACATCCTTTCTAAATGAATAGGTGACGAATGTTATGTGTGTTACTATGCTTCCATTTTCACCTTATTCATTTTGGTGAACCCGTTTATGACAACTCTTTCTTTTATGGTGTTTGATTTTGTAGATTTCTTTCTTGCATTTATATTTCAAAAATACAAAAAAAAAATTGCAAAATTCCTTTAAAAATACAAAAATATTTCTATTTTTTGCTTTTAGTACTTTCTTTGTATTCAACATGTATGATTCTTGTCTGGAGTACTTTGATGATGCTTTTATTATACAAGAGGATAGAATCCCTAATGAGGAACATGGTAGTGAAGATGAAAATGGTTCGAATATGGTCTCCATGGATCTTGTTCCTGTTTCACTCTCCTCCACAACCTCTCCAATTGACCTTTACCATAGGGTGTGTGCATGGTTACCTTCATGTCCCACTATTTGCAACATTGATAAACCAAAAATGATATTTCCTAAACCTTTGATGATGGTAAAAGGATGTGCTCCTATAACAGTTAAGGGTAAACCTAGAGATCCCTTGGATTTCTTTGATAACATTGATTATGTTTCACATGCTTATCGCACATGGAATAATCCTCAGCCTACTGTTCCAGTTTCTTTACCTCCTCAACCTACGCTTCCCCAAGCGCTTAGGTATCCTTCTACCTTTAAGGAGTACAACTTAGTTGATCAATTACGTGCTACTCCTACCAAAATATCTCTATGGGAATTACTTCAAACATCCCCGACATAGTATGAGGCTTTGCAAAAGGCTTTATCTACTCTTCTTGCTATGCCTCCTAACCAAGAAAACATTCATTCGATTTTGGATCGTATGCATGCTATTCCTTCTGTACCTCCTATTGTGTTTTCTGATGATGATTTACCTTCATTAGAGGTGCAGAGTCAATATGATGCTCTTATGGTGGTTGTCTCTATTAATAAGAGCATCATTCGAAGAACCTTAATTGATAATGGATCTGGACTTAATGTTTGTAGCATGGACATGCTCAAAGAAATTAAGGCTAATTTATCTACCATTCAACCTGATAATGTTCCTATACGTGGATTTGATAATATTGCAAAAATAACTTTGGGTATTATTACCTTACTTGTTAAGGTGGGTCCAGTTATCCTACATACTCCTATTCATGTTATGCCTGGACCACTTAACTATAACCTTCTTTTAGGAAGACCATGGTTACATACTATGCATGCAGTTCCTTCTACTCTCCATCGCAAGGTTCGATTCATCTATAACAATCTAATGTATACATTACATGTGGATGATGCTCTGAATCCTTGCTTAAACGTAGAATATGCTAAAATCTCTGAACCTATTCAACCTAGTAAAGAAATTGAAAAACAATCACCAATACAACAATCTGAGATAAAACAACCCGAAATTCAACAACAAGAAGATCCACCTTCTTCCTCTTCCTTGACTGAAGATGATTGGGGAACATTGGATTTTAATCCCACATTTATTGGTGAATATAAGGTCTCTGATTTAGACTTTATGAAGCAACAGAATGAATTTGAGAAAAAAGTTTTTATTTCTTCTCCATTATCTAAAGAATTAAAAAGTAATTTTGTTTCCGCTTCAAGCAATGAAACACTTGACACTATAAAACCTTATTGTTATGATATTGTGACATATGCCGCTCCTTGGACTCCTTCTGATATGACTAACCGATATGGTCCTGGTTATCATTTGCTTAAGAAATCAGGATTCAATGGGAAAGGATGTGGTAAATATGAACAAGGTATACAAGTACCCTTGGATAATGGCATCTATGACCATACGTATGGATTAGGATTTAATCCTTACCGACAACCCTCTGCTTTTCCTCTTAATGTTAATCATATTTGCAGTGGACAGTTGAAGTTGGTTAATCCATTGCTTATTGATCTTAATCAACAACCTTCTTTGGATATCTTCCCTAAAGAAGAGGCTTTAATGGAATATTTAGGGGTTTATGAGGACTTACCTAAGTTTCATCATAAGCGAGGAAAGCCTTATTGCTTAAAAACTGATGCTTATTTTGGAGAACATGAAAAACAAGATATTGCTCCTTTACCGATGGATTCTTCAATAAGAAGTGATTTATTAATCACTGAGACTATTGATATTCAAATGGATGCAAGTAATTCTGAAAGGGTGATAAAACTTGGGAAATGTTTGACTCATGATGAACGTGATCAGTTGGCTTCCCTTTTTCTTCAATTCAAGGATATCTTTGCTTGGACATATTCCGATATGCCAGGTATCGATTCTAAGATTGTTACTCATAATATTGTTTTAAAGCCTAATATGAAACCTGTAAAATAGAAAATTTGAAAGATGAATCCACAAATTGCTTTGTTAGTCAAAGGTGAAATTGAAAAATTATTAGATTCCGAATTTATCCATTCTATTGATTATTCTGATTGGATTTCAAACATTGTGCCTGTGTCAAAAGGAGAAAATAAGATAAGGATGTGCACTGATTTTCACAATTTAAATAAGGCATCCTTGAAAGATGATTTCTCACTACCTAATATCGACATGATTATGGATTCCATAGCGGGCCATGCTCTGTTATCCTTTATGGATGGCTTTTCAGGATATAATCAAATTTTTATCCCTCCTAAAGATCAATTTAAAACTGCATTTATAACACCTTGGGGAACCTTTTGTTGGGTCATGATGCCCTTTGGATTAAAAAATGCAGGAGTAACTTATCAATGGGCTATGACTTTGATTTTTCATGATTACATCCATAAGATTCTTGAAGATTATGTGGATGACATCTTGGCAAAATCCATTCAAAGAGAAGATCATGTTACTATTTTACAATAGATATTTGAAAGAATTCGAAGTTATAATATGAGATTGAATCCTAAGAAGTGTGTCTTTGGAGTTGATTCCGGTAAATTATTAGGATTTATAATCTCTAAGTGAGGCATCGAGGTAGATACTGAAAAGATCGACGCTATTGTTAATATGCCTCCTAAAAATATTTCTCAATTACTAAGTTTGCAGGGAAAAATACAAGCTATCCGTCGCTTTGTTTCTAACTTGGCAGACTGAACCATCCCTTTTACTTCCTTGCTTAGAAAGGATGCCACTTTCTCTTGGAATGAGGACTGTAAACAGACTTTTGAGCAATTTAAGGAGTATCTTGCAAATCCTCCTATCTTGTAGCCTGCTAAGTTTGATAAACCTTTTCAATTATACACTTCAACAACCCAACAAGCTGTGAGTGCATTATTAGCTGAAATTGATGACAATGGTAATGAAAGGCCTGTATATTACATCAGTCAAACTTTATTGGATTATGAAACAAGATACACACCTCTAGAAAGACAATGCTTAGCAGTTGTTTATGCATGTCAAAAACTTAGGCATTATCTCATAAATGCTGAGGTTAATGTGATTATCAAATTTGATCCCTTAAAACATCTTTTCTCGCAAACTGATCTCTCTGGCCGCTTGGCAAAATGGGTAATGCTACTTACTAAATTTGATCTTAATTTTATTCTTCAGAAATCAATTAAGGGACAAGCGTTGATAGATCATTTAGCTGAAGCTCCTTGTCCTCACTCTATTGAAGGTTCTACTCCTATCGAATTTCCTAATTACAATATTTTAGCTATTCAACAGGATGATATTTGGGAATTATATTTTGATGGGTCTAAGTGTAAGACAAGATCGGGTGTGGGTATCATCTTGATTCCCCCTACAAAGAAACCCATCCCTTTATCATATAAATTGACCTTTCCTTGTACTAATAACATTGTGGAATATGAAGCTCTTATAGCTGGCTTACGAGTTGCTTCATCTCTCCATATCAAACATTTACATATATATGGAGATTCGCAATTGATAGTTGAACAAATTAAAGGCGGATATCAAACTAAAAACAATAGAATGACATAGTATAGAGATTTAGTTCTCGATGTTCTTTCACAATTTTCCTCTTACACAATCTAGACATTACCAAGGAAAGATAATCGACACGCAGATGCTATGGTAAGTGCGGCATCCTTGGTTTGTCTCGAGAACAATGCTGAAAATTTCCAATTTACAATACAAACTCTTAAAAGTCCTAAAATTTCTGATAAGATTACCTCTGATTGTTTCAACTTGCATTTGGATGAATGGTATTCACACATTTTTCATTTTTTGAAGGATGGTACCTTTCCTGAATCAGCAACAAGAAACACGCGTAATCGCATCTGAAAACTTGCAATGCACTATATCACTTTAGGAGATGCGCTATACAAACGCTCTTACAAAGGTTTATTATTACGGTGTCTCAATAGAACCGAGATTCATGTAGCTTTAGCAGAAGCTCATTCTGGTTCTTGTGGGGGACACTTTGGTGGAAAATCTTTAGTTCATAAGTTACTCCGAATGGGATATTATTGGCAAACTATGGAACAAGATTCTTTTATGTTTGTTAAAAAATGCCCTTAATGTCAACAACATAGTAATTTGATTCATGCTCCTACTCATGAGCTTCATAATCAAGTTTCTCCATGGCCTTTTAGTATTTGGGGTTTTGATCTTATTGGAAAAATCTCACCAACTTCTTCTCAAGGGCATACTTACATTCTCACAGCTACGGATTATTTCACAAAATGGGTTAAGTTGTCCCTCTTCATTCTACAACAGCAGATGTTATTTGTGATTTTATCCTTAATAATATTATAGCAAGATTCGGTATTCCCTCGACAATAGTTTTAGATAATGGAACATCTTTTGAGAATAAAGACGTTGCGAAATTCTTGGAGAAATATAGGATTCAACATAGATTTTCAACTCCTTATTATCCTCAATCTAATGGACAAGCTGAAGCATCGAATAAAATTATTGAACAAATTTTGTGAAAAATAGTTAGTAAGCATGCCAAAGACTGGCATTCTCAACTGACTTATGCTTTATGGGCCTATAGGACTAGTGTTCGTACTGCTACAGGTACTTCTCCTTATAATCTTGTTTATGGTACTAACACTATTATGCCTTTGGAACTGGAAATACCATCCTTACATGTTTCGTTTCATGGGATAATTGATAAAGATACTTTTCGTGAACAACATTTACAAGAATTAGAAATGTTGGATGAACAGCGAATACATGCATTAGATCATATAAAAGCTTATCATAAATCTCTCCAAAAACAATATAATCATAAGGTCATTGAATGAACATTTGCAGTTGGTGATTTAGTTCTTTATGAGAATCAACAAAATGTGAATGCCTTACCATGTGAAAAAGGAAAATTTAGCCCTAATTGGCTTGGACCTTTTGTTGTTATTGAAAACTTTGGTTCGGGTGCTTACAAACTTGCTGATATGGATGGTGTTTCTTTTAAGGAACCCATTAATATTATGCATCTTAAATGTTATTACCCTTAATCTCATTTTTTCCATGTGCATTTATGTGCTCCTTATAATGATTTCTTTTATAGGTTATGTAGTTTTAGTAAAAATTACATATTGAATATGTTTATGCACTTTCTTTATTTCTTTCTTTCTATTAAGTTTTATATTGATGAAAACATAGTAATCAAGTATAGAACTAATTAGTAAAGAAAGTTTTTCATTTATCAGCAATACATAGTTTTTCAAAGTTTTGATACATATGAGGCCAATGGCCCTATCTATCACTACGCCTATCACCATGCCGCTCTAATGGTCGATGAATCCTAGATCTCTCTACTCTATGATAGGAAGATGAATATTTGTGTGTCCATGTATGGCTCCTAGATATGCTCATGCCCTAAACACATTCTCAGAAAATTTTTATCTCTGCCATCATCTTCTCCTCCCTCTCTCTGCACATCCTCAACTCCCGCTGGATGCATACGAAGATATCAACATGTTTGCTTGGATCTCTGTGCCCAATGGAAGACTCTCGCTCATTAGCTGGAAGTCGGTAGGAAATAATGTTATCCTTGAGAACCTCGTATACAAAACTCCTCCATTCTGCTATGCTAGCTATAGAGGAAACATACTTTTATCATGCTAATATCATATTTATTTTCATCAAATCATATTTGTAATCAAAAAAATTCATAGTCCATACTTGGGTCTCCCTCTTGGACATCACTAAAGTGTCTAGATGGTGGGGGCATGGAGTGACTACTCTCTCCATGCTCACTATGTCTAGGCCGCAGAGGTGGTGTCTCTATGTGGGGCCGCGGGGGCCATCGCAATCTCAGTGGTGATGCAGGAGTGATAGGTATATCTGCACCAGTATCACCGGCTGGGGGCATGTCCTCAACTCTATCATCTTCTCTTTCCTCCTCCTCCATCGGTTCCCCCTCAGAGATGTGTGCCTCCTCATTTCTGATATCCTCATCTTCCCCGTTGTCTACACTATCCTAGTGTGTCCTCTATCTAAAGTCTAGATCACCTGTAGGATAATCCTCAAGGAAGATAGGGTGGGTCCCCTCTAAGCTCTAGTACTGGATGTAATCTTGGCTAACCCTTGCATAGGATACATCTGATGGTACCTCAATATCCTTTGTCTCCTTTGCATCGCTATCCTCTATGTCTGTCATTGAAGGTCAGCGCATGGCACTAGGTCTCTGGTGGTATCTCGTCAGATGCGAATAGCGAGGTACTGCCTTAGGGACTCCTTGTGGTAGGCCGAACTATCTCATCACTTAATAATAATAATATGGCATCACTATATGGCTCTGGTGACCTTCTAGCAGCTTACGCTTCTAAGAGTGTCTCATCTGGAATCAGGTGTCTGGCCACTCTGTCATCTAGCAGTAGGGTCTCCATATCACATCAGCACTGGCAATACGGTCAAGATGTACTCTCTAGTAGAGCATATCTCCAAGTTGCCAGACATCTCTCATAGGATATGCAAAGGCTCTCACTGTACTCACATCTACCATCACTGGCACTCCCTGCGGACATGTACATGCGAAGTGCTCAAAAATCCAAATCTGTAGAATGGTGCATGTTAATAAACTCTCTTGTTGATACCTCACCAGCTGACTCAACTCATGGTATAGCTGACAGAGCATGTTGTGACCCCATGTGAACACAATCCTCTCTCTCTCCATCCTTTGAATCAAATGAGTCATAGGTGAACAAAATACAGTACCCTTTGAGTTGGGTAAAACAACCAAGGCTACTATACATAGCATCACCTTCCGTACTAAGGGAGTACGACCTGATATTATGGATGATAGTGAGATGTGATCTGAATGAGTCCACATCGCTGGACGCCCACCTATACAGTACTTTGTATCTACATGAATCTCCTCCCAACCTCTATGTGTCCTGGGTCTGACAGTCTCTCCTCGGACTGGAAGTCTCATAATCCTGTATACATCCTCTAATGTCACTGTAATCTCACCGACAGGAAGATGGAAGGAGCATGTATCCTCATCCCATCTCTCTATTAGTGCAGATAATATCTCCCAATGCAGCCTAATTTGTGGAAGGACTGATACCCAATATAGTCCCATCCCTTAGTAGTTGTAAACCCTCATCATCCAAATCAGACAGTCTCTCCTTGACTTGCACTAGCAATTCCCCAAAGGGATGCTCTTGGAAGCAGATGAGGTCCTGCAATCACAAACCATCATCATATCAGTCATCTACATCATCAAATCTAAAAGTACAACTGATCTAGGTCAAAGTCGACCTCAATTAGGTCAAGGTCGACCTTATTGGGTCAGGGTCAACTTTTCTGGGTCAGGGTCATCCTTTTTGGGTCAAGGTCAACCTAAATGGGTCAAGGTCGATCTAATTGGGTTAGGGTTGACCTCAAGGGGATAAAATCAACCTTGCTTAGCAAAAACATGAATTTGGAAAGAATCTCACCTCAAGAAGTGCTTGTCCAGTAGCTAGATGGTGTCTCACAGTATCCAAGTGTGTCACTCGCAATTCCTCTCTTCTTGGAATCTTGCTTCTAATTTTGAATCTGTAAATGGTAAGAATGAGTAAGTATCACCTTTTTCATCTCTTTTATAGGTTTAAAATTAGGGTTAGGTTAAAAATTTTCCTTTTATGCATTTCGATAGACATTCATTCATTTCATCATAACTAAAGTTAGATAACTTTGTTTTCCATGTCATCAGTGGTGTTGGAATCGTGATTCAAATATCTAACTCCCTGAACTAGTTTAGGAAGGGTAGGAATCCTTCTAATAGGTTTAGGAATGAACTTTTCAACACTCTGCATATCCAATATCTAGAGTTTTCTTATCACCCTGTTTCACCCTTCCAAAGTAGAAAGCCGAAACAGGGGGGGCATAAGGGGCTCTATATACTTCTCAAACTATCATATAGTACGCTCTAGGTGATTACAAATTTTCATTAACCTAGTGTATTGCAGGTTCTAACAGTTTTCTGCAAGATCTTTACATCAAGGACTTGGCTATATCCTTTTTCATTTTTATGATATTTTCTTACTTTAGCTTGTATATTCATGTAGTATAATATCTAAGCTAAAGTGGGGGCTAAATGTATCATCTTAAAATGGAAGCACTTCCTTTTGGATAGGTTTAGCACCCTCTTTCAGTGCATTTATCATGATAAACCTGCATTTAGGATGCATTTGTATGTCCTGGGTGAAATTAGGGTTAGGATCCTGAGGATTCTCCTTAATTCCCCTCTTCTATGACTCTAATTTCTAGGTAGGATATAGAAATGGGTCCTCCTAGTCTTCATCATGTTAATCACATGATCTTTTATCTATCACAGACATTTTATCCTCATCAAACTTCATTTCTAAGTTCTGGGCATCCTTGGGGCCTTTAAACTGCATCCTGGCAAAAGTTAGGGTTTCTAGTCAAGGTCGACCTCGACCCTGACTAGGAGGTTTGACTAAGGCAAAACCCTATATAACCACCCCCAAAACCCCTTTTTCAGATATCTGCAGGTGCTATTTTGGGAATCAGAGGACAGATTGGAGTACCCTTTTCACTGAACTTTCAGGATCTGCAAACAGAATTGGAATCGGACTTCGGAATAAAAATGTGGTCTTTGACCTTTTAAAAGGTCAAAGTCGACCTGTGTGAATCTGGAGAAAAGATTTTTGGGTTTTGTCTGCCTCGACATTTCCAATCTACAATAGATGATGAAATTTTCTAAAACTTCATAGAGACTTCAAAAAATAGGTATTTCTAGACTAATATCATGATGAGGTATGTACTTTGATCTAATTAATTTCCAAGCATTTTCAGATCTATTTATGCTTCTAAACATCCTTTCTAAATGAATAGGTGACGAATGTTATGTGTGTTACTATGCTTCCATTTTCACCTTATTCAGGAACTAGCCTGCAACCCATGTTGACTCATCGCAACCTAAAGGTTTGCATCATCATGCTCAACTAGGTGACCTGATGTCTGATCTGGGCCACCTCAAACTGTAAAGACTGGACGTTTGATGCCTGTGTCGGTGCTTGGGATGGTACTGTCTGAATCGATGGTGTCTGAAGATAAGGTGCCTGAGTGGGTTCCTGAGAAGGAGGTGTCTATGCAACCTGTGTAACTTGGGGAATTCAGGGCATCTGTGGCCCAACCTATGCATCAACCTGTATCTGTGTATCAACCTATGCACTGATCTCTACAGCAACCTGAGGGGCAATCAGTCTAAAAACTCTAACCTTGTGTTGAACCCATCCGCCTAATCTAACCTGGTGAGCTTGATGCAAGGCTTGGAATGGTCCACCTCTCATATGAACACCACCTCTGATAGGAGCTAGGGAAATGATAACTAGAATAGCTACTATGTTGCCCCACCTGGCTCTGCTAGCTCATCTTCCACGACAACCTCCTCTACCCCCACCACCATCACCATCATCGTCATCATCAAATCTATCATCGATCCTAGGTACATGCTCTTTGGGATCGGTAAATCTAGGAAATGGGTTCAGGAGGAACCAATGGGCGTGATCATAAGTCATCCCTACATCAACTATATGCTCCCTCATTGATGCAGTCAAGGATGGAGAATCTAATGAAGGACTATCTAACCTTGCAGCCAAACACCAACACAATAGAAAACACAACAAGAAACTAGATTTGCAAGAAAATAGATGTATGTATTCCATCAAATAACTGATTACATACAATGTGTCAGGCTGTAAGGCCTTCCCGATTATGGCCAAATACAATGCAATAAATAGTTCTACAAGATCACAAGGATCCAACACACTTCTCCTCAACTAGCCTAGGTCTGCAACACAACAAAGCACTGGTAGGCACTCCAAGAAGGATCTAAACTTGTACCCGTAGGTCACTAAGCAATCTTCTACTACCTAAGCTCGCAAGCTACTAACTCTACTAGATCTAATCTGAACTCCATATCGATCCTTTCACAGATCCACACATCTGCTACTGCCTAAACAACTACCCAAACACCTCCTTAAATACTAAACCCCAGCCACAAGCCGGCTTTACAAACAATTAAATCCCAAAAGCTAGTCGGCTTCCAAATACACAAATATTAAATGCCAAACATCAATCAGCTCCCAAATAACTTCACAAATATTTAATTCACCAAGTCAGCCTCCAAATCCACATAGGATAATGCAACATGCCAGATATAGGTCCCCACACATCCAACGGTCAATCCATAACTCGAGGAACGTGACCTAGATTAAATGCACAAGTTGGCCAAGCCGAATCTCCAAGAACATCTGTTGGTAACTCAAACTACCAAGGGCCAGTAAATATACCAAGCAACCACACCAACCAAGCTCTCCAAGCATTACCGAGCACCAGTGTTGACCGAGCACCACAGACATTGTCGAGCACCAGAAGTGTCGAGTCTCCTTCAATGACCAAGCTCCCTTTAGCGACTGAGTCCTCCAATGACCGAGCCACTTCAGCGACTAAGCAACAAGCATAAACACTGAGACCTCATCGATAACCAAACACTGAGCAACAAAACACCTAGTCACCGAGTGACCAGCTTCCACCAAGATCCACCAGAACTTCCATCTGAGAATCACCACCAAGACCACTGAGCTCCATTGGTGAAGCCTAACAAACTTCAACCAAGAATATCCATCAAAGATTGAGAAATGCCAGTCTTCTACCGAGATTACTAGCCAAGTAACCGAACTCCACCAAACAGTTACTGAGACTGCCAAAATCTTCAGGCACCGAGCAATAAGCTAAGATGCCACTACATCAAACTCCCAGGGTACAAAGAAAAGTGTGTTCGACACTTTCTCACCAAAGGGAACATCTAAAAAACACCAACTCCACTTCATCTTCACCAAAGGTTTCCATTCCATCCCAAGAAAGAGAACCAATCTACAACCCAACCAATCAGTATGTCCAACCTCAAGAACAAACTGAACTCTACACACACCACCAGGTATCAAGTCTGCATCCCATCTCAAAATCTCATCATTAGACTTATCACTATCAACCAGCAACTCAAGTCCACAGTCTGAAAACAACATTAGCACCACAACACTAAACAGAAACAATTCGGCAACACTAGCATCACCGAGGTGTTCAACAGCAGGTAACTCCATACCAACAACAATCTGATCAAGCACAACCAGATGCTCCACAACATGAAAACCAATCTCCTCACCATCCTTAACAACATCAAAAACATCATCGGTAATCACAGGTAACTCAACAACAAGCACAGGTTGCTCTATAGGTTTCATGACAGACTCCACCAACTGAACACCAAAACCAATTTCACATACCTCTTCAACCTCTAAACTGTCACAAGAATTCTTGCCAAGATATCTTCTCTCACAAACTAGTCTATGAACTGGCCAAACAATTCTCCTCTGGATCAGCATACTCCAACTTCGATAAGCTCTACAAAGCTCAACAACACTTTCTCTCATAAGGTTCTTAACTCAGTTCTCCACGTGGTTCAACAAATCCACTTCCAATCGAGCAAACCTCTTAGAAATCATATCACCAAGTTCCAATCCTCTTAGAGACATCTCTAAAGATCTTCAAAAACCTTCTGCAACAAACCCTAACACCGACCACCTTGTGACAACCTCCATGTTGTATGCAATTCAGATCGCAACCTTCCACCTTGCACAAACAACTAGGGCACGATTTCACAAGTTCAATGTCATGAATCTGCAACTCAGATTGCGCACAATCTCTTCACCAACAAGATCAACTTTGCAAGATCAGCCTTGATAGGTCAACCTTCTACTCCAACAAGATTAAACCTCTCACTGTAATGCCACCTGATGCAGTCAAGGATGGAGAATCCAATGAAGGACTATTCAAACTTGTATCCAAACACCAACACAGTGGAAAACACAACAAGAAACCAGATGTGCAAGAAAAAAGATGTCTTTATTCCATCAAATAACTGTTTACATGCAATGTGTCAGGCTGTAAGGCCTTCTCGGTTACGGCCAAATACAATGCAAGAAATAATTCTACAAGATCACAAGGATTCAACACACTTCTCCTCAGCTAGCCTAGGTCTACAACATAATAAAGCACTAGTAGGCACTCCAAGAAGGATCTAAACTTGTACCCGCATGTCACCAAGCAATCTTCTGCTACCTAAGCTCGCAAGCTACTAACTCTGCTATATCTAATTTGAACTCCAGATTGATCCTTTCACAAATCCACACATCTGCTACTACCCAAACAACTACCCAAACACCTCCTAAAACACTAAACCCCAGCCACAAGTTAGCTTTACAAACAATTAAATCCCAAAAGCCAATCGGCTTCCAAATACACAAATATTAAATGCCAAACATCAATCGGCTCCCAAATAACTTCACAAATATTTAATTCACCAAGTTGGCCTCTAGATCCACATAGATAATGTAACATGCTAGATCTAGGTCCCCACACGTCCAATAGTCAATCCATAACTTGAGGAATGTGACCTAGATTAAATGCACCAGTTGGCCAAGCCAAATCTCCAAGAACATCCATCGGTAACTCAAACTACCAAGCACCAGTAAATATACCGAGCAACCACACCAATTGAGCTCTCCAAGCATTACCGAGCACGAGTGTCGATCGAGCACCACAAACATCATCGAGCACCAGAAGTGTCAAGTCTCCTTCAACGACCAAGCTCCCTTCAGCAACTGAGACCTCCAATGATCGATCCACTTCAGTGACCGAGCAACAGGCATAAACACCAAGACCTCATCAGTAACTAAACACCGAGCAACAAAACACCTAGTCACCTAGTGACCAGCCTCCACTAAGATCCACCAAAACTTCCATCTGAGAATCACCACCAAGACCATTGAGCTCCATCGGTGAAGCTTAACAAACTTCAACCAAGAATCACCATCAAAGACTAAGAAATGCTAGTCTTCTATTGAGATTACCAGCCAAGTAACTGAACTCCACCAGATAGTTACCAAGACTGTTAGAATCTTCAAGCACCAAACAATAAGCTAGGATGCCACTGCATCACTCATGTCCTAGGCCAAATGAGGTAAGTCCAAAAGCTCAACACGTGCAATCTTGTAATCAATCTAGGGACCCCAAAGGGATCTCTCTACCTGTACCCTTGCATAAAGTGCTAATCCATGTGGCATACCCTGAGGTTGACCATACTGTCGAAGAACTCTATAGAAGAAAAACTACTCAATAATCAATGGTGTACGCCCAATCATCCACTGGGGCATACACATAAAGGGGAGTTTTGCTGCATCTTCTACCCATGGCTTGCATCCAAGATACAACCTCCATACAACCTAGTCCAGATCATCAATAATACATCTCCAATAATCTAACTTTCCTACATGTGCCTAGAAAATCATCCCCTCATAAATGAATGTGAATGACCACCGAGGGTCTCGTTGTCACACTGTAATAGGACATGTGATAGGGAGATGCTCCAATGTCCATAGTTATAATAAAACTACAACCATAGACAGTGCATCATTGCACTTGCAAACCACATCATGCAACTCATGATAGAGTTGTGCTAGTACACAAGATCCCTAGTCAAATATGTGAGGATGACCAATCATATCCTCAAGCTTGCAACCCCATCCAACTACAAAGTCATGACCTCATCGATCAGGAAGCAAGAATATGTCGACCAATACTCTAAGTATTGCGGGAAGAATTGGAAAAGAAGTGAACTGTGTCCATAAGATACTATCATCACCAATAGTTAGGTCACCAAATAGCCATTTACATACAATACCATCGTATACCTGATCATATTATACGATCTCACCATGTGTCAAAATATGAAGCAATCTGTACACATCCTTAGGAGTGATGGTCATCTCCCCTAGTAGAAAATGGAAGGTATTTTGATCAAAGTGCCACCTCTCTGCCATAGTTGTAAGTAATCCTTGATTCACTCATAGTCAAGGTATCGAAAGCAAGAAGGAAAGTCCACAATGACCTATCAGTCAATCCTCCTATTTGTATACACCCTAAAATGATCGCCTAGACTTTGGGCCCCATTTCTACAATTTATCAAATCCTTGAATCAATATTTTCAAATATCAACAATATCAATTATATCAATTTCCTTATTCAAATCATAATCAATTCAATATTTCCTAAGGTTTGAGCCTTATTTAATTTAAAAGAGAAAAAAAAAATTATTTAATTAAGAGAACATGCTCCTTTTTAATTAATTAAAAATCTTTTTTAATTAAATAATAAAATCACTTTATCCTAAGCCTTTATTTAATTAAAAGGAATTTTCTCCCCTTTTATTTAAATAAAAAATCTCCACTTTTCTTCTTATCCAATCTTGCACAAATAAAACATTATTCTTATTTTATAAAAAGAGAAAAAGTACTTTTTGTCTCATATGGACACTAAAGTCAACTCCTATTTTTCTATTGGAGGATATTTGTGCACAAGGATCAAGCTTCTATTTTTCTCCACCGTTGATTAAGTCTTTTGCCTCTTAATCTCAATGGTCCATTTTCATCTCATTTTTTATAAAAGGAGAGCTCTCTTCCTCATTTGCATCTTAGGTTTTCATGCTAATATTATGATGCAGGTTTTCTAAGTCATTTGGAGCTCTCTTTGAAAGACACTCTTGCAATCCAAGCTTTGAAGACTTTGTTGCATCTTATTTCATATTTGCTTTCATAGTTGCATGATAATGACATTCTTAGTGTAGATTTCCTTTTATACAATAGATTAATCTCACATAGTTTAAATAGGAGGGATTGGTCACATTTGTTCTTTCCTTTCATAGATTAGTTGCATTGTACTTTCATTTCCATAGACTAGATTGCATTCTCATTCTTAGCTTACTTGCATTGCATTGCATACATTTGGATTTCATTAGAGATATTGGCATTGTTTCCCTTTTCTTTGATTTGAAATCTCTCATTGTGTGGTTGACTAGCAAGGTCATGAGTTCATAGCTCTAGCTGAGAGCAATTTTACAAATCTTGCAACTCCATGCATAGAGAGCTATGGATCGATTTGTGAGGGCTCATTCTTGAGTTTCCTTGCATGCAATGATTCATAGAAGTGTGATATTATTTTAGCACATATTTTTGATGCCCATCGTGGGGCAACCCACCTCTTGCATGTTGGTTTTGATTATTTTTGGAGCTAACCCTTGTGCAGATTTGTTTGGAGATGGAAAACCCTAGATTTGAAAGATTTGATCATATCTCCCAAATGGCTTAGTTTTTTGGTCTAAATTTTTTTTTACAAATTGAAAAAATATTAGAGAAGCTTCAATAAAAAATTCAAAATTTTTTGAGGTATTTTTGATTTTTTATAATTTTTTCTTTATTTTTCATAAAAAATTAATTTTCAGCGCAAATTAGCATATTTTTTAGAAATTTTTACATTTTTAGAAAGTTCTTCAAATTATACAGGGGGTCTATTCATTGTTTTTTTAATTTAGAAATCATATCATAGCTCATTTGGTTGATTTATAAAAACTGGTCTATTTTGGAAAAGTGGCTCTCTAGGACACAAATGAAAAGATCTTTTCAAAATTTTGACATTTTTGGAAATCTCTCTATTTTTTTATAGAGTTATTTTTTTAATATTTTGGGTTTAGGGTTCGAATTCATGTGGTATAAGTCCAATCTTGTTGACAAGGTCAAAAATCAAAATTAAAAAAAAAGGGTATTTGATGATTAACATGCACTTATTTTTCACATGGTTCAATGCATGATGTGAGTTTTCATTTGGATTATTTGCTGGTTATTATTGCTCCTAACAATTGATTTTCAGATCTAACCACCTTAGGGTTTGCATAAGTTGAGTATACATTGCATATCTTGTTTGCTTGTTTGCTTGTCTTGTTCATTGGAAGGTTCGTAGCTTGCTTTCATGGAAAATGCTTAAAACAAACAAAAAAAAGGTAAAATCTACTAAGCACGTTGTGTTGGACTTGAGGTATTTTGTTACATCTCTACAATATTTATATTTTGAGATTAAAAATGAACCTGTCATGTGTTTGTCTTGAGTGTTTACATGCTTTCATAGAACACATTTCAATTGATGCTCTTAATGGGAAATGAATGAACATAGATTTATTTTCATACAAGTTTGTGTAAGTGAATGATTGTGTTTACACCTTAAGTAATTCTTGGTTCTAATATCAAAAATTTTATTGAGTAATTTAGGGCATGGATTCATTCCTTGTTTACATGAAGAGTTAAATGCACCACTTTGTGGACTCACTTCATGTTTACTTGGAAAGTTAAATATTCCATGGTTCAAACCCTTTTGCATTTGTGAGTAGTATTGATAAGAAACTTTAGAGTACTTTTGATTGATCTTGTTAGCTAAATTGGGTGTTGGACTCGCTTATTTTTAATCACCCCTCATTACCACCCTTTGGATGCAAGGTTAGCATTCATACATAGGGGAGGGGTCTACTTGAAAAGAGCGTTAAGTGTTCCACAAAGTTCTCCCTTTTATGCTTTCTTGATCTCATTAGTTTTCTAAGGTGTGGACTCACTTTGAGTTTGTGTGAGGAGTTAAATGTTTCACTTTTGGACTCACTTTGAGTTTGTGTGAGGAGTTAAATATTCCACTTTTGGACTCACTTTGAGTTTGTGTGACGAGTTAAATGTTCCACCTTGTGGACTCACTTCACATTCACTCGAAGAGTTAAATTTTCCACTTTTGGACTCGCTTCACATTCACTTGAAGAGTTAAATGTTCCACTTTTGGACTCACTTCACATTTACTTGAAGAGTTAAGTGTTCCACCTTTAGTGCTTTAAATACTTTTGATAGTGAATTACTTAATTTTTATTTTTAGAAGGCCTGCTTGGGGACACACCACCTCAAGGGATGACCTTAACTCCCGTGTTTTAGTAGAGTATAAATAGCAGGTGGTGAATCAAAAGACACCTCTCTTACGAATTGAGTTTGATATCACTCTTGGCTAAGCCTCAAAGAACTTTATACCTTTGAGAAGTGAAGGAGGAGATTTGGGTTACCGTCTCCCCCTGGCTGTGTGATTTTGGATTCTTCTCATCTACAGATTTGGGCCTCACGTACTTTGCGTATATCGAGGACACCTTTTAGAAAGCCACGTATATCCTTGTAGATAGCTTGTTAAGATGTTGTTGTGTTCTATGTGCCTGCTAAAACATTTTTAAGAACATACACAAGTAGAACCTTTAAG
Organism: Chamaecyparis obtusa; assembly: GCA_027943335.1. Taxonomy (NCBI): domain Eukaryota; kingdom Viridiplantae; phylum Streptophyta; class Pinopsida; order Cupressales; family Cupressaceae; genus Chamaecyparis; species Chamaecyparis obtusa. Next base: position 2,038,187 of record BSBK01006846.1, read on the forward strand.
GAATAGAAATACTAAGTCACTATCCTTGTTCATGCGCAAGGTTGCTTTGTCCCTTGCTCATTGTTTGAAGATAATTTCTTGCTTGAACTCTTTGATTGTTGTCTTATGTGCTTGATAAAATGCTAGAAATCTGTTAATGTGTCTGATTAAACCACAAAACAACTGAATTCCTGAGTTGAAACACCCAACTTTTTACAGCTTGCTCGATTTTCTATCCTGTCATTAGAGACTTGTTTTGACTTTAAATCTTTGGTTTCTACCCTCTAGGAATAGCATTAATTGGTTTACAAGGCCACTTTGGAAATAGTTGTTAGGTTAGAAGGTTATTCTTGGCGAGAAAGCTTATCTCTAGAATTGTTAGCTACATTCTTGGAGAATTTTAGTGCTCTTATTGTCCAAATCACTTTCATTTAATCAATTTCAATTATATTTTAGCCTAGTCCAACCTCCTGATTCAAAAGTGCAAGGATATTCAGCCTTTGATTTGAGCATCTCTTTGACAGTGTTGGTAAAGCCCTTTTATTTCTATCTTTTCATTTCATTTTGGACAATAGAGAACTTTGATTATCCTAGTTTGGTGTTGACACTTTGCGAGGTCACCCTATCATTAAGAATCTCTTTCTTTCATGTTAGTTACAACAAGGTACCAAGTCAATCAAGGGAAGAGACCCCCTATTGTCTTTAGCCAATTACCACCAGTTAAGACTCATCAATAGCATAAGGGAAAAGGACCCCTTTTTTATCAATCTCCTAAGAGTGAATCTGAGATTTGTTTTAATCTAAAAGGTAATCCTAGTGAAGTGAGTACCTCTTTAGCACCCATTTCATCAAGTATGGACATTAGTTACACCTTCACTCGACAACAAAGAGAAGCAATGAACTAGACTCTTGATGACATGTTTCAACGGCATAGGGGTAACATGATGTCTGCTGGGTCTGCATATGCTAGTCCACCTGGATCACCCCCGATCAACACAAGGTATCTTGATGCTCACCAATGAGTTGAGAGACATCACCAACAAACTCACTCAGATTCAGGGTCACAACACGAAGACAAGAGTAATGAGTCTAGTGACCACCACATCAATGCAACCAATGCAATTAGACAGTCAAGGCAACCTTCTCCACTTAGAGATACCTCTCGATATGCAAATATGAGATTGAAGAGCATTGAAAGGGAGAAGCAAGCCTATCTAAATGAACAAGCGGCTAAAAAGGAGAAATTTAGACAACTAGAGGAAGAGGAACCTGCATTATTGGACATAAGGAAAAGAGTCGCTCAAGAAGAATAAGATAGACTCTATGCACAACAACTCCAAAACTGATTCAATGGGAGGGGTACTAATAGTGGGACCCACTCACCCCCGTCTACTCCCTCACCAAGTCCTAAAAGAAGGTCAAGGACACCCTCAAGATCCCCAAGTCCTAGAGGTAGAAGGACTTCAAGATATGATCACCATAGGAGACAGTCACCTCCTAGACTTTCAAAGAAACCCTCCCAATGAGTACATCATGGCTCACAACATGGAGGAAGTTATGCCAACTTCGATCATATAGATTTTATGACTATGTAACAAGAACCATCCTTTCAAGCATATGTAGAAAGGTATGTGGAACAAAACAAGGATCAGTTCCTAGAAAGTCTCATCAATAAAGGTGCTAAGGTCCCATATAATTTTGATGTGGACCGAAAGGTAAAGAAGCAAGATCCATCAACTAATGAGGTGATCAAACAATTTCAAAAGGATATAGAAAGGATGAGGGCTCCTAAGAGCACATTTAATTTGGACTCCATATGTCCCAACCCAATTGACAAGAGTGTGGTGTTGGTTGAGTTTCCTAAGAAAGTTGAGTTTCCAACCTATGACAAATATGATGGTGTTGGTGACCCTCATGACCATGTTAGATAGTTCTACATAATGAGTTTTTCTTTTCACCATGAAGACTCCTACTTGATGAGATTATTCCCAAGGAGTCTCAAGGGTCAAGCCATAGAGTGGTTTACTAACCTTACTCCTCCAGTTTAGACATTTAGAGAGCTTTTGGAAAGATTTGTTCAACATTTTGCTTACAACTTATCAAGGTTGATCACCATGCTTGATTTGTGCAAACTCAAGCAGAATCAAGGGGAATCCTTTGTTACCTTTCTAGAAAGATGGAGACTTTTGTGCTCAAAATATCCAAGGACAATTCTTGAGGAGGAAAGAATAGACATCATTGTGAGCAACTTGGTACTAGAATTAAGGTATGAAGTAAGAAAGATCCCATTTAATTCTTTTGATACCATGGTAGAAGTGGCATGTCGCATAGAGGATGTCCTAAAAGAACAAGGAATTTTGGCCAAAACAACTAATAACAACAATGGCCAAAACAACAATAATAATGGTAATAAGGACAAAAAGAACTCCTATTGGAATAAGAATAAGCAAGTGGTCAATGATGGAGTTGTTGACTCATCACAACCTAAGAATGAAGGAGTTCTTAATCTCTCTAATGTAGTCCAAGCCATGAAGTTGCAAACATCTTCAGCACAACAAGAAAATAAACCCAAGTATCAAGGGAGACCTAAAACAGAAAAGAGACAATTTACCAAACTTGGGGACTCCTATGCAGATGTTTTCAAGATGTTAATTGCTCATAATTTGGCACAACCTCAAGATCCTACAAAGTTCCGCATACTGGATCCTAAACCTCATTGGTGGGATGAGAAGGCTTTCTGTGTCTTTCACAATGGAATTGGACATGATATCAAAAATTGTTTTAAACTTAAGCATTTTGTCCAAGATCTTATTGAAAGTGGAAGATTACAAGTTGATGGTTTAACCACTAATGTGGATCACAAATATTTTAAAGAACCCTTGCCCAAATATGAGAAAGGAGAGAATTCTAACAACAAGAACGACAAGGCTGCTATCAACTACACCTACACAAATGCTGAAAATTTTATCAATATGCTTGAAGTTGTTGATGATAATGTCAACATGATGAGAGGGAAAGACCCTTATGGATATGATGTGGATTCAACTCCTATGCCTGATGAAGGACCCATTGTGGTACTAAGAGGTCCTCACTCACAAAGGATGTCTCAACCCCTCAATGTAGTCACTAGGAGTCAGTCTCAAGCTCCCATTGTTATTAGAGGTCCTAACTCTAGTAAGTCTAAGCAGCCAGTGTCAAAAGGTGTTCTTCCTAAATCTGTTGTTGGTCCTGAGTTGAATTATAATCTTGTTGACCAATTACAATGTACACCAATGCAGATTTCAATCTTTGAGCTTTTGGAATTGTCCCCTAAGCATAAGCGTGTCCTTGAGGATGCTTTGCGAGCGGCTAATGTCCCTAATGATATAGATGTAGATCAATTCCATAATGTAGTCAACCACTTGGCTAGCCCTCACTACCTTACATTCTCAGAAGAAGATGACAAGTCATTAAGCCACCCACACAATTTGGCCCTTCATATAGAGGTTATGATCCACAAGACCCGTGTCAGGCGCGTGTTGATAGATGGGGGTGTTGGGCTTAATATTTGTTCTTTGAGCTTATTGAAGGCCTTGTGTTATTCAGAAGAAGTCATTGACACAAGGAAGAAGATAACTATCAAGGCTTATGATGAAGCAGAATGTAGTTCTAAAGGATTGGTTGTTCTTCCTATTTGAATTGGTCCTGTAGAGAAAGATATTTTGTTTCAGATTGTTGATGCCAGTCCTTTGGCTTACAATATTTTGTTGGGTAGACCTTAGATACATGAGATGCAAATAGTCCCATCTACTTATCATCAGTGCATGAAGTTCCCTTACAATGGAGTAGAAGTTTGCATACCTGGGGATAGCACATTGTCAGCCAACACAATTTCAGCAGGGTCTCACATTCCTTTGAATAGGGAGGCTGACACTTTTGATACTACATTTGAACAATGCAAAGACAAATTCAAAGCCATGGATCTTGGCATGGGGGATTACAAAATTGATTCATTCACAAAATTTCCAATTTCCCCTAGGTTTTATGGCAAACCTTCTCAAGATATGAAGCCCTCGTCTTCAACCATGACATTGTTCGACAAGTTTGTAGAATCCTCAGTTTTGATTCAAGAGGAAAAAGAAGAGGTTGTCATTAGGGATTGGATTTACTGAGAGGAGAAATACCGACATAATGAGGATTTTGCACCTTCTCCTCGAGCTTATGGGAGAGGGTATACATTGGTCAAGAATATGGGTTATCTAGGACATGGTCCCCTTAGTCATCGGTTGGATGCCAAAGCCGAACCTCTTAACCATGCCCTTTTTGGATGAAGGAATAAGTGAACAGTTGGCTTAGGTTTTGCAAATAAGAAACAGAAAAGTGTCCCTGTCTTAGCTGCGACGAACAGTGACAATGACTCAGACTACACACCTAATCTCTCTAATCAGCAAGACATGTCTGATGATTGGGTGCCTTCAACAAATCTCCTTTGGGGAGATTCAAAATATTTGACAATTGATAGTCCTACTATCCTAGCTTCGACGAATAGTGACTATATGAATGCTAGATTGACAATGGAAAGTGTTGCTATCCTAGCTATGATGGATAGTAATAATGCTAGTGCTAGAGAAAGAGAAACCTTTCCTAACCTTGAGGCTTCTACATCACAAGGCCCAAATAATGATTCAGAGATAGACTCACATGAGTTCGAATGGGACTCACTTTTAGATGCAACAGTTGATTTGGACATGGATGTTGTCCATACTTATAGTACTCAACCCGATGTGACCAACGAGCCTAGTGTAGGACTAGAGGATTAGACTCCTCGAATTGCCTTAGTGGACGATGCTTTGTTTGGTAGGATAAATCTTGATTTAGGTATCTTAGAAGGAGACTTGATGAATCCCAATTGTATGGTCACCAGAGATAACACCTTCCACATACACAATGTTGAACCAGTCATTGACCTATCCCTTGTTCATTTCCACCTAATTGATTGGTCTCAACGTCACCAAGTGCCTTAGCTCTTAAACTTTCAGAATGACTATGAAATTGCCTGTTATCTAAATGCTCTTGAACCTGTAGTCTCTTCCACTAGTGAACCAACAAAAAGTATGACAAAGCTTGATATTAAGTACCTCAGTCTAAAAAAAAATAAAAAGAAAAAAAAAATGGTTCTGATGGCGAAAACCACTTTGTGGCGGTGTCAAAATCCAAAATAGTAAAAATAAATGACGTATCCGATGGTGAAAACCTCTTTGAGGCACCTAAGGATGGGGTACTTAATAACTTGCCAAGTTACTTCCAAGACAGGTCATCAATTCTCATTGAGCCCACACAACCAGTGAATTTGAATATAGAAGAGGCTCCCCAAATAGTGCACCTAGCTCAGTCTCTATCAGTTGAAGAAAAAGAGGCATATACAAAGTTTTTGCAAAAGAAGAAAATCAACTTTGCTTGGACATATTCCGATATGCCAATGCTTGACACTGATCTTATTATGCATCATCTATCTATAGCTCTAGGAATAAAACTGATCAAACAAAGGTTGAGAAAAATGCACCCTCACGTAGCTCTTCTTGTTAAAGCTGAATTAGAAAAGCTCTAACGCGCAAGATTCATTCGAGCTATTGACTATGCTGAGTGGATCTCCAATATTGTTCCAGTTTCAAAACATGATGGGTCCATTCACATTTGCACAGACTTTAGAGACCTCAACAAAGCATGCCCAAAGGATGACTTTCCACTCCCAAAAATAGACATGATAGTGGATATGACGGTGGGTTATGAGATATATTCCTTAATGGATGGGTTTTTCGAATATAACTAGATAAAAATAGCTCCCGAAGATGAAGAGAAAACAACTTTCACATGTGCATGGGGAACCTATTGTTGGAACGTCATGCCATTTGGCCTAAAGAATGTAGGAGCAACATACCAACGAGCTATGACCACAATTTTTCATGATATGATGCGTAAGAACATGGAAGATTATGTGGATGATACTTTGGCTAAATCTAGGAAACGGGATACACACCTCGACGATTTGGAAGTGATTCTAGATCGCATGGAATAGTCTCAACTTAGATTGAATCCAAAAAAGTGTGCATTTGGAGTTACCTCAGGTAAACTTCTAGGATTCATAATTTCAGCAAAAGTAATAGAGGTTGATCCTGAAAAGGTCCAAGCTATCTTAGATATGCCACCTCCAAAGAACATAAGTCAAATGAGAAGTCTTCAAGGATGACTCCAATCTATACGGAGGTTTATTTCACAACTTGCAGATAGAGCACAACCTTTCAATAAAACATTGCATAAGGGAGTCACATGTGTGTGGAAGGAGGATTGCCAAAAGAGCGTTGATCAAATAAAATAGTATTTGGCTAATCCTCCAATTTTGATGCCTCCTATTCCAAGGAAACCATTGATTTTGTACATTTCAACAATAGAGTCTTCCTTGGGGGCATTGTTGGCTCAATTAGATGACACTGGGAAAGAAAGGGCCATATACTACATTAGTCATACTCTAGTATCTTATGAGATCAATTATAATAACATTGAGAAGTCTTGTCTTGCAGTAGTGTTTGCTTCCCAAAAGTTGCAACACTATATGCTTGCTCATACTATACATTTGGTTGCAAAAATTGATCCTCTTAAGTACTTGCTTAGTAAGGCTGCCCTTACGGGTAGACTTGCTAAGTGGATGATGGTTTTATCTGAGTTTGATATAAAGTACATTGAGAGAAAGGCCATAAAAGGGCAAGCTATTGCTGATCAGTTAGCTGATTTTCTAGTTAAGGATAGTGTGCCTATTCAGGTACAGTTCCCAGATGAACACATTCTATACATGACCACTTGCACTTGGAAGATGTTCTTTGATGGTTCCAACATGCAAAATGGATCAGGTGCGGGAGTATTGTTTGTTTCTCCTCATGGGTACAATATACCAAAATCCTACAAAATTTTATTCCCATGTACAAACAATATTGCAGAATATGAAGCATTAACCAATGGATTGAAACTAGCTATAGAATGGAATATAATAGAGTTGCATGTCTTTGGGGATTCACAATTAATTATCAACCAAGTCAATGAAGAGTATCAAACCAAAGATGATAAATTGATGCCTTACAAAAAGATGGTTCATTCATTGAGACGTTACTTTACGTTTGTGACATTTCAACAGATCCCTAGAGCAGAAAACAAAGCTGTAGATGCTATGGCTACATTAGCTTCCCTCCTACAGTTGGAACAACATGAATCTAGATTTGAATTCCTGGTGGAAGAGCTACACTACCCCATATTTGACTCATCTGAAAGCAATGTCATTTGTACCCTTGTCACACATGAGTCTTCCCACTATGGTGCTATCTATTCATATCTACATGATGGCATCATCCCTGACACTTTCAATCATTCTGAATGTCGAAACCTCATCTGTAACACCTCTCGCCACACCCTTATCTTTGGTGATTTATATAGGAGGGGTTTAGAAGGGACACTTCTTAGGTGCTTGGAAAAGGAGGAATTCAACCAAGCGTTAGTTGACATTCACAAGGGCATTTGTGGTGGACACTCTAATGGTCTTTCCATGGCCTGAAGGTTGCTTAGGGCAGGGTATTACTAGCCCACAATGCAAACTGATGTAGTAGTTTTCTCTAAATCTTGTGAGAAATGTCAAAAACATGGAAACCTAATTCACACTCCAGGGAGGGAGCTAATTCCTTCTATTTCTCATTGGCCATTTCAGCACTAGGCCTTTGACCTTGTTGGGAAAATTCACCCCAACTCATCAGGTGGACATAAGTTTATCATCACAGCTACTAATTATTTCACGAAATGGGTAGAGGCAGTCCCTCTTTCTGTTGCCTCAGGCAAAATAGTTTCTCTATTTATTCTGAATCATATTATTTGCCGATTTGGAGTGCCTTTTGAGATTATTAATGATAATGGAGGTCAATTCAAGAATAAGGACCTAAAGCATTTATGCAAGAAGTTTAAAATTAAGCAACATTGATCCTCCATCTATTTTCCACAGGGAAATGGACAGGCAGAAGCCTCTAATTAAACCATTCTTAAAATCCTTCATAGAACAGTACACAAGAATGGTAGGGATTGGCACTTACAAATCAATCCGGCACTATGGGCCTATAGAACTAGCATTCGTACACCTACAGGAGCTACTACTTTTGCTCTTACCTATGGCACTAAAGCAGTGTTACCTTTAGAAGTAGAAATACCTTCACTTAGAGTCTCTCTCAAAGGTTTGATTACAGATGAGGATTATCGTGCCATGAGGTTACAAGAACTAGAACTTCTAGATGAGAAGCGTAAGGCTTCCTTTGATCACATGAGAGTATATCAGAAGCGTATGTCCAAAGCATTCAACAAGAAGGTTCACCCTAGGGAATTTCAGATAGGTGATCTTGTTTTGAGAGAGAAGCCTAAGAATCAACAAAACAAAGAACAAAAGGGAAAGTTCAAACCTAATTGGCTTGGACCATACATTATTACAACAACTTTTGGTACAGGTGCATATTTACTGTTGAATGAAGATGGAGAACAGCTCGCTGAGCCCATCAACATTTTGCACCTAAAGAAGTTCTATCCTTGATGCCCATTTTTGTTTGGGGGCATCCTTTGTACATATTTTATGATCTTGAAAAAAAAATACCAAAAAAAATTGATATATGATGCTGAAAAAATCCTAAAAAGCATAAAAAGTCTTGAAAAAAATACAAAAAAAAATTCAAAAAATTAAAATTTTTTTTTAAAAAAAACATAGAAAAAGTGCCTTGGTGAAAACTTGGAAATAGGCGCCTTGGTAGCAAAAATACAAAAAAAGAAAACTAATCAAAAAATGAAAAAAAGATTCCAAGTGGTGAAAACCTGGAAACAGACGCTACTTGAGGCCTTTGCACTCCTATTTGTTAGCATGCGTCCTCGACACTGAATCGTTCTCCATCATGTCTTGACCTTATTTGGCATAGTTTGGAATTGGTCTTTATCTTTGTCTAGGGGGGATAACTATTAGCATAGGTCCTTTAGGTGCGTTTGTCTCTTGGGGCATTTCACAACAGGTGTTTTTCAACACCACCCCAGACAGTGTTTTTCAACACTACCCTTGCATCGAGTGTTTCTTAACACTTATCAGATGTCTTACCCAATAGTCTAAGTATGATGTGATATTTCTCATTGACATATGTGATAACCAGAGTCTAACTCTATGACCAACACACACGCACTTAGACAATCAACTCGCTTGAGATATGTTGACTTTATTTTTCTTTGTGTGTTGTCTATGAGGATTTCTTTGATGAGTGGTCTCTCCCTGAGAAGTTTTCGATGATGCATAGCTAGAAGACTGAGGGTATGAGAACATGTTTTCTTTCTTTATCTACTTATGTGTATATTTTGTTGATCTTAACTATCATGAGCATTTATGCTGGTCTTACTTGACACTATGGATTGACAAGGTATTATCCTTGACTGTTTTGCGAGTGCATGCTTCTAGTTATCCTAACTTTCACGTGTCTTGATACAAGCATAATCTCGCCATATCAAACTTAGCTAATCTCACTGCATTAGTCATCTTGACCTCCATGTCTTTGATGCCTAGGTGGGATTTCCACATTTCTATCTGATGAAGATCATATTCATATCCACATAGTTATGCTAGTGTGCATTGTATGATCTTACGACGCTACCAATAATGCTCGATGATGATAATTAGATGTCTATAGGCATTGTGACCTTGAAAGTCAACCACTTTCATAGTAGCTTGCATTCTTAGGTTCATCATAGTTTAGTTTTTGCATCTTGCATATGGAGAGAGCTCTCCTTTTTATCATCTACAAACTAGTTGATCAACTGTGCTCATTTTCTAATTCTTCTTGATCATATCTTTCATTTTTGGTCTTTCATATCACATCATTTTCTATCCATTTTCAGACTTGAAATTAAAATCCGAGTCACGTTTCCAAGTTTTCTCATTCTTCTATGCAGTTGACTGACCTTTTGAGGCATAATTCTTCGATCTTTGATGGAATTTCTTCCCTTTCATGTCTTTCAAACTTCTATTCTTTCATTCACCCCACTTCTTTTCTTCTAATTCATCACTGGGGCATGTTTTCATTGTCTAATGGTTATCCTGTTATCATTTATCTTTGATTGTGATTTCATTATGATTTGATCATCTTTATCAATTTTCTGCTTCTCCTCTACCTGATTTCGATTTCGATTCCGAGGGGGCAATACCTATTGGATTTTAATCATTGATTCCTTGATTTTCTTGATTCAGCTATCTTTCTGTGAGCTTTCACTCAAGCTTGAGATTCTTATCTCTTATTTTGGATATGATCCCGAATCGACCTCATGTCCAGAATCCTTTGTTTATGTTTTGTCTGGATGTGATCCTGAATCGACCTCACATCTGAGTTGTTTTGTGATCCCAAATCAATCTCACATTTCAAATTCATTCTTTGACTACATGTGATCCCAAATCGATCTCACATTAGTCAAAGAGGGGCAAATGTATACACCCTAAAATGGTTGCCTAGACTTTGGGCCCCATTTCTGTAATTTATTAAATCCCTGAATCAATATTTTCAAAAATCAACAATATCAATTATATCAATTTTCTTGATCAAATCATAATCAATTCAATATTTCCTAAGGTTTGAGCCTTATTTAATTTATAAGAGAAAAAAAAAAATTTATTTAATTAAGAGAACATGCTCCCTTTTAATTAATTAAAAATCTCTTTTAATTAAATAATAAAATCACTTTATCCTAAGCCTTTATTTAATTAAAAGGAATTTCCTCCCCTTTTATTTAAATAAAAAATCCCCACTTTTCTTCTTATCCTATGTTGCACAAATAAAGCATTATTCTTATTTTATAAAAAGAGAAAAAGTACTTTTTGTTTCATATGGACACTAAAGTCAACTCCTATTTTCCTATTGGAGGATATTTGTGCACAAGGATCAAGCTTCTATTTTTCTCCACCGTTGATTAAGTCTTTTGCCTCTTAATCTCAATGGTCCATTTTCATCTCATTTCTTATAAAAGGAGAGCTCTCTTCCTCATTTGCATCTTAGGTTTTCATGCTAATATTATGCTATAGGTTTTCTAGGTCATTTGGAGCTCTTTTTTAAGACACTCTTGCAATCCAAGCTTTGAAGACTTTGTTGCATCTCATTTCATATTTGCTTTCATAGTTGCATGATAATGACATTCTTAGTGTAGATTTCCTTTTATACAATAGATTAATCTCACATAGTCTAAATAGGAGGGATTGGTCACATTTGTTCTTTCCTTTCATAGATTAGTTGCATTGTACTTCCATTTCCATATACTAGATTGCATTCTCATTCTTAGCTTACTTGCATTGCATTGCATACATTTGGATTTCATTAGAGATATTGGCATTGTTGCCCTTGTCTTTGATTTGGAATCTCTCATTGTGTGGTTGACTAGCAAGGTCATGAGTTCATAGCTCTAGCTGAGAGCACTGTTAGAAATCTTGTAACTCCATGCATAAAGAGCTATGGATCAATTTGTGAGGGCTCATTCTTGAGTTTCCTTGCATGCAATGATTCATAGAAGTGTGACAACATTTTAGCACACACTATCCACTGAGATCGTCGATCATCTCGAAAGGTAATGGGAATAACCCTCGGATGGCTAAATTTTGAAGGGGAGCCTATGGAAGCAAGTTAACATCACATCAGTAATCAAAATCATCTAATGTTGAATCATCACAAGTTAATCAACATCCTAAACCTATCAAACCACTATCAATTTTCCTAAGTCTACTCAAAAAGGGCAGAAAATTCATCATCACAATCAACCAACCAATCAAGATTGACAATCAAAATTCATCATGACATGATTAGAACTGACACCAAATGACTTGTTTCATCACATGACTCATAATTGACTGATGGACGCAACAACTAGGTAAGAAAACTGACTAAAAGACCTTTAAAAGTGTAAAAAGGGGTGTACGCGCTATTTCATTGCTTGTATGCACTAAAAGGCATATGTGCCATTAAAAAGTTTAAACACACTACTTAAACTATCAAATGCGCTACAACAATGTGTACGCGCTACATGAATTACTTGTATGCGCTACAAAAAGTGTCAAATACGCAGATTAAATCATACGCACTACAAAAAATTGTAAATGAGAAATCCTAACCTAGGGTTCTTGGTTGTACGTGATACTGAAATGTTTGAATGTGCTACGAAAAACCACAAATGCGCTAAAAGAAATTTGTACACGCTACTAAAATGGGCGTACGTGCTATTTCTTTAAAAACTAGAAAAATATATATTTTTATCTAGAAAAAACTATTTTTTTAAAATTAAATGCATTAAATTAACACGAGAGGTTTCTAGGGGTACTTACCAGAGGTCCATAGTCCAGTGGCCACTGATAACATCAACCGCACTCAAATATGTGCTCCCTGTATGGCACCACCATCTTCATAGCTCAGAGGAGTCAAAAGGAAAATAGTGAAATGGAGAGGTGAAAATGAAAAGTAAAATTGACTTTTCACCCCTATATATAGCCATTTGACCTAAAATGGGTGCTATTTAGCAAAAAAATGACCCATGACCCAAATTGAGCACCTAATCAGCCAAATCAGGGGCATTTGTCATCAGATCATCTTAAAAACAATATTAGAATTGAAATCAAAATTTAATGCAAAATTGAAAATATTCAACGAAAATGATAAAAAAAATGCAAAAAAATTCACCATGATCAAATTTCATTTCATTTATGAGGGGGAATACACTCGGATCATCAACAACATCATCGACATAATCAAATCAGTGACTAAATCTTTAAACATAAAATTTGTTTGCATTCATTAGTAGGGCATCGAAATTGGCAAATCAGGTCAAATCGAGCATCGCATCAAAGATCCATCATCGAAACGACCATCGAGAACATTAATCAATTAGGACTTCATCAGAGAATCTACATCTATCATCAAAAGCGACATTGATAATCAAAATCAAGAATCTACATCAGGACATTGGACATTCTTTAAACCAATGCACTTCACACGTTGATTCAAAGAGGGGCATTTGTAATCACCTAAAATTGGTCAAGATCAAATCAAGTGATCAACTAAGGCAAAATCAAGGCATTAATTGTAATCAAGCCAAAATCAAATAATAATTAAAAATCAAAAGCCAATTAAATCAAATAAATCAAGATAAATCAATTAATTATGAAATTAATCTAATTAATTGTATAGTTCAATTAAAAATAAAATCAACCCATTTAAGGGGTACACATGGCTAAACAAATCAATTCAATTCAATTAATTAATTCATATTTTCCCTCATTCACCACATGGGAGGAAATTACCTCAACCAATAGGAATTGAGAGTTGGACTCACATGGATCAAGCTAAAATCAAATCTCAATCACTCATAAGGTGAGAGCATCTTGACCACGTATTTTGTCTCATTGTCCCAAGCTTTGAGGACAAAACATTAAAATTATCCCAAATTTGAAACCATGGACTAAACCTTAACCTAATCATGATTAACTCAAGTCCACCCCTATACTTGCAAAAATATATAAAATCAAGGTTAAAATCAGGAGAATGGATCCACATATCTGAGAATTGCATCCAAGTTATTGAGAATTTAAGCTAGATAGACATTTTTAGGCATAATTAAGCATAGTTTCATTGAAATAGGCTTGAATTGTGTAATCTTTATCAATTTTCTCATTTTAGGAATGTCACTAATGGAAGCTTGCTGAGAGGTTTGCATTAGCATTCTTAATTAGAGATCCATAAAGTGCTTATTGACTTTATTTGCATTAAATAGTTCACTAATTGTGGTAATTTAGTTTATTTTGTTCAATTATAGTCAAACTAACTCTATGAAGGTATTTTCCTAGTACACATTTACAATGGTGATTTGGGGTTTTGTGCCTTTTACTAGCTTTGAGCACCAATAGTCATTGTCTTGGTTGTGATTCCTTTTTGGGGGAAGCCTTGGAATATGTTTGAAGCTATTATTACAATTGCTCATGTTGAGGTCTCTTGTGTCCTTTTGATCCATAGCTTTTCTATGGTGATTGAAGGTGTGGCAAAATGTTGTGGTAGCATATTCTCAGTGAGGGTTACTTCTATGTTTGTCTTAGTTGATGAGATTGTGATGGTCCTGTAAAGAATAACAAAAATGAATGTGGTTGGTTATGTTGATGTGTTCACCAACATGTAAATAATATCCTTTACATATAGAAGAGTTGGGGAAGGTAAGATTCTCATCTTAACCCCAAATTCCCAAAGGAAAGATCCAAATTGATTAACCACAAGAAAATGGTCAATGCATAAATGAATCAATTGATTAGTAATAAGAAGAAAGAGGAAAACCTTACATTTTGTTTTGGAAGAGAGTATTAAAATCTTAATTTAAATGAATTGAAGACAATTACTAACCTCAAAGTATAGTAGATTTGGAAATTACTATTTTCTGGTGTCTGTACTGAGTTTTTGGAAATTCTACAACTTGCCCTAGCCTGGAAACATAGAGATGAAGAAAATCCAAAATTTTTTATTTTTTTTGAGCCAAGTCAACCTTGACCCAAATACAGGGGTGCAATTGTGCCCCTTTATGTTGACCTTGACCTGCACTGCTCCGACGAAAATTATGTTCGCAGATCCTGAAAGTTTTCTGAAAAGGGTATCCGAATCTATTTTGTAATTCATTGTTATGCACCTGCACCTACAAGAAAAATGGTTTTGTTGTTTGGATGAGGGGTTTGCCTTGGTCAAACCTCGATTTTGGAATTAACCTTGAAATAGAATTGAAATTGTAGTAATAAACAAAGTAAATAGAATAATTCACCTTGCTTATGTTGAAACCCTTGTGGAGGATTCAAATCCTTGAATCCACAAGTATGAATGCTCCAAATGGATGTAAAATTGTAGGATGTAGGATGTCTCAAATCAATTGCCTTTAGATCTTCAACACCAATCTTGAATGTATCTTGGAATAGGAAGAAGCTTGAATGGATATGGATGGAGAAATCTTCAACAAGAGGGCTCCATAGAGCTTGAATCCTTCAATGGCTACCAATGAATCTCCTTGATGAATTGAATCTTAAATGCTTGAATGCTCACTTTGATAAATTATGCATAGATGATCCTCTCTTTTATCTCCTTCTCTTTTCCTCTTCTTTTCTTTCTCTTTTCCTCCCTAAAATGAGAGGAGAAGGCTTCCTTATATACTAGTCTAGGATACCAACTTCTAGAGAGGCCGACATATGAGAAATAAATTCCCATTAGGCTCATACCCTTAGAAGTGGACCTATATTAAATGTATTTTAAGAGTCATCATTTCAAAGCCTGAAGCAACCGACCCGGAAGTGGGAAAGAATTCTTTCCAAACCCCGACATCCAAAAATCTTTGGAATTTGAAATTTAGACCTTGGGTCAAGATCGAGGTCACCTTGACCTTGAGGTCGAGAACCTCAAAATCTCAAAGTAGGATACCAAAAATAGGTAGGAAAGAAGTGGAAAATAGGGCAGGACAAGGGAAAAACTAGATCCAAGTCAAAGACCCATTCAAGGCATTTGACATGACCCCAAACCACTTACTCAGAGGACTAAACCAATCCTAAATGGAAGTGCTTCCATTTTCTGACGATACAACTCATACTCTTAATGGGGCTAGGAAATATCTATTGGTCTTCAATGTTGCTCCTTGTTATAAACTTGAAGAAGGTGGCTAACCTAGTTTCTAATGTGGAGTTTTTTTGCCTATTGGGGCTAGGTTGTGATGGAAGTTGCTAATACTATTGGGGTTATTTTTCTTTTTCTTTTTAGACTATCCATTTTAGCAAGTAAGGACACTAGTCTTGTTTTTTTCTAGAGGAAAGTTGCTTGTTGATAGTTTTCAAGGGAACGTATTGGTCAATGGTTTTTCTTGGTTGAAGTTTGAAGCATACTTTTGGGTTTTTATCATCCGCGATGAGAAGAGGTATGCTTTTTGGCCATGGTGAGGGTTTGGAACATTCAATTTTCTTTCGCCTCTTTCACGATTTGTATAGAAAGTGGAAGTGTCTCCATGGAGGTGGGGACTTGCTTCATGAAGGAGGATGTTTGCAACTTTTTGTGGTTTTCTCCTCTTTGTGTTTGCATGGACAAGGGATAGATTTTTTTTAGGTACTCCATTCTGAAAGTATCTTCCTTTTCTGCTCCTATCAAGGTGGGATCCTTCCCTATTGAGGTGAAAAAGATTACTGTAGTTGGGGGATGGACTTTTTGGTGGGACGTTGTTGGTTTTTACTTTGGAATGGTTTTAGATACCAAGTTATTATCCAATGTGAAGCCTTTGGGAGCCTTTAAAAATCCTTCTATTTGTCCACCCCATTTGATGGGTTGTTGGTCGTGTGTTGTTAAAGGCATTTGACCTCTATACTGTAAGTGGTTAATTATGGCACTTGTTCTCTAAGTGGTCTATTTAAGGAAGGATAGTATTTATGCTGATTGTAAGCCCTTGTGGCCTTGACATGTATCATCCAACACCTTTGTTAATGTGTTGTTGATCTCCTGACAACCCCTACACTAGTTGTGTAAGGGTCACCCCCTTGTCTAGCTACTAATTTTAATCAAAAATAAATTAAGCCTTACATTATAACATTGTTTCAAATTCTTCTTCTTTACAAATGATAACAATGCTAAATCTCATCACAATCCAAATCAAGATGATTATTGTCCTATCTTATTTATGGTAACAATAATATTCTCTATTACAATGGTGATACAACTCTTATAAGATACATCCATTTCAATTAAATTAGTACTTTACTTTCTTATAATTTAAAAAAAAATTGTAATAAGCTTACTATAGATGTTAATATTTATCATATTTACATCAATTTTATGTCCATTTATATTTATTTATTTTTAATCGATACTTTGTTTCCTCATAATCTTATAACTACTTTATATTATAATTTTAATATTGGGATGTGAGCTTCTAAATACAATTGTGTATTAGATATTAAAAATAAGACATAATTATATATGTCATCTCATTAAAAGAATTAAATTATCTATAATTTCAATAATATTCAATTAAAGCTCCCAATTAATTAAATAAATAAATTTATATAATTCATAAAACCATAATTTTAAAGATTTTTTATTATAAAACTTTCACATAATTCAAAACTAAAAACTTTATTACCATGACATTAATTAAATTTTCTTTTTAGACTACAAGAATCAGGTGAGGTCTATGGGGCCCGATAGAATGCACAACCCCATAGTGTATTTTACAAGGGTAACTATGGAGTCGTGCATTCTAAGGAATCATGTAGCCCCTTATAAACTAGAGTGCAATGGGTAAAATTTTTAACATAATAGATGATGCTAGTGCAACACATCTTCTAGTACCATTAGAAGAAATCGGATCTCATGCCTTCATACTGTGGACTAGGCTTTTGAGGATACCTGTTTTGAAAGCTTCAAGCCAAACAAACGTTAGATTTTAACCTAGCATGAAATCAATCCAAAACAAAGAAGCTCTAAGCTAAGCCACCTCAGATTGAGCTAAAACAGGTGCACCCAAGCACTGTTTGATTTGCTCTTGCTTAAGGGATGTGGGTGTGCTCTCTAAGCACTTGGAGCATACTCTAATGCATTTTAGGATGGATTGAGATCCATAAAAACCTCATAAATGACACAAAAGAGGTATAGAACACCTGATTTTCCCCTAAGGCCTCAAGGATCCAAATGATGCTGAAATGAAGATTAAGCTACATGATGTTTATGCTAAGATTGATTTTAAACCAAATAGAGATGTGATATGGATGATATGCTATGCAAAACAATGAAATAAACTATGTTAATCCATTATTACTAAGCTATGATGTGTTTTAAGAAAGCTTGAAAATGATGAAAAACTAACAATTAGTATTGATTATGCTAAGTCTAGAGCTAAATGAGCATGATAACAATACTTAAAAATAAAGGTGAATGGGTGCTTTGCTCTTAGAAATGAGGAGTACTTATAGGCTTTTGGAAGGGCTTGGGTTAGGAGGATAGGTTAGGGTTTGGGGTAAGGTTAGGGTTTGAGTCAAAGGGGATAAGGATAAAGACTTTCTAGAAGAGTCTAGGCTTTGGATGAGGATAAAGACTTTCTAGAAAAGTCTAGGCTTTCTAAGGATAAACATGGAATTTAGGAAATAAATAAAGTTTTATTTATCTCAAAGGCTTTAAGGAGTTTGAGGCTCATTAGGGGAAGGGTTTGACTAAGAGTCAAAGGAGACTTAGATTAGCTTAGGGAAAGTAGGTAATTTCCCCTAAATGGGTTTAGGGAAGGATTAGGAAAGTTCTAGAAGAGTCTAGAGTTTTCCTAGGGTAAATTAGGAATTGAGGATTAATATTTAATCTGAATTCCTAATTTACCCTAGGAAAACTCTAGACTCTTCTAGAACTTTCCTAATCCTTCCCTGAACCCATTTAGGGGAAATTACCTACTTTCCAAGCTAATCTAAGTCTCCTTTGACTCTTAGTCAAACCCTTCCCCTAATGAGCCTCAAACTCCTTAAAGCCTTTGAGATAAATAAAACTTTATTTATTTCTTAAATTTCATGTTTATCCTTAGAAAGCCTAGACTTTTCTAGAAAGTCTTTATCCTCATCCAAAGCCTAGACTCTTCTAGAAAGTCTTCATCCTTATCCCCTTTGACACAAACCCTAACCTATCCTCCTAACCCAAGCCCATCCAAAAGCCTATAAGTACTCCTCATTTCTAAGAGCAAAGCACCCATTCACCTTTATTTTCAAGCATTGTTATCATGCTCATTTAGCTCTAGACTTAGCATAATCAATACTAATTGTTAGTTTTTCATCATTTTCAAGCTTTCTTAAAACACATCATAGCTTAGTAATAATGGATTAACATAGTTTATTTCATTGTTTTTATTAGCATATCATCCATATCACATCTCTATTTGGTTTAAAATCAATCTTAGCATAAATATCATGTAGCTTAATCTTCATTTCAGCATCATTTGGATCCTTGAGGCCTTAGGGGCAAATCAGGTGTTCTATACCTGTTTTGTGTCATTTATGAGGTTTTCATGGATCTCAATCCATCCTAAAATGCATTAGAGTATGCTCCAAGTGCTTAGAGAGCACACCCACATCCTTTAAGCAAGAGCAAATCAAACAGTGCTTGGGTGCACCTGTTTTAGCTCAATCTGAGGTGGCTTAGCTTAGAGCTTCTTTGTTTTGGATTGATTTCATGCTAGGTTAAAATCTAACATTTGTTTGGCTTGAAGCTTTCAAAACAGGTATCCTCAAAAACCTAGTCCACATTCTGGCACGCCTGGTGGGACCCCTGTCCTGATCAACTACTCGGAAATCGACTTTTCTTGGCCATTTTTCTTATCTTCTTCTCAAAAATCTGAGTTGTAACATTTATTCTCGGTCCAAATTGTGCATTTGTTGTCTACAACTGCGCTTTTGTACAAAAATTTGTAAAGTTGCACATTTATCCTTTAAAATTGCGCATTTATAAGTTAAATTGCGCATTTGTCCTGATTTGCTGCACATTTGTCCTGATTTGCTACGCATTTGTCATGATTTATTGCGCATATGTCAAACAGAGCTGCGCATATGTATTTTGTAAAAAACTTGCATTTTGACAACATTCTAGCAGAATAGGTGTAGTTGCGCATGCATTCTCTGTTGCTGCGCATATGTGCAAAATTTGGATTTCCTGTTACTGCGCATATGTTCAGATTCCCGACGCATTTGTTCACTGTTCCTGCGCATCCATTCCAATGAGCAGTAAACTGGTGTTTTTTAAGTATTTTAATTTGGTTTTTTTCCTTGCAGATTCTAACTCTTGTTTTGTAGGTACAAAAAAAAAATATTTAAAATCAATCCTAAAGGCTTTGTTGATTAAAGAAACTAACTTCTTTTTTTTGTAAAATCTTGAATGCCTTTCAAGTTTCATGCATCAAAGCTAAATTAGGAACTTGTCTTTTTTTTTGGAACTAAAAAATCAAAGCAAATGGTCAAAACAAATCTTGAATGAAACTAAAGGAATAAAACTAAGTCCTAAGAGTCATTGTCAATTTGAAAAACAAACATACTCTTGAATGCACTAAAAGAAACGAACGTCTCTATTCCCTTTTTTATTTCAATTCAAAGCAAGCGCACAATTGAATCTTGAATGCCTTGAAGGATCAAAACAAAGCACTTCAAAGTTCTTAAATCAACACGCCAATCTCAATCTTGAGTGCTCAAAGAAAGAACTTGCAATCGCTCAAATCGTTTACTTTTTGGAGAAAGAACAAATGAAACCTTAAACACTTGTGTCTTCAATTTCAAAGTTCAAACACATTTAATCAATTTGGGAAAAAAATAACTTGCTTGATGTGCATTTAGGAGTTTTTCAATTCTTGCAAAATCCTTGTTAAAGTAAGCAACGTAGAACATTTGAACTTGGACAAGTTCACTTGTCCTACTTTTAGCGAGGTCTGTTCAGGGAGAAAAGTGCTTCCTCCTCAGAGAACGACCTCAAACCGGTATCCCCCCTTGGCCAGTATATAAATAAAGTGAAGACAAAAAGTACTCACTTATATCTCCTAATCCATGGGCGTTTTGTGCCAAATGCAAATGTCTGAGGATAGGTAAATATTCCTCCCCCAGCGTTGTTGGCTAGGTTCTTAAGTGAGTCACAGGCGGTCAGCATAACCGGGTATGGAGACTCCACGGAACTATTAAAAACCTGATAAAATAGAGGCTACCCTATCTACATCCAAAAGTATCAAAATCCTTGTGCAAGGACCGATTCCAAGGGGTTTACTGGGTCGCCTCAAGATTACTCACCATTTGTATTCCCTTTTAGGGGGTACCAAGCTGTGGGCAAGTGATTTTGATACTCACCTTCCTTAGGTAGATCTGCTTGAAGTGCTTGACAGTCAGAAGCTCCGTGAAAACATTGTTGGAACATACACTTTTCAAAGCTTTATCAGAGTCAGTTATCTTGTTTGTATCCCACAAGGTTGCTTTGTCCCTTGCGGGGATTGCTTATCTGAAAATCTTTGTTGAAATGTATCCTTTGCCATTGGAAAAACATCAAACTGATCTACAACTTGGTTCAAGATACTCAGAAAAGCCATGTTAGTCCAAATCCTCCCAAAATCTAGAAAATGTCCAAAGCTTTCAGAATCTCAAATCATGGTCTTCAAGTCATATTCAATCTAGTCTTGTCATCCTTTCCTCCTATCCTAGGTTAGCAAAGTCATCTTGGTCATCCCCCATCCCCTTGTCTGTCTTCCTCTAGAGTTAGTTTTCTTCCAATATTGAGCCAAATCCAATCCTAGTCTGATCCTGTCAGTCATTCCAATCTGAGTCTTAGTCTTCCAATCCATCTTCATCCTTCATTCCTATCCAACTCATCCACAAGTCAACATGTCTCAAAACTATTATGATGAGTTTGGTTATTATGTCTCTCCCCTCAATCCATCCTATCCCAAAGATGATGAAAGCCTTGTAGATCATGATGCATATTTTAAAAATCTTAGCAAGTTTGCTCCAAACATCCCCCAGCATCCAATCATTCCTCCAAAATATCCTATCATGCCTTCACGCTTATCCACTAGCACTCCCTTTCATGTCCTCGGCAAGGAAAATCCATTATCTTATCCATCCACAACTTATCCCTATCTTAAACCTACACATCCTCCATATGCATCCTTCATACCTCCATCTCCTGCTATGGTCATATCCCAATCACCACCATCCCCTCGAAACACTTCACGCTACTTCCCTTATCTAAAACCTCCCTCCACTTATCCTCCAAAACCCTTTCAAAACCAAAAACCAAGTCTTCCAATCCTTTTCCCCAATCCTCCATCCTATCTCAATCCACCATCTTCTATTCCAAACCACATTTCCAAAAATCCCCTCCCAGAAGCAAAGTGCATCCTTCAACCACTTCATATCCCATACCTTGATCCATCACCTCTACTTCTTCAACACCATCATCCCCTCAAAAAGGTTCACCATCTTCCACCCTATCATCATGTGAGGACTATCCTAGCTATCCATCTTCTCCATCTTCTAATCCTTTTTCACCACGAAAGTCTCCAAGGTGTTTCACAAGGAAGCCAACAACAAATCCCACTCCTAGAGTTGAAGAGCCAAGCCATCTCAAAATTTCATGTGAAGCCATCATTGATGAGGCCCATCCATTGCTCCCATCTATCATCTATCTTCCATACATTGATCTTCTTCCATCTCCTAGCATCATTGAGTCCCTTCCATCTGAAGTTTTCATCCAATCCCCAATAACATCACCTCCTCCTAGCATTATCCAAAGCACATCTAGTGAGCCCCATGAGTTCACCCTTCTTCTTACCATCACAGCTGCAAAATCTTCCATCCTTTCATCCATACCATCTGAAGAGTTCTTCCTTCTTCCAGACATCACAGCTACAGAATCTCCCATCCTTCCATCCACCCCCTTTGAAGAGTCCCTCCATACATCCCCCATCACTCTATCCACACAAAACCTACCATGTCAAGATCTTGTCCAAAAGCATGTTGAAATACTCACAGAAGAAAATCAAGATCCAATCCCTTCACTTCCCCCATCACATGTTTTGTTGTTGCCATCACCCCCAATCCAAAATCCTACAATCCAAGATCCTATCATCCCAATTTCTCCAACTGAAGATCCATTACTATCCCCCAATCCTAGTCAAAATCCCACCATCATATCCTCTCCTCTTGAGGATCTTCCAATCCAAACTGTCCCACTACCATCACTCTATCCACTTGGACCACTTACATTTGTCAAAGGCAGTCCGCTTGAAGTAGAAGAAATCAGTTTCATATCTTCCATCAGGGAACCAGAAACTGGATGTTTATCATATTCCCCAAGTCAGAAATATCCTTGTTTGGATAAAATGCTCAAGAAATGGAATTATCAAGGCAAAGGCCTAGGCATCCATGAACAAGGAAATCTGGAGCCTATCCAAGACAAGAAACATCCAAAGTTATGTGGCATTGGTCACACATCAAAAGAAGACACTTCCTCCAAAAATGTTGGTACAGCTAAAGCTAAATTCAAGCATCCTTCCAAACCCACCATCACATCTCCCAAAACATATAATGCTATTCCTCCTCCTCCATCATTACAACCCAGGACAACCTATCACATTCCTCCTTCATCCTCCAAATCCATTTTGGGTCCCTATATCTTGAAATCTTCCAGGACATATCCTCTACATACCCCCTCCATTTTGGGACCTTACATCCCAAAATATCATCCCCCATCTTATCCTACTCAGTACTTCATCCAAAATCCAAGCATCCCTATTCAGGATCAACAAAGGCACATTCCCACATATCCTACCTACTAATCTCCTTCCATATCTCCATCCATATTTCCTCCATCCCACACATCTCCTCATATTCACTCCAATGCTCCCCGCAATTTGGATGCCATATCCAATATGAATAAAGGGAAATATCCACACAAATCCAAAGATTGCCATGTCCAGTCTAAACGACATGCTCAAATAAAACAAAATCCAATCAAGAAATCCAATGCATCGCAATGGCCACAAAGGCCTAGCAAAGCAAAAGAAAAATTTGATGCATACCAATGGCCACAAAGGCCCACCAAAGCTTAAGCAAAAATGATGTGGATCCCAAAGCAAAAAGATGTAATGCATCTAAAAGAAACAACCACAATGGCATCCAAAGTTGCTAATCCCCCAGCTACTTAGTCTTCTCCTCCATCTCCTAAATCTATTTTGGGTCCCAAAGATTCAAAATCTCCTAGCATAAATCCTCCATCACATCCACCTCTATCTTCCACGACCCATCCACTTCATCCATCTTCCTCGCAACATGTGCCAATGTTGGTCCTGACAGCATCTCCTTATCATGATCACTTTCCATCTTTCCATCCAAACAATTTCTACCACCATATCTCCCATTTACCCCATCTTATCCATGCCTTTGCATAATCCCTCCATCCCAATAAAGTTGTACCAACATCCAGAGAAATCAGCAGGTCAGCACCAAATCAGAAAATCAGCAACATGACAAACATCAAATCAGAAAGGTAGCAACAAATCAGAAAATGTTAGCAACAAATTAGAAGATCAGTGAAGAAAGATATCAACACATCAAAAATATTAGAAGGTCGGCATCTAGTCAGTAGAAAAATCCATAAAAATTGGAAAAAATCAAGAGAAAAGTATCAAAAAAGAAAAGAGAAAAACATTCGTCCTATGGTGAAAACTTGACAATTCAAGCGCCTTGGACAAGTACCATGGTGAAAACTTGACAATTCAAGCGCCTTGAACAAGTACCATGATGAAAACCTGGCAAACATGCGTCATGTGTAGCCCCCCCCCCCCAATTTCTTTCTGCAGTTGGGGGCCATTCCCTTCTATCACCTCTTATCCAACATCTCCTCCATCCCATTTGTCTCTCACCTCCTTCATCCTCCTTTGGACCTTGATGACAAAACAAAGACTACCAGGTATACATGCTTTTGGGCACCTTCTTGGCATCCATCACACCTTTCAGCTACATATCCTCTATCCAAGCCATTCATCCTATCTTCCATCTACCTTCCTCATCCTCTTGTCAGTATATCTTCTATCCAATCATACCCCATCCTACTATCTCTGAAATACATGAAACTATCCTAAGCAGGGGGCATCTTATTCCTTGGTAACATATTCCTTGGAGACTATCTTTCATCCAAAATCTTCCATCACCAGTCCATCTTGATCTTCCAGCCCAAATCCTTAAGCAAATCCACCATCCAATCTCCCCAAGCATTCCTCTATCCAAATCTCTCAGCAGTTCCTCCATCCAAATCCAAATCTTCCTCCATCCAAATCTCCTAGCAGTTCCATCATCCTCATCCTAAGCATTTCCTCCATCTTTCCATCACCCGGTATCTTCCCTTGTCATTGGTATCTAGCTATAGGCTACCTCATTGCAATCCAATGCCATCCATCCATATCCAACTATTGCTAGCAATCTTCCAACATCTTCCAATCCTATCCACATCTTCTAGCTATCCAACATCCAAGATCAAGCCAATCCATCCAATCCAAATCCTTAGTCTTGTTCCTAGTCTTGTAGCAAGCCTTGATCACAATCCAATCATCATCATTGGGATATGTCCTTCCCAAATCCATGTCATTTCAGGACACATCATCCATCACCAGTCCATCTTGGCCTTCCAGCCCAACTGGGGCATCATCTTGCATATCTTTGGAGTTTCAGCTTCATCCCCAGGTTCTTTGTACATCCTAATCCTCAGCTTCTATACATAGCCATTGTAAATATCCTTGTGTCTTGTTGTACATATCCTTGTCAATCCCGTGTTAGTAGTATTTGATCATAAATCTTGTCCTACCCAGCCTTGTACTTTAGCAATATCAATTGTCAACTATCCTTGATCATCGTGCCTATCTTTGAACTGCATCATTTGCCAATCAGTAACACAACATTCTCCCATCAATCAGTGGGTCCTTGAGGATGTATCCTTCCTCGTGTCAGATCCAATCTTCCACCAATCACACCCGGTCCGTGTCGATGCATCCTTCCACACGTTCAGACCAATCTTCCCACCATCAATCAAATCAAATCTCTCTCCTTGGCAAAGGTTGTCTTTTGGAGTTATCATTTTGACCTTGGATTTTGTCCTTTAGGTCTTGTTAAATCTTTTACAGCTTCTCGTTGTTCTCTACTCAAAGTCACCACGATCCTTTATATCATGGTGTGCAGCGAATAAGAACACTCTAGGGCAAGGTCTTTTGATCTTTTACTTCTGCCTGTGGGTCAGTCGTGTGTTTGTGGTTTCTCCAGCATCGTTTCTACCATGTCTCCTTCTCGGGATCATGCGTGATGCTGGGGCAACCTTGCGTGTCTTTTTAGCGTCAGTCCTATGCAACATTGGTGACAAGGCCTTGTGATCCCAATATCCTTGGCAGGTCTCTAGCATTGCTATATTAAACTCGGTTGTGCTCTCCACATTTGCACTTGGAGCTTCCCCAAATCCCTTGCATCTTGCATCATATAGATTAATCTTGCATCTTGCATCTCTCATGTAGCTGCATCCTGCATTTTGCATTCCATCTCATCTTGCATTCACCTATCTTTTCTCTTGGAAGTTTGGTTATTTATCTCCCCTTCTTCCTAGACCCTTCCTTCTTTGTTTCCTTTCGAGAAAATTCCACAATGTTTACTCCTTGCGTTATTTTCTCGAGGGGGCACAACCCATCATTCTTCTAAATTCTAGCCTTGGGCATCTTATTTTCTTGTCTTTGATGTCATACCACTTGCGGCATCGCATCAAAGAGGGGCAAAATGTAGACACCTAAAAATCTTTTAGAAAATAAAGTATTTTTATTTTCTGAAAAATTCCTGATGACATCATCATTTATTAATTAATTAATTTTTATGCCATTAAATCCCTTTACCTTAATTAAAAATATTTAATTAAAGAATCCCTCCCAAAAATGTTTAAATCTTATTTAAACATTATTCCCGTATTTATTAATTATTTAATTAATAAATTGACCAAAAATTTTAAAATAAATAATTTTGAAATTTTTGGTCAATTTATTAATTAAATAATTAATAAATAAGAGAATAATGTTTAAATAAGATTTAAATATTTTTAGGAGGGATTCATTAATTAAATATTTTTAATTAAGGTAAAAAAATTTAATGACATAAAAATTAATTAATTAATTAATTAATAAATGATGATGTCATCAAATTTTTTTTAGAAAATAAAAATACTTTATTTTCAAAAAAAAATTTAGGTGTCTACACATACCTACTTTAAAAGCTGTGGCTAATGGAACCCGAATCCACTCTAATTAAATTAATAATCTTAATACTCCTTTATAAATTTGGTTCACATGCCATCCTAATTTAATAACGATTCAAGGATAATATAATATAAAATACTTAGATGTCATCTAATATCCACCGCTTGATGGAATACGGTGTAGCGGATGTCAATCATGGGCACAAAACTTCTTTATATGGTGAGAGAGACAAAGCAAGGCATGTGAGGTCATATGCACGCTTTGGGCATATACTATAGAAGATCCTTAGAATTGGAAGTACATGCAAGATAGGCGAATATGCAAGGGAATATTTTGGTAACCCACATGGAACTCACAATAATGATTATGTGGGTTTGGTGGGGTGCACGCAGATACACATGAGGTGGGGGCCAATCCCAGCATACCTTTGACACTGGCCAAATCATGGTGCAATTTAATTATTATGCATAAAAAGCATAAATGTAAAGCATGATCTTGGATATGCATGAACTCCCTAGTTTGTCCCTCCGCAACTCATTATTTGTCTCATATAGGAATCGCGTTTTCTAGAAATCAATTAAAAAATAAAAAGTAATCTCTAATACAAAAAGTTTTTATTGGTGTTTTTTAAAGGTTTTATTCTTTAAAAATAGGATAGTTTTTCCAAATAACACATTTTAAGAAGTGTGCAAGATAAAAACTGTATTTTATTTTTGCAAGTGTGTTCATTTCTTCCTATTTAAAGCCTAGTGTCAATCGAGATGCATTTATTATAACAATAATAATAATTAATTGAAATTTGAAAGCATCATAGAGGGATTAATATATTAATGATATATGTTTTATTAAAAGTGTATGTATCATGTTGGACAAATATTTCTTATTCTAAGGAGAGTATTCAAGTATACTTCTAATTATTATATATGTTTATATATATATATATATATATATATATATATATATATATATATATATATATGACCCTTTTAAAATTTAATAAGATGATATATAAATATAAACTAACTAAATTAATAAGTATATTAATGCATTCTTAATTCAAATGTAAAAAAAAAATTATATGGAGTAGATTAATGTGTTTAGAGAATAGACAAAATTTAATAAGAATTCAATGAGATATTTCAATTTATATTTAGCCTCAAGATCAAAAAATTATGTGTACAATGTAAAAGATCAAGTTCATAGATTTCACTCGTTTATTTCACAAACTCTATTTTTTTTTATACCTAAAAATTGGTAGTATTTGAAAATACATTGGAAGAGTTATTGTAGAACATATTATCCTAGGTCAATTCAAAAAAAAAGTGTAAAAGATAAAACAACAACATATCTAAACTAGTGAATGCTCCTAGAATAGATGTATAGATCTAGATTCATTTCAAAACACCAAATTAAAGTGTTACATTGTATTAATGTGAATGATATATGGATAGTGCTTAAAATATGGGGAGATGTGGTATGAGTGCCTTTAAATTGAAAAACATAGTACCAAATCATAAAAACATGTACTCATTTGGCTCAAGGTGGAAAAATAATGGCCAACAAATAAGCATAATTTAAATTTGAATTGTAAAAGGAAAGGGTCACCTCTAGGACTATGGAAATAAAATTGGGTAGGAAAATGGTCAAATTCAAGTGGATAATGGATAAATTAGAATATATCCATGGATACATGTAATAAATATATATTTTATGTGAATGTGTTATGGTATGTGTGAGTATGGATAAGGTAGGAGGTAAATGCAAGAGAATATGTGTATAGGGATAGGTAAGGGCTAAGGGAACGGGCCCACATTTGTACAAGATTTATGTAGTTATCAATGTGTACGTCATGTATTAACATCTTCTGCCATAAAAATAAATAGGAAGTGACATAGCACTTTGAGGTGCATGTGAATTCTAGAAAGACCATTATCTCAAAATATATAGCACACAAACATGCATGAAAAGTAAATATTAAAACATAAAGAGCTATTATTGGATCCATATAAAGTAATTGATCTTGATGAATTTGAGCATGTAGGTGCATCCTTAAATAAGGAAATAATACAATGATTGGCTTATGTAAAGCAAGTAAAAGAACTATACTTTGAATCTCACTATTAGTTAGAGAGAGAGTAGGTTACAAAAATTTCACTTATATATAAAAGTGACAATCCTTTACCTCGCTTGATGTTTTATGGGTGATAGGGTACATTGGGTGCAAGACATGTAATGTACTAAAAATGAGAAATTAATGGTACTTATAACAATTGAACGGTGGTGAATTGGTGCAACAATATTATTAACTTTCTTTATCTAATACCAAAACTTGAAAGCACAAATAATTGAAAGTAAACATCATAGAATGAACACACATAACATTATAACACCATAATTTATTTTTGAGGAAAACCCTGTTAAGGGGAAAACCCAAGTGGGGATGGTACCCACTAAAATATCTCACTATTGTAGTAATAAGTACCCCGAGAGAGAGAATGCACATGCATTAAAGCTTACAACCTAGAGAACACTTCTTAATACAAAAAATATATCTAACCGTGTTCACCAATCTATCTTTAATTATAATAAGTTTTGTGGATTGGACTTATAGTCCCAAAATGAACTAACTAATAGCATCAATTATGCCAATATAGTTTCAATGAATCTCAATAAAACCTCATCAAGTGATTATCTTCTCTGCATCATTAGTTTCACACACCATATCATATATGTCACTTCATACCACCATCACATCCAAAAACTTGATCTTAAATATGAGATCATAAACTCAAAATCATAACTCTATCGACCCAAAATAAGATAGTAAATTATGTATACAACCTTCACACCAAATCTCAATCAAATCATCAATTCAAAGCTTGTTAGGAATATGTAATGTCCTCCATAGTTGGCTCTATCATAAACAACTATCAAACCAAAATTACAAATTGATTAACTAGGTATACTAAACTACTATGTTCTAGCCCAAAAACTATCAAACCAATATTCATTAGTGAATATATCATGCATACCGAAACTTTAGAATATACAAATATTGGATCAGACATATTAGGATGTCTAATTTCATTCTCTACAATCACATGCTCTAAATATTTGTCATCCATCCATACCAAGCTATTCTATTCGACTGTATATTGATCTACTTCTAGTACTTAGTCATTTTCTTGCATTCAAACCTTCGGTAAACTCACAAAACTGAAATATGGTGAAGAGTAATGAATGTAGTTTCCATCTATGACAAAATATCATGCATCATTAGGTGAATCTTTCCAACAATATCCCCCTTTGACATTGATGGCAACCCTTAGTGAAAAATGGCTAAGTGTCCATCCCAAAATGACAAGTCTCAAAATTGTCTTAAAAAATTGAGCTCCCCCTAAGGTAATCATATCTCATGTATATCATTTTTCACTTATCTCTCCTCCTTTGACATCAATGGAAAAGGTGGGGCCAAAAATTCAAAAATATTCTACCAAATCCTATACTATCTACATGAACATATACAAAGGATAACAACATACTCACAAAAAACTTGAATATATCCAAGAAACTATCCTTCAAAGTTTTCCAATCTACATTTGAAGTATTTCTCAGACTATCCAAAATCTAAATCTCCCACATATTAGATAATCTATTTACTCAACATGAACAATATATGGTGGGGAAGATGCTTTACTCATCTTTTCAACATCCTCCAAGATCCTCTGCAAAATATCTAACTTAGGAACTATAAGGTTCTGTAAGTAAGAAAACCTTCCAAGCATTCTTTGCCTCTCAACTTCCAAACCCTGAATGTTGTCATTTATTTTACTATCTCCTTCATGTGATTAGAAGAAAATCCCTTTGATAGATCAAAGGCCTTTTCTCTATCTGCTAGTGCTTCTTGAATTTCCTTAGTAATTTCATCAATTTTAGCAACATGAAGGAATGGATTAATACACATATTTACTATATTAATCCCTTCCTTAATAGATTCCTTTAATTTATGTATTCCATCATCTAGAGACTTTCTATATTTTGCAATTAGAGAACATAGATGATGAAATCTCTTTGAAACAAATTCTTTCTGAACTCTATCTTGTGCAACCTTCTCTAAAGACTCAAAATGAATATCAAAACTATTCAAGAGTTCTTCCAACTGACCAGGAACTGAATTTCCTTGATTGAATTAAACATTAGGCATTATATTTTCAAGCACTTCAACTATCCCAGATAAAAATTTGCTCCCTTTCTCTCTTTTACTTAAAGATTTTTCCTTACCTTTGGCATGATCCAAAACTAAAATTTCTATAAGCTCATCTTCTTCCATAATATCTAAGTCAATCAATCTAGGCCAATCTGATAATTCAAGATAATCAAGTGAGTATCTTGTGAAAAATGTCTCAACCTTACCAAGAGATGGCTCAATCTCAGTCTGAACTTGTTTTATCTTTTCTAGTGTCTCTCATTTATCTTCTTCACCATGAGCTTTGGCTTGTTTCTCTTTCTCTTCTTCCTTGTCTTTTTCTCTCTCATCTACTCCTCCGGTAGCCTCAATGTCCATAGCATCAAGATCACAAACACCATCAATATTTTCATCAATCTCCTTATTCGGTTCAACCTCAACCTCAACAAGTTTGTCTTCAATGAATCCTTTTCTTGACATGATCTCTCTTATTTCACCCTTATTCAAAATATTTGCAAGATCAATGAATGGATATTTTTCCTTTTCTTGCTTCTCATCATCATCCAATCCATTAAGAGTAATAGGTACTCCCGTAATGAATACATCTAGTTCCTTAACTGGAGAAATGAATTTCTCATCAATGAAAATTTTATCTTCTTTCCTCTTAGTCTTTGGCTCTTTCCTTTTTGGTACATCATGTCTAACTTCCATTAACATTTTATTGATAATGTCATCACTCTCTGCAATAATTTATTCTATCTTTCCATCCATTATTATGTTGATTCTTTTCTTTTTCAATGACCTCTTCTTAGCTTCATCAAGAAATTATTTCCTTTCATCATTACTAATTACCAGACACATCTTAGATGCCTCCCTTATCCTTTTATCTTCCTATAGAGAAACTAATATTCTTTCTTCCAAAATACCATATAGATGATTAGGTGTCTGATTCTTTATCTCTACCAATGTCTTATTAGATTTATTCAAATGTATAACTACACCTTTCTATAACCTTCAACACTAATATTCATTAAATAAATGATAGTACTTCTTCAATTGAACTAGAATGCCAAACTTAACAACTTTGTCTAAAAATTTGTCAATTGGATTCTTATTCTTAACTACACCCACAGGCTTTTCCTTGACAATCTTAGCAATAATAGAATCTTGAGTCCTTATCTTCTTCTTAGATTTATATGAATCAGTTGAAGAATCATCTTTATCAACCTTTTCTCTCTTTTATGGTCCTGCACTCTTTTTCTTCAATCTCCTCAATACAGGTTCAAATTGTGATCCATTAGACTTTGTCCTTGCAACCTTCGGTGAAGGAGCTATCTTCTTCATAGGAGATGATGTAGATATTTTAGTTTCACTCCTGGCTGATCTCTGACTGGATGACATAGATATAGATGGAGGTGGAGTAGCTTCCTTGTCAATCTCAATCAATGCATCTTGTGTTGTCCCACTTTTATCCATCTATTCTTTCTTCCTTATAATTTCTTCCATATATTCCTTTCTTATACCTTCCTTCTCAGCTATGTTGTCCACCATCTTCTTATTTTTCTTGTTCAATACTGCATCATGAAGTTGAATTTGAACTTTTTGATACTTTTTCAGAGTAAGTACTAAACCTTTCAGCATTAGAGTTTTTTGGTTTATTCAACATATCTTCAAAATACTTATCCACAACCTTAGAATCTACTTCATATCACATTGGTGGAATCTAAAGGGTCCTTGGTTCAATTGCCTCCATACAATAGACATTAGTTTCAACCATGAAACAAATTGTATCCTTATATTTCTCTACCAAATTCTCTAGTATTCTTTCCCTGTTTTGCATCTGATTTTGAAGCATTTTGAAATATCCAAATATTTATTTATTAATGTCTTCCTTTTTCTACATCTAATATAATCTACTAATTTGTAATGCTACAGGGATGTGTTGGAGATTTTCCAATAGGCCAGTACTGACTATATGTTTGTCATTAATGACAACATATGGAAAGTAGCATGCGTGGAAGACTTATGCAGTAAGCTTTTAGTATATGTAGCATGGACATGATATCAGCATGATATCATGGGTGTAGAGGTTAACTATTAGTATAGACAGTTATACAACAGCTTGTGTCAGTAGTGTTCCTGACAAAGTAACAGGCAGTGTTCTGTGTATGGTTGTCCATACAGTTATCATGGAGCCTTGCGCACTTGGATATATGTTGAAGACATATTAGTGATGTTACATTCATGGACGTAGAGTCTGATGATTAGTAGAAGTGAAGTTATGCAGTCGTTATTCACCAGTAGTAATTTTTTGTGTTTATTTAGAAGAGTCGACATAGATTATATTGGTTTTGGAGTTGCACCTATCATTTTGGTATGCGCCCTTGGAGTTAAGCTTGGAGAAGAGTTAGTGATGTTCAGTTAAGAGCACATGAAGTAATTTAGCTTGAGGAGAAATATCCAGTTGTTTTGGTAGAGCCGATACTGTGTAGCGTGCGTCGACAATTATCTTTTTGGACATGTCCCAGAATGTGTTGCATGCTTAGTAGAGCTGACTGAATTGTTATTGGAGTTTGTTATAGTTTCTCTAATATTATTTCAAGGTGGTTCTAATAGGCCGACTTGATTATATCATTTAGAGGAAAGATATTTATAGGCAGTCATTTGTGATTGCTTATGTGTGGTTCATAGTTGATTAAGAAGAGCAGAGCAGAGTGTGCGAAGTGTTGAGCCATCAGAAGAAGGTCTATGTGACCAAGTAAAGTGTTTGTGCTATACATTGGAACTAATCCAAACAGGAGGTCTAAGTGCAGTTCACCAAGATCCAGATATAGTGTATATCTGTCATTTAGAAGGTTGTAGCCTTCACCCCTTTAAGCAATGAGATCTCAGACAGTGCATCCTCTCCCCTAACAGGGACTATTGTAAAAGACTCCTAACAAGGTCTGACCCTTGACTAGGTCTACTATACTAAATATATTGTAAAGAAACTCCTAACAGGATTAAGCATCTTCTAACAAGGATCATAATACTCTAGTGTAGAATATTAGTGGGTGTCAATTCCCACTAGGGTTTTTACCTATTTGGGTTTCCCCGTAACCAAAATATTGTATTGTTTTCAAGTGTTCTTTCATTGTGTTTATGCTTTATGTTTAAGTATACTTAATTGGATAAATAATTGAAACTTGTAGATAACTGATTCACCCCTCCTCTCAGTTATCTCTTGGGACTATTCCTAACAATTGGTATTAGATCCAAGTGCCTCAGAGATAAATTTTAATAGCTTGAGGTTGATCAGATGGCATACTTTAGAAAAGAAAGTCCTAAGTTTGATGGAGAGAATTATCTTGATTGGAAGAACAATATGGTGATTCATTTGCAGTGCATTGCTTTTGAAGTTTTTGATGTAACAATCAAAGCAGTCAAGATCCCTACTTTAGAAGACCTTGCAAAGGATGATGCTACTGATAAGAAAAATGAATTATTTCATTAGAATGCAATATCCAAAGAAGCTCTTATCAGCACCCTATCTAATAGTGAGTTTTTAGAAATAAAGAAGGTAGATACAACCCACAAAATATGAAAGTGCCTAGAAGACATATTTGAAGGAGACAAACAAGAAAAGGATGCGCACAGAAAGACATGGAAGAAAAGATACAATGTATTAGAAATGTTACCTAAAGAAAATATTAGAGCCTACAATCAAATGTTAAATGAAGCAGTTGTTGGAATCAGAAACAATGGTGGAGAGATTTCAGAGGAGGACATTATGGACAAGTTAATGACTACTCTCACTCTAGAATATGAAAGAAAGATCAACATCCTTGATGAGACCATGCAACTTACATCAAATTTCAAGAGAGAGACCTTGATCAACAAAATCTCAGCCTTTGATGTTTCAAGATTGAAAACAGAACCTAAAAGTGAGACAACCTTCAAAGCAACAATTCATGGTAAGAAATTTGCAAACACTTATGGTAATTTTGATGATTATGATGAAGAGAAAACATTAGATGATTTCATTACTATGATTTCCAAGAGAGAAAATAATGGAAAAGGAAAGTATGAAGGTCAATTGCCATTTAAATGCTTTTCATGTAATAAGATTTGTCACTTTGCATCTAAATGTCCCTTAAGAGCTAGAAAGTTCAAAAATGACTACAAGCCTAAACTCTCTAAGGAATGTTATTATGCCGGAGATGGAGTTTTAGATGATGATTCAGCTGAAGAAGAAATAGGATTCATTGCTATCATAGATAAATTGAACAATAAATCAAATCATGAAGATAAGAAAGAGAATCAAGAGCTAGCATTGATTTCACAAGCTGATATAAGGATAGACTGGATTATACATAGTGGTTGTTCACATCACATGACAGGTGATAAAGGCAGGTTTGTTCATCTGGACAAATACAATGGTGGCATGGTTAGATTTGGAGATAACACTCTGAAACCCAGAGTTGGTAGAGGAGCCATCACCTTGGATGGAAAGAATAGTACTGATGATGTTCTCTATGTAGATGGTTTGAAACATAACCTTCTTAGTGTTCAATAGTTACTTGGAAAAGGTTATCAGTTGTAGTTCAAAGATGACAAATATATCATTAACAACAAAGATGGTGTTATGATTGCATCAGGATCAAAGACTAAAGGTAACATTTTCCAACTCAATTTATAAGAAAGTTGTTTTGTTGCTAAAGTTGATGATAGTTGGTTGTGGCATAAAAGACTATGTCATATCAATTTTGATAACATAGTAAAGATAAGAAATGTAAAGGCAGTAAGAGATCTACCTAGCATAGAAAAATTAGTTGATACTATATGCAAGGAATGTGTGATGGGAAAACATGTGAGAAATTCATTCCGGAGCAAGCACAATTCAGTAGAGAACAAGTTGGATCTGATTCATACAGACTTATGTGGTCCAACTCAAACAAGATAATACTATGGTGAAAGGTATTTCATTTTGTTTGTTGATGATTATACTAGGATGATGTGGGTTGCGTTCTTGAAAGATAAGTCAGAAGAATTTGAGAAGTTCAAAATATTCAGAGCTAAGGTTGAGAATGAATCTGGACTAAAGATAAAATTTTTGAGATCGGATAGAGGAGGAGAATTCACCTCTGACAGATTCTATGAGTACTATGAAGAACATGGCATAAAGAGACAGTTAAGTGCACCTAGAACCCCTCAATAGAATGGAATTGCAGAGTGAAGGAATAGGATCATCCTTGATACAGTGCGCACCATCATGATTGAAGGAAAAGTTGCACACACCTATTGGAGAGATGCAGTCAATACAACAGTCTACACCATCAATAGAATTCAATTAAGGCCTGGTGCTGACAAAACACCATATGAGCTATGGTTTGGTAATGGTCCCACAGTAAAATACTTTAGAATCTTTGGAAGCAAGTGCTACATCAAGAGGGATGAAGTAGTAGGCAAGTTTGATGCAAGAAGTGATGAAGGTATTTTCCTTGGTTACTCTACTAAAAGTAAAGCTTATAGATGTTTCAATTTAAGATTGAAAAAGATCATTGAAAGTGCTCATGTTAAGATTGATGAAAATTTTATGGTTCAAGAAAGATATCATGATTACTCACCCATGATTGAAGAAGAACCCAGACCCTCCACTACTGAGACAGTTATTGAAGAAATGTTTGATAGTATTGATGTGTTATTCAATGACCTTGAGACAAGTGAAGAAGATACTCCTAAGGCTGATGATTCAGCATCACCTAAAGTTCCAAAGTTTACATCTAGAAACCACTCCAAGAAAGACATAATTAGAGATCAGAGCGGCAAACTCTTAACAAGATCACAAGCAAAGAACTCAGCTAGCAGTGAAGTGGTATGCTTACTATCTCAGATTGAACCTTTAAGTATTGAAGATGCTTGTAATGATTTAGATTGGCATGATGCTATGAAAGAAGAATTTGATCAAATTATTAAGAATGACACTTGGGAATTGGTCCCAAGACCTAGTGATAAGAATGTGATTGGAACAAAGTGGATATTGAAAAACAAGATGAATGAAGATGGTACAATAGTAAGAAATAAAGCAAGGTTAGTATGTAAGGGATATGCACAAAGAGAAGGCATTGATTATTCAGACACATTTGCACCTGTGAGCATATTAGAAGCTATTAAGTTGTTTCTAGCTTATGCTACAGTCAAAAACTTCAAAGTTTATCAGATGGATGTCACATCAGCATTCCTAAATGGAGATTTGAAAGAAGAAGTATACATTGAGTAGCCAAAAGGATTCACCTTATCAGACATAGCTGATATGGTATGTAGATTGAAGAAGGCCCTCTATGGACTTAAGCAATACCCTAGAGCATGGTATGAGAGACTAGATGGACATCTAACAAAGATTGGATTCAAGAAAGGAGCAACAAACTATAATCTATTCATAAGAGAGACATCTGAAGGCCTACTACTTGTAGCTAAATTTGTTGATGACATTATCTTTGGAGGTAATGAAAAAATTAGTACTAAATTTTCTAAGGAGATGCAAAATGAATTTGAGATGAGTATGATTGGTCCTATCAAATACTTTTTGGGACTAAATGTGCAGCAGACAGAAAAATGAATTTTCATTAATCAGTCCAAGTATGTGAAAGAGATACTAAAGAAATTCAAGATGGATGATTGCAAGCCAGTAGGAACACCTATGATCACTGGATGCAAGCTTACAAAAGAATATGACTCACCAGTAGTGGATACAAAATTGTACAAGTCTATGATTGGTAAACTCATATATCTTGCTCAGACTAGGCCTAATATTTCCAATGTAGTTGGCATAGTTGGAAGATTTGCAGCAGAGCCTAAACAAAGTCACCTCATGACAATAAAAAGGATATTTAGATATTTGCAAGGCACTATAGACTATGGTCTATGGTATCCTAATTCAGAAAATGTTGAGCTTCATGTGTACACTGATGCAGATTGGGCAGGTTGTGTTGATCATAGAAAGAGTACATTAGGTGGAGCAGTGTTTCTTGGTGATAGACTTGTCATTTGGACAAGCAAGAAACATAATTGTATTTCTCAGTCAACAGCAAAAGCGGAGTATGTTGCAGTAGCCTTGAATTGTTCTAAAATTGTTTGATTCAAACAGATGATAAAAGATTTTGGTATTTAGATTGATTATCCTATAGTTATTCACTGTGATAACACTAGCACTATCAATATGTCGAACAACCCTATGATGCATGTCAAGACAAAGCACATTGAGATCAAGTATCACTTCCTAAGAGAGAAAGTGGTAGAGAAAGAAGTCAAGCTAGACTATGTGAGTACTAAAGATCAGCTAGCAGACGTATTCACAAAACCCTTACCAAAGGATACTTTTGAGTATCTCAGGGAGAAGTTGGGAGTAATTCCCTTCCCTAATTCTTCTTAGGAGAAAAGAGGAAAAGCATCAGCCCTCAGGGACTAATGGATGGTTGACTACTCTACTTCTGGAGTAGTATTGGTACTTAAACTAATTAGCACCCTTTGCCATTGATGTCAAAGGGGGAGTAATATATATTCATGAAAAATAGAAGTAAAAAGGAGGAGTAATATACTAAGGGGGAGTAGTATTCAGTTATGACAGCAGTTCAGTTGAGGAAATGGAGAATGTTGAAAATATTGCAGCAGATTGGTGGACTCATCTTTGGGGGACTTTTGAAGAGGAAATGAAGAATGTTATAAAAGAAAGGTTCATTTGGATTGGTGGAGTTTTTCATTCCATATGTTTCCATCAAAGCCAAAAGGGGAGATTGTTGGAGATTTGCCAGCAAGCCAGTATTGACTGTATGTTTGTCATTGATGACAACATATGGAAAGTAGCATGCATGGAAGACTTATGCAGTAGTCTTTCATTATATGTAGCATGGAAATGATATCAACATGATATCATGGGTGCATAGGTTAATTGTTAGTACAGTAGCTTGTGTCAGCAGTGTTCCTGACAGAGTAATAGGCAATGTTTTATGTATGGTTGTTCGTACAGTTATCATGGAGCATTAAATGCTTAGATATATGTTGAAGACATATTAGTGATGTTACATTCATGGACATAGATTCTGATGATCAGTAGAAGTGAAGTTATGCAGTCGCTATTCACCAGTAGCAGTTTCCTGTGTTTATTCAGAAGAGCTGACATAGACTATATTGGTTCTGGAGTTGCACCTATCATTTTAGTATGCACCCTTGGAGTTAACCTTGGAGAAGAGTTAGTGATGTTCAGTTAAGAGTGTATGAAGTAATTCAACTTGAGGAGAAAGATCCAGTTGTTTTGGTAGAGCCAACAGTGTGTAGCGTGCGTCTACAATTATCTTATTGGACAGGTCCCAGAATGTGTTGTGTGCTTAGTAAAGCTGACTAAATTGTTATTGGAGTTTGTTATGGTTTCTCTAATATGATTTCAAGGTGGTTCTAATAGGCTGACTTGATTATATCATTTAGAGGAAAGATATTTATAGGCAGTCATTTGTGATTGCTTGTGTGTGGTTCATAGTTGATTAAGAAGAGAAGAGCAGAGTGTGTGAAGTATTGAGCCATCAAAAGAAGGTCTATGTAACCAAGTAAAGTTTTTGTGCTATACATTGGAACTGATCCAGATAGTAGGTCTAAGCGCAGTTCACCAAGATCCAGATATAGTGTATATCTGTCATTCAGAAGGTTGTAGCCTTCACCTCTTTGAGCAATGAGCTCTCGAATAGTGTGTCCTCTCCCCTAACAGGGACTATTGTAAAAGACTCCTAACAAGGTTTGACCCTTGACCAGGTCTACTATACTAAATATATTGTAAAGAAACTCCTAACAGGGTTAAGGATCTTCTAACAAGCATCATAATACTCTAGTGCAGAATATTAGTGGGTGTCAATTCCCATCGGGGTTTTTACCTATTTGGGTTTGACCTATAACCAAAATATTGTGTTGTGTTCAAGTGTTTTTTCATTGTGTTTATGCTTTATGTTTAAGTATACTTAATTGGATAAATAATTTAAACTTGTAGATAACTGATTCACCCCCCCTCTCTCAGTTATCTCTTGGGACTATTCCTAACAGGATGTCCTTCTACCAAGTCATATTACCGATAACAGGGAAGTAGCTAGTTCATTAGGTAGAAAAGCATATGAATAATCAATGATCCATACTTAAAGATTTATGTCTTATCCTTCTTAATCTTGTTAAGGTTCTCTAATAACTATTCCCTCAAAATCTCACAAACATCATTTTGGCATCTTCCTTTAACATTTGATAAGAATTGTGAATAATAGTAGTAGGGGTAGAATTGATTATGTTGTTGTGATAAACTTTATAACCGAGAATCATTGAAGAAAATTTCATATTAGGATATTTGATATCATTAACTTTAATGGCTCTCTTATCCCATTTAGACTTAGTAAACATTTTAACAATGTATTTCTTTGCTGATCTCAATGTTGGTACCTCACTGACTGCATGGATTAATTCTTTGGTAATCTTTATAGGTTTGTCTCTAAGATAGAAAAATTAATCATGGATTATTCTTAACAAAATTATAACCCACTCCAATTCATCAAATACATAAAAGTCCTTATATTGTGTGAGGTTAATCTGATCAACATGATTGACCTCATCTTTGAAAGTTCCATCAACACATAGTGATAAATATTGCTTAAGAATAAAAAAATATTCTAATTCTTCAAGCTTACAATGAATGTATGCACATATATCTTCAACATGCAAAACTCCATGGGGCACATGAGAAAATGTGTCATTTGGATCATTTTCCATATATTTAAATGGATGTTTCTTGAATTAATACCTTGGCTTTTCTAATGCATCAATGATCCGAGGTGTATCCATTCTACTCTGACAAATTTAACAACTTTTTGCAAAGATAAATACCTTTTACTGTCATTCTAGGGTTTGCTTGTGAAATCTGATTAGTTTCTCAATTCATTGTTAGATCTTATTTATCTTAGGTAATCACTCATTCCCAAGATAGAATAGTATCAAATGAAGCCATGTAATGCCCTTTTTATCCCTCAAAATCAATCAAATTCCTTCATTTAATGTCGCTTATACCCTATCTCTCAAAAAGATGATATAACCTGTGAACTATAAATCTGCTTGTGATCCTAAATATGATCATGAAATAACCTATGATTCTATACATAGCCTTTCAGAAACCAATCTCCTACTAAATATTCCATTGTAGTCTTTACTGCTCCGATTCGCGAGGTGACAAATTTTTTTCTAATGAAAACTCCCCCTTTAGGTCCTATGACCTAATTAGTTGATGATGAGATGTCCACACTAGGAGATGGTGTAACATAATGAGTAGCATCAATTTTATCTTTCTTAGACCATGTCTTATTCATTTCCTTTTAGGTTTCATCAACTAACATGCTTTGCTTCCCTTTGTCATTCGATCCATTATTTTTCTCTCCTGCATTGAAAGATCTGCAATACCGGCCAATATGTCACGTCTTCTTTCAATTAAAATATATTTTTTTTTTATTTTGATACCTTTTATTTCATTTGTTATAATTTATCTCACTATTATTTTCAACTAAACCATTCATTCTCATTCCAACATTGTTATATCCATAATTTCTAGCTATATGACCAACATTTTTGTGTTTGTAACAAGTAACATTCTGATTCACATACCTCTGATTAGTCTTGAACCTACAGTCCCTTGCTAAGTGACCAAATTTATTGCATTTAAAATATGTAGGATTACCACTATGTGTAGGTCTTATATTAGGTCTTTCTTTAGATATGCATTCATTTGATTTGTGTCGATACTGCCAACATGAGAAACAATATTTGAAAAATGATGTAGCAGATGTATTACTTCTACATTCTCTTTCCTTATGAATAATTTTTTTGCACATGAAACATATGCCATTGGATTTCTATTCATTTTATTTCCTTTTAGGTTAATCCTTACATTTCTCAATCTGAGTTTCTTCAACAGTTTTAGAACATTCTCCTTTTTCATATACCAAACCTTTCTTTTCTCTAGGTTCTCTTTGAATTGCAATTTGTTCATCAAGATTTGTGGTGCTAGATCTTAACTTTTCTCAAATTTTTATAGCCTCAACTAGATCTCTTCTTAGAGTCTCATTAATTCTTTCCAATTCTTTGTCATTATGTTTAAACTCTTTAAGGTAGATCTACACTTGTCCAACTTCTCCATTTAGCTTTTAGCATTCTTTAGTTTTTTTCTTGTAAGGATTGCTCAAGAGTCTTCTTTTCTTCTATTTCTTCATTCATCTTGATTTCCATGGCTTCCATCTCATTCTTTAGGTTGTCTCTTTCTATCATGATGAGATCAAATTCTTTAGGTTTTTTTACTCAATCAGGTGTAGAGTCATTGCCTTTCCATGATAAATGATCCACAAGTTCTTTCCTTTTATCTCTGGATTTCCTCAACTGCTCTTTTAGGTTATCAATGAATCTATCATCACTTTTCAATTTTCTTCCAAATCAAGGATGCGAGTATTTGATTTATCTAGATCTCAAAGTGTATTCAAAAGATGTTTTTGAGTATTGCTAGATGCTTCCATTAGGATCCTCCTTAAGTTGTTAAACTTTCTCCAAGGAACGAGGCTATGATACCAATTTTTAGGATTAGAGAGCACCGAGAGGGGGTTAATCTATGCAACAATATTATTAACTTTATTTATCCAATATTGAAACTTGAAAGAAAAAATAACTGAAAGTAAATAAAATATAATGAACACACATAAAATTATATTACCAAAATTTATTTTTGAGGAAAACCCTATTAAGGGAAAAATATTTGTGGGGAGGTTACCCCATTAAAATATCTCATTACTGCAGTAATAAGTACCCTGTTAAATGTAATAGTACATGAGAGAGAATACACATGTATTCTGGCTTACATCTTATAGCACACTGCTCAATAAAAAACAAAGATCTAACCCTCACTCAGGTTCATCGATCTATCTTTAATTACAAGAAGTTTTGTGGATTGGACTTACAGTACCAAAATGAACTAACTAATAGCGTCAATTATGCCAATATAGTTCCAATTAAGCTAAATAAAACACCATCAACTAATTATCTTATCTTCATCATTAGTTTGAACACCATATCATATATGTCACTTCTTACCACCATCGTATCCAAAAACTTGATCTTATATATGAGATCATAAACTCAAAATCATAACT
This sequence comes from Chamaecyparis obtusa, assembly GCA_027943335.1. Classification (NCBI taxonomy): domain Eukaryota; kingdom Viridiplantae; phylum Streptophyta; class Pinopsida; order Cupressales; family Cupressaceae; genus Chamaecyparis; species Chamaecyparis obtusa. The sequence goes on from BSBK01006846.1 coordinate 2,081,393, forward strand.
TTGTCGGCCCAAAATAAGATAGTGAAACATGTGAAAAATTCACACCAAATATTGATCAAATAATCAATTCAAAGATTTATAAGAACATTTAATGTCCTCCATAGTTGGCTCTAGCATAAACAACTATCAAACCAAAATTCTAAACTAATTAACCAAGTATACCGAACTACTCTGTTCTATCCCAAAAAATATCAAACTAATATTCATCAATGAATATCTCATGCATACCAAAACTTCAGAATCTATGAAGGTCAAATTAGACATATTAGGATGTCTACTTTCATTCTCTACAATTTCAGCCTCTAACTCTCTATCATCCATCTGTGCCAAGTTCTATCTAACTGTATACTGCTCAACTTTTGGTACTTAGTCATTTTCTTGCATCCAAACCTTTAGTAAAATTACAAAACTGAGATATGGCCAAGAGTAATGAATATAGTTTTCATTGATGACAACATATCATGCATCATTAGGTGACTCTTTCCAATAGGATACATATAAAGTAATTGATCTTAACAAATTTGAGCATGTAGGTTCATTCTTAAATAAGGAAATAATACAATGAATGGCTTATGTAAGGAAAGTAAGAAAACTATAATGTAAGGAAAATAGAAAACTATACTTTGAATCTCACCATTAGTTAGAGAGAGAGATTAGGTTACAAAAAAATCACTTATATATAAAAGTGGTATTCCTTTACCTTGGTTGATGTTTGATAGGTGATAGGGTACATTAGGTGGAAGATATGTAATATACTAAAAATGAGACATTAATGGTACTTATAATTATTGAACACTCCTAGATGCTGAAAGGGGGGTGAATCGACATATATCAAAACTTAATTAATTATTACACTCATAACATATGCAAAAGTAAATAACAAGTCCATAACATGCATCGCATAAGAACGTCAAGACCTTTACAAGGAAACACCAAGGAGGGAAAAATCACAGTGAGAGACAACTCAAAAATATATGAAAGTCTAGTTTACAATTATTGTTTTAAGCTCTAGGCTATGAAATCTCACTGCTCCCTAAAACTCACAAACTAAGGAACAATACCTTAGGCAAAGATACAAAGAAATTGTAGATTAAAGATCACTTCTTCAGAGAAAGATACAGTATCATATCACTACATTGAAATATTTTATGAATAGCAGCACAAGAGACATTCTTTGAAATGCTAGTTAAAATTCTCTACTTCATACATAAAAAAATGACTTCATCATTATGTTTTACAACATTCACTGACTAACTTCTTTGTATTCACACTTTTGCACTTATTCCACACACCATACACTTACATCCATATCTTCCAAAAATGATGTGAACACACACACACACACATGTGTGTGTGTGTGTGTGTGTGTGTGTGTGTGTGATATATGTATGTATGTATATATGTGTGTGTGTGTATGTGTGTGTACATATACATATATGCATACATACATACATGCATACATACATACACATACATAAAAAAAAAATCACAATCTCCAAGCACACCTAAAACTTTGCATTAATCATTGCATGGTCCCAAAATACTCAAGTGGGCTCTGGAAAATAAAACAACTGAAGCAAGGAAATTGTTCAATCTCTATTCATCATGAAAACCATAAAAAACACATACAATACACAACATATCATATCATGAAATCAACAAAACATATTTTAAAACTACAACACATCATCGGTAGAGGAAATAAAATCATTTCATCAGTGAATACCTTGTCTCTATATGGATAGATACATAGTTATTCACTATTTCACCCTTAGAAGGTCTTAGCACTTGAAACTTGGAATTAACCTTCCTTATGTATTCAAAAAAACTATATTGAAATCACAAGCCAAGATGTTATAATGTGGAGCGATATGGACAAAAATAGAGTCACCTCATTAGTTACTATGTCACCAGAACAATCACACTTAGCCAAAAACTCATACAAGCACTTGGGCATCACATCATCATTTTGAAATAAACTTCACTCATTCTGATACTATAGATCCAAAAAAGTTTAACATCATTGATAATACTATAAAACTTATGAATAATGCCAATGGTAACTACATTCAAATCTTAACACAAATGACAATGTGATGCACCTATCATTTTTTGTATTCATATAATAAAAGTAAATGAAGAGGAAAATAGAAAAATAATTAATATGTATTTAATTGGCTAGGATAGGATAAGGGTAATTATGTCTTTATGGGAAGATTTTGGTGTCTACAACTATGTTTGGAATATCCTAAGAATACAACCTCATCACAATGTGAATCAAAACTTCCTAGATTTTCATCATGATTTGTAGCCTAACCTTTTATTTTTTAATTAATGGCTCCACAAAACTCTAAAAAAAGAAAGGCAACATGGATATTACCCTTTCTATGTGTGCTACGCTAGAGATAAAAACATAATGGTTCATTTTGGGCACCTCCTCTGACATTATATGAGATAGCATAGGATCTCAAGATCTTTGCATAAGCTCTTTTCATGCTTTGATGTGAGCATGACTTAGTTGGACTAGTAAGTAGTGGGTTTAGAGTAATAAATGATTGGGCACCTACAAGTATTTATAAAGCGAGTTTTAGAAAGGGACGATCCACATGTTCCTTGACCTCATAAATTAGTGGTTCTTCAATCTAGGCTGCAAGAGAGGGCTCTAGTCAAACGGTTGGAGTGCGTTCATTGAGCATTGTGCAAAATGCTTCAAGCTCATCCTAGAAAAGCATGTCATTTCTCTTTGCTTCTCCTTGCTTGATACGAGACTTTGGAGAAGGATCCTGGGGTGATGCCTCATTTAAAGGGATCTTTGAATTTTCTAATACTTGCATGGTGAAAACTTGATCATCCTAAAAAAATAGGGAAGTTCAGAAAAGAGAGAGATATGATAATCAAGCTTTAGATGTGGCAAGGGAAGAATTTATTCATCATAAATCATGATTTCTTGTGTTAGTTGTAGGTCATGCTAATTTGGTTTCATTTCTTTTCTTTGAGCACCAAACCACTAGTCGTCCCTCTAATAAGGAAGTTGTATTTAGCATCATACACTAGAAAGAGATCTTTAAAAATGCATCCAATTCAAATTCACCTCCCAGTGGATATGAATCCTCTAGACAATATGCATGAATGAACTAGTCCTTTTTCCAGATATGGCTCCTCGAGAGATAGCTCTAGCACATTCAAAGAATACCAGAGGGAATTCTACTATATTTCAAGCTCAATGATCTGGAGCTCTTGCTAAAGGTCGAGAAGCATCTCCCATGAGCTAGGGACTAGATTCTCCTAAAAAGGTCGAGGGGAAACCTAATCAGTAAAATTGTAGTGACTTGGATCCATGACTAATTGGACCCCAAATATTTCTTGTTGTGTGCACTTGATGGATTCATTCAAGATAGAAAACACAAAGCATGCACTAAATTTGGTGACTGTATTCAGTTTGGTCCCATCGGGCATGCTATAAAATATTGTTGATCCCTAAGAGGCTCACACCTAAATAAGGGCAGTCAAGAAGTTTCACAGGAGTTGGATGGGGTGCACCCTATGAAATAACCTCCAAAATTTTAGAAGTTGGCTCTTCATAAGTGGTGTTTGGGGAAAAAGGAAGGGAAAAATCTTTTAATAAACAATGTAAGGTAAGGGAGGTGATTCACTAGATCAAACATTTTTTGGATGGGCTAAGAATGTGTCATATGTTATTTACAAGAATTCAACCTTTTTTGGTTGGAGATTTATATCTTCATTCACAAATACTTGGTTCACCACAAACCCTTCATTTTTTATTGAGAGAATAGGAAGCTGAATTTCTCAGAAATGGGGAACAAAATTCATATCCCATCCATGGGAAGCACCTGCAAGTGTCTAAAAAAAGACACAAAAAGATCCTAAAGAGTGTGCAAGCCTCTTCACCCATGGACATGATATAAAACACTTCTATAGAAAATAGAAATAGTTCATATAAGGGTCAAATGAAGATACCTCCTTCCTAAAACTAACCTTCTTGAGGAGAAGACCATAAGACATGAATAAACTAGATTAAACCTATAAATAATCAATACATGACACTTTGATTAACAAAAAGGAAAAGGCAACATAAGCATAGTCCCCATGATTTATTAAGAGAAAATATGCCAAGGTGAAAGAGTATGTCCTAGAACACAAATTTTATAGTATACACCTTTGGATGATAAGCCATAGGGTCTTGTTCTCATAAATTGAAACCCCTACAAATATTGCAAAATATTTGTCAACTCATTGAACAAAAATCCAATGTTCCAACCTGCTTTCTTCTTACAAGCCCCCAAGTTTTATAGAAAAATCCTTGGATGACACGATCAAAGAATGATTACATTTGGTTATAATCAATCAACATGCCAAAAAATTAGGCATGAATCTCTCAATCTCCCTTGTTGTGGGTAAGTGTATCTTTTATATTGGCAATTCTTAGCATGCTAACCTGTTGGGCTATGAGAGTAAATCAAAGAGGCTCTATCAGGGATGGCCAAGATTGCACAAACTAACTAAAAAGTGCATTTAAGTCATATTTTAAAAAAAAATTTGGTCGAGGGAGTCTTTATGCATGACCATATTCTTTGAATATGTGTCGGTGGGTCCCCGCGAGTGTGGATGTTTGAGGGGGACACATGGGGTGCTGACAAAGCTTGGATGAGAGACATCCTCTGTGAAGCATCTTGAAACCATGATGGTTTCACATGTGTCAATCTTCTTCAAGAATCTTTGATTTTGTGAACACTCCCTATATGTGGATGCAGTTCAAGCTTGAACAATGAAGGTGGGGAGGATGATAGTGAATAAGGAGTCTACAGTTTGGAACCTTGATCTTTCAAAGCTATATTAATTTCTCAGCAACCACTCCCTAGAGATATGTAGACCTAGGAAATCTCTCTCTCTCTCTCTCTCTCTCTCTCTCATGTATGGTATTAATATGAATACCTCATTTATTTTAATTTGGAACCTTGATCTATCAAAGTTATATTAATCTCTTAGTAGCCACTCTCTAGAATTCTATAGATATGTAGGTGCTCTCTCTCTCTCTCTCTCACACACACACACACACACACACACACACACACACACGTATGTTATTAATATGAATACCTCATTTATTTTAATTTAGAACCTTGATCTATCAAAGCTATATTAATGTCTTAGAAGCCACTCTAGAGACCTATAGATTTAGTCTCTCTCTCTCTATCTCTCTCTAAGTATCTATTTATGTGTATGTGTGTCCTCTCTCTATCCTTCTTTAGAGAGAGAGATAAATGGATAAATGAGAAGTAAAAAAATAGAGAAAGAGGGAATGATGGTAAGAGAAGGAGATAGAGGGAGAGATATCTAAATATGGAGATTTGGAGATAGGGAGGGATAAATTGGGTCTTTTTGTGTATGAGTGAGAGAGATAAAGAGATAGAGTTACAAAGGGATAAAAATATAGATAAATAAAAGGAGAGGGAGGAAGATAAGTATACTTGACATTATGATGGATTTTGGAGAAGTTGGATAGATGATTCTGATGTTTTGGAGTTTGTCATTGATGGAAACTCTATTGAAACTCTATGATAATTGATGATACTGATTGCCATGATGAATAGGAAAATGTAGATTATGCTAAGTATTTTGATCTCCAAATAGGAAGATAGTTGTATGCACCCTAAAATGGTCACCTAGACTATGGGCCCCCATTCTTCAATTTATCAAGTGATGGAACCAATTTATCAATTTCTTCAATCAATGCCTTGCAATATTTTCAATTCAAATTAATTTCCTTGATCAAATTGTAATTAATTCAATTATTTCAATATTTCCTAAGGTTTGATCATTTATCCTAAGTCCCATTTAATTAAAAGAACATGCTCCCTTTTAATTAAATAAAAATCCCTTTTTAAATAAATAAAAAATCTTTTAATTAAATAATGGAAATCACTTTGCTAAAAAATAATAAAATAAAAATAAAAACAAAAGTGCACTTTCCAATGAGATATAATCTTTTGACTTTTTGAAAAAGGTTTTTGGCTCTTTATCTCAACCACTCATTATTTTGCCTATTGATTTTGCCTCTTGAGAATCTCGAGCACATGGACCAACCAAGATTTAATCTCCACCATTGCTCATTTTTTTTTGCCTCTTAATCTTGACCATCCATTCATTTCTAAATCTTTCATAGGGAATCCTCTCCTTCTCATTTGGAGAAAAAAAGATTTTATGCTATTGTTATGCTGCAGGTTTGGAGAGCAATTTTGGAGGAGAATTTGAGCACTTGAGCTTGAACATTGCAACTTCTCTTGTCTTGTCTTCTTCTCTCATGCCTCCATGACAATCCATTTAGATTACTCTTGCACTTGCATGTTAGATTAGATTCATATTTCATTTCATAGAATAATCTTGCATGCATATTTCCATTCATAGATTAGTTTGCTTTCACGCATTGTTATAATATAGAATAGCTTCCATTTTCATTTGCATGCATATTTGATGATCATGGAGACTAGCACTCTTGCTTTTCCTCTTTGAATCTCTCATTTTATGGTGTATTTGCATGGGAACAAACTAGGTCTAAACTGAGGGCCTCCATTATAAACCCTTTCACTCCATGAATAGAGAGCTATGAGTTGCCATTTGAGACCTCATTCTTGAGCAATCTTGAATATAATAACTCATAAAAGTGTGTCAACATTTTAGCACACATTTTTGGCGCCCACTGTGGGGCTGATGCTCCTATTTTTCCTTCATTTTATTTAGATTTTCAGATTTTATAATCTTTACATGGTTATTTTATTGAAGTTTTTAAAGCCTAACCCTTGTGCAAAATGACTTGGAGACAAAAACCTAGGATTTTTTGAAAGATTTGATCATATCTTTCAAATGGTTTGGATTTTGGGTCTAATTTTTTTTTTTGTAGGTGGTAGATTATCATAGTATGTCTCAGTCTAAAGCTCATATTTTTATGATCATTTTATTACGAGTTATGATTTTGTTATGATTTTCAATGACAATTCATTTCTGATCGCAAATCTCCATATTTTTTGGAAATGTTTACATTTTCAAAAAGGTCTAAGAATTTTATAGATGGCATGTTCTTTGTGTTTTTTATTGTGATGCACTAATATGGCTAAAAAATTCAATCTTTGAAAAATGGTCTATTTTGATAAATCAAGTCCCTAGGGCACAAATTAAGGAATTTTTAGAAAAATTTTACATTTTTGGAAAGCTCTCTATTTTTTAGTAGGGGTCTCTATTTTGTATTTTTATTTTTGTGGCCGAAATCATATCAAAAAAATTAGATCTTGTTGACTAAGTCAAATGCAAAAAAAATAAAATTTTGTGATGAGTATGCACTTATTTTTCACATGGTTCAATGCATGATATGAGTTGTCATTTGGATTATTTGCTGGTTATTATTTATCCTAACAATTGATTTTTAGATCTAACCCTAGGGTTTTCATAAGTTGAGTGTACGTTGCATATCTTGTTTGCTTGTCTTGCTTGTTGGAGAGTTTATGGATTGCTTGCATAGAAAAACTCAACAAAAATAAAAATAAGGTAAAATATACTAAGCACATTGCTTTGGACTTGAGGTATTTTGTTGCATCTCTATAACATTTGGATTTTGGAAATAAAAATGAACCTCTCATGTGTTTGACTTGAGTGTTTCTTGCTTTCATAGATCACATTTTCAATTTTTTCTCTAAAGGAAAGAATGAATCTAGATTTTCTTTCTTGCATATATGTTTCACAGAGTAATTAGGCCCTATGAACACTATTTGTGGTGTTATTGAGAGAGTGGGCTTCATTCGCTTGTCTTACATGTGAATCTCTTCTTGACAATAGAACCCCTTGTAGGTAGGGAAGGACTTGTTATCATCTCATTTTCCTACTTAGTTTAGTCTTCAACACTTGATGGTACATTCTCTCTTGGTCCCATTTAGAGAGATCGGTAGTCATTGTTGTTGGCATACAAACCTTGGTGAGGTGATTTCAACTTAGCGTGTCAATTAATTTGCTTGCTATGTTTTGGTGAGGTGAAGAGGCTAGAGGAGTATGCTCTATTCCCTTTTGGGCACATCAGAAACTTAGAACCCTTGAATCCGAGCTAAGTCCCCATGTGGTCCATTTTGTGAGTCTTCCTTGTTAGAGAGGATTAACTGTAATGGACACTCCCTTTATTGGGTAAACCACATAGACGTAACCTCAAGTGGTATTAGCCATTCCTATCATGGAGCAATAACCGCTATATAAATGTCCTTGTGGAAGAAATCTTCATAGTTGTGGTCTCTTGCTGGGCTGTCAGATCTCCTCAGTAGCTCTTGATTGATTATATTCTTAGATTGTGTCAAAACCTTGGTGTGCCAGGATTGGATTTCACCCACTTGAGATTGCAAGAGTTGCATAGTTGACCATTACTACAAACCATAGTGCAACCAAATTTTTCTTTTCTAGGACTATGTGCGTGACTGAAAAACACTTTGAGAACATACACAAGTAGAGTCCTTAGGGAGTAGAATACTATGTCACTATTCGTGTTCATGCACAAGGTTGTTTTGTCCCTTGCTCATTGTTTGAAGACAATTGTTTGCTTGAACTCCCTGATTGCTGTCTTGCGTGCCTGATTAATGATAAGAATTTGTTAATGCATCTAGTTGGTCAATTAAAATGAGAAAACAATGATTTCCTATGTCAAAAAAAATAACTTTTTACAGCTTGCTATCAGCACCTGTCACCTATCCTTAGAGTGAGCTATCACTTAGTGCTGATTCATTGTCGCCTAAAATTGTCAACTTGCTTAATTTTCTATCCTATCATTTCCAGTCTTCCTCGGTCGATCCGAGTCAAATTAGGTCACTTACCCCACTGTTAGAAGCTTGTTTGCACCTTGGATTCTTGCATTTTGACCTCTTGAACTAGTAATCTTTGATTTCACTAGTGACCTTTCTTGGAGTTGGTGAGCTAGAAACCGTCCTTGTTGAGAAGATAAACCTTTGGATCTTTTGATAACACACTTGGAGAGTTTTAGTAATCTCTTGTCCATTCACTTCTATACAAATTCAAATTCAATCAATATAACTTGGGTGAATCATCCTCCTGATCCATATGTGTTAGGGTATTTACCCATTTAGTGGGCACCTTTGTGACAATGTTGGTTTACACCTCTTGCAAAATTCTATCTTATCACCTCTCTTTTGGACAAGTGAGTGTTTTGACTATCCTAGTTTGGTACCAACATTTCTTAGGGTCATCTTATCACCTAGTACCTTTTCTTTCATGTCAATTACAACAAGATATCAAGTAAATCAAGGAAAGAGACCTCAAGTAGTCTTTGACCAATTACCCTTAGTTCAAACTCGCCAAAAATGTAAGGGAAAAGAACTTGTATTTGATCAATCACCCAGGGACAACTCAGAAGTTTGGTTTGATCCCAAGAGTAACCTTAGTGATTTGAGTACACCCTTAGCATCTTCTCACTTAGATATGGATATGAGTTACACAATGACTCGATGAGAGAGGGAAGGAATGGATAAATGCCTTGATGACATATTTGAAAAACATAGAGATACCATTTCATTTGGTAATTCCTCTAGTGAAAATCAACCAGTCTCGCCCCTTATCTCAACTAGATATCTAGATGCACACCAAAGGGCTGAAAGAGATAAGAGACAAGCCTATCAAGAAGAACAATCACAACATGACAACCAAGATGATGAACCTTATGACACTTGTGTGAATGCAACATACACCAATGACTTGTTTAGACATTCAAGACCAAGTTCACCGCTCAAAATAACTTCAATATACACGAGTGAAAGACTTAAGAGAATTGAGCATGAAAGGAAAGCCTCCTTGGATGAACAAGCTGAAAAGGAAGAGCAGTTTAGACTCCTAGAGTCAGAGAGATAAGCCTTGTTGGAGATAGAAAAGAGAGCCTTCCAGGAAGAGCAAGATAGACTCTTGGCCCAACAACTTAATGATCAATTTAACACCATGCGTGTTGGTGGTGGAAAAAACTCTCCATCCAATCCTCCTAAGACTCCACAAAGTGGAAGATGTTCAAGAACACCTACATGATCTCCTAGCCCTAGACGAAGAAGGGCTTCACAACATGATCATTATAGGAGACGAACACCTCTTAGTAACTCAAGACAACCTTCATAATGTGCTCACCATGGTTCACAATATGGGGGTAGTAGCTCGAGTTTTGAACTCAACTCCCAAGACTTCATGAAGATACAACAAGAACCACTCTTCTAGTAGTATGTGGAGAGATACTTAGAGAAACACAAAGACAAGTTCCTAGAGAGTTTAATCAACAAGGGCGCTAGAGTCCCCTATAACTTTGATGTGGATAAGAAGATTAAGAAGCAAGGTCCATCCAAAGAAGAAGAGATCAAACAAATTAAGAGTATGGTTGAAAAGATGTTGGCACCCAAGAGTTCATTCTCACTTGATTCAATTTGTCCTAATCCTTCTGACAAAAGTGATAGCATGAAAGACTTCCCTAGAAAGGTTGAGATCCCTCAATATGATAAGTACGATGGGAATGGAGACCCACATGATCATGTGCATCAATTATATACCATGAGTTTTGAGTTCCATCAAGATGACTCATACCTCATGAGATTGTTCCCATGGAGTCTTAGGGTCAAGCGATGGAATGGTTCACCAACATAACTCCCCCCGTTAAGACTTTCAAAGAGCTCATCCATAGATTTGTCCAACACTTTTCATAAAACCTTTCAAGATCTGTCACCATGTTGGACTTATGCAACTTAAAGAAAAATCAAGGGGAATTCTTTGTCACTTTCTTGCAAAGATGGAGGTGACAATGCTCTCGCTACTCTAGGACCATTCCTAAAAAATGAGAAGATTGAAATCCTTGTTAGTAACTTATTTCCCAAAATGCGGTATGAAGTTAGGAAGATGGTTTTTGATTCCTTTGACACCATGGTTGAAACCGCATGTAGGATTGAGGATGTTTTGAGAGAACAAGAAATTTTGACCAAACATTGAAACAACAACAACAAAAATGGTCAAAGTAACAACAACTCTAACAAGGATAAAGGAAATAACTCACATTGGAATAGGAAAAAACAAGTGGTCAATGATGGAGTTGTGGACTCCTCTCAACCCAAAGATCAAGTTTTTCTCCACTTGTCTAGTGTTGTTCAAGCCATGAAACTCAATGCATCAAATCAACAAGAGCACAAGCCAAGATACCAAGATAAGCCTAAGAAAGAGAGATGTCAGTTTTCAAAACTTGGTGATTCATACGAGGATGTCTTAAAAATGCTCATTTCCAACAACCTTGTGTATCCTCAAGACCCCACAAAGCATTATATACCTGATGTTAAGCCACATTGGTGGGATGAGAAAGCCTTTTACAAGTTTCACAATGGCATTGGACATTATATTGAAAACTGCTGGAAACTTAAATATATCATCCAAGATTTCATTGAGAATGGAAAACTCAAGGTAGATGGATTGAACACCAACACCGATCATAAGGCATTCAGAGAACCTTTGCCCAAGTATGAGAAGGGGGAAACCTCTAAACCTAAGAATGGCAAGGGTGAGGTCAATTACACTTACACAGATGCAGAGAATGTCTTCAACATGCTTGAAGTTGTAGAATAGAATGTCAACATGATGAAGAATAAAGATCCATATGGTTATGATCTAGACATGGACTCTCCTCCTATCTTTGATGAAGAACCCATCCTGGTGCTAAGGGGTCCTCACTCTAGAGTGTTGTCTCAAATTCTTAATGCTATCACATGAAGTCAAGGTCCCCTTGTCATTAGAGGACCTAGTTCAAGTCAACCAAGTAAAAAAAATCAAGTGACATCCAAGAATGTCACCTCAAAACAAGCAGTCAATCCTAAGTTGAGCTATAATCTTGTCAATTAGTTGCAAAGAACCCCGGCTCAAATTTCAATCTTTGAACATCCCCAACAACTTAGACGTTGATCAATTCTAGAATATGGTTATCCATATTGCTAGCCCTCATTACCTAACATTTTCAGAGGATGATGATAAAGCTTTGATCCACCCACACAATCTCGCTCTTCATATTGAGGTCATGATTCACAAAACCCATGTTAGGTGCATGTTGATAGATGGGGGTGCTGGGCTTAATATTTGTTCCTTAAGTCTTTTGAAGATGTTGGGTTATTCTGAACAAGTCATAGATACCAGAAATAAGATAACTATCAAAGCCTAGGAAGAGGCGGAAAGAAGTTCCAAGGGGTTGGTCATCCTTCTTGTTAGGATTGGCCCTGTTGAAAAAGATGTTTTTTTCCAAATAGTTGACACTTGCCCCCTTGCGTACAATACCTTACTTGGTAGACCGTGGATTCATGATATGCAAGTAGTGTCGTCTACCTATCATCAGTGTGTTAAGTTCCCCTACAATGGAACACAGATTTGTATACCTGGGGATAACACTTTATCTATTAACTCAGTTTTAGTGAGTGCTCATGTTCCCCTCAATAGATAAGCAAAAGACTTCAATGCAACTTTAGCTGAATGTAAAGACAAGTTCAAGTCAGTGGACCTTGGCATGGGGGCGGGGGTATCAACTCAACTCCCTCACAACACTACCAGTTTCACCTAGGTCTTATGGAAAGCCTTCACAAGAAATGAGACCTTCCTCTTCAACTATGACTTTATTTGGTACATTTGTAGAGTCCTCAGTGCCTATTCAAGATGAGAAAGAAGAGGTGGTTGTTAAAGACTGGATTTATAGAGAAGAGAAATACATGCACAATAAGAACTTATCTCTCTCTCCTAAGGCTTATGGAAGAGGGTATACTTTTTTCAAATAGATGGGCTATCCTAGACATGGCCCTTTTAGTCATAGATTGGATGCTAGAACTGAACCCTTCGATCATGATCTTTTTGGATTCAAGTCTAAGAAGACGGTTGGCCTAGGATTTGTGAATCACAACAAGAACACTACTCCTATCCTTAATGAGTCAGATAGTGAAGATGAACCAAAATACATACCTAATTTGACAAATCAACAAGATATGTGTGAATATTGGGTCCCTTCCAGTAATCTCCTTTGGGGAGATTCAGATAGTCTAGTCACTCATGAGACAGTTGCAACCTTAGAACAAGATGAATCAGATGTAGAAGATCGTATCAAAGAACATCAACACAAGAATATTATTCATTTGATGGAGAGAGAAGGTGTTACCCTTGATGACATTAGAACTTCAACATCAAGATGCCCTAAACCTTCATGGTATAAACATCCTAGTCGAAGTTCAGAAACAAGTTCATATGAGTATGAATGGGACTCCTTCTCAGAGCCTTCCATAGTTGACATGGATGTTGATGTCATCCACACTTATAGTTCTCAACTCGGGGTAGCTGACAAGTCATGTGTAGGATTAGAGGATTTGAACCTACATGTTTCCTTAGTAGATGACTCTTCACTTGTTAGGATGAATCCCAATTTGGGTAGCTTAGAAGGATACTTGACAAACTCCAACTCTTCAGTCACTAGAGATGATATCATTCACATTCAAAACCTTGAACCAGTCATTGACTTACCTCTTATTCATCCTAACCTCACTAATTGGTCCCAATGCTATCAAGAACATGAGCTCTTAATGTTACAAAATGATTATGAGATAACCTGTTACTTGAATGCCATTGAACCCATAGTCTCTTCCACCAGTGAATCGGCTACCAGCATGACAAAGCCAGACTTCAAGTACCTTAGTCACGAAATAAAAAGAAAATCAAAAGAATAAGAGTTTTGATGGTGAAAACCATTGTGTGGTAGTGTCAAAACCAAAAAAAGTAAAAAGAAATGATGTATCCAAGGGTGAAAACCTCTCTGAGGCACCTAAGGATGAGGTACTTGATCATCTCCCTAGCTAATTTCAAGATAGATAGTACACTTGGCTCAATCCTTGTCACCACAAGAAAAAGAAGCTTACACTAAGTTCTTACAAAAAAATAAGATCAACTTTGCATGGACTTATTCAGATATGCCAGGGTTGGACACTAATCTTATCATGCATCACTTGTCCATAGGTCTGGGTGTCAAATCGGTTAAACAAAAATTGAGAAAGATGCATCCTCACATAGCTCTCCTAGTCAAAGCAGAATTAGAGAAACTCCTTGGTGCAGGATTCATAAGAGCTATTGACTATGTTGAATGGATATCAAACATTGTACCAGTTTCCAAACATGACAAGTCCATTCGAATTTGTATAGATTTTAGATATGTCAATAGAGAATGCCCAAAGGATGACTTTCCACTTCCCAATATAGACATGATAGTGGACATGCCTGCGGGTTATGATATTTATTCCTCGATGGATGGTTTTTCTTGATACAATCAGATTAAGATAGCTCTTGAAGATCAAGAAAAGACTGCATTCACTTGTGCATGGGGTACCTATTGTTGGAATGTTATGCCTTTTGGATTAAAAAATGCAAGAGCCACCTATCAATGAGATATGACAGCCATTTTTCATGACATGATGCATAAAAACATGGAAGATTATGTGGATGAAACCTTGGCCAAGTCTAAGAAAAGAGACACACACTTAGATGACTTAGAAGTCATTCTAGATTGCATGGAATAATTTCAACTAAGGTTAAATCCTAAAAAGTGTGCATTTGGGGTCACCTCTAGAAAACTACCAGGATTCATCATTTCAGCAAAAGGAATAGAGGTAGACCCTAAAAAAGTCCAAGCAATCATAAATATGCCACCTCCTAGAAACATTAGTCAAATGAGGAGTCTTCAAGGACTTCTTCAATCCATAAGGAGATTCATTTCATAGTTGGCAGATAGAGCTCAACCTTTCAACAAGAACTTACACAAAGGAGTCAAATGTGTTTTGAATGAGGATTGTCAAAAGAGCATAGATCAAATCAAGAAATACTTGGAAAATCCTTCCATTTTAATACCTCCTATCCCAGGGAAACCACTTAGTCTATACATTTCAGTGACATAATCTTCCTTGGGGGTATTACTAGCTCAACTTGATGAACATGGGAAAGAAAGAGCAATATACTACATTAGCCATGCTCTTGTTTCATATGAGCTTAACTACACCGGCATTGAGAAAGCTTGCCTTGCAGTTGTGTTTGATTCTCAAAAGTTGCAACATTACATGCTTGCGCACACTATACACCTCATAGAAAAAATAAATCCGCTCAAGTATTTACTAGGTAAGGCTGCCCTCACAGGTAGACTTGCTAAATGGATGATTATCCTTTCAAAGTTTGACATAGAATATATTGAGCTCAAAGCAATCAAAGGACAAGCCATAGCAGATCAATTGGCTGATTTCCCAATACAAGATAATGCACCTATTCAAGTTGACTTCCCAGATGAACACCTCATGTATATGACTGAAAGAACATGGAAGATGTTCTTTGATGGATCCTTTATGCAAAATGGTTCAGGAGCTAGTGTGTTGTTTGTTTCTCCTCATGGGTACATGATTCCTAAGTCTTACAAGTTATGGTTCCAATGTACAAACAACATTGTTGAGTATGAAGCTTTAACAAATGGACTTAAGATGGCCATAGAATGGAGAATCATAGAGTTACACATCTATGGGGATTCACATATGATAATCAACCAAGTCAATGATGAATATCAAAAAAAAAATGAGAAGCCGATACCTTACAAGAAAATGGTTGATTCCTTGAAATGATACTTCACATTTGTCACATTTTAGCAAATTTCTAGAGAAGAAAATAAAGTAGTTGATGCTATGGATACACTTGCTTCTCTCCTTCAATTAGGGGAACATGAATCTAGATTTGAATTCTTGGTGGAAGAGCTACATCACCCTTTCTATGACTCCTAGGAAAGTCATGTCATTTGTACCCTAGTTGGTCATGAGTCATCCCGTTATGGTGCCATTTACTCATACCTTCATGATGACATTATCCCTAAAACCTTTAACCGATCTGAATGCATAAACCTTACCTGAAACACCTCTCATCATTCTCTTATCCCTGGTGATTTTTATAGGAGGGGTCTAGATGGAACACTTCTTAAATGCTTAGAAAAGGAAGAATCTAACCAAGTGTTAGTTGACATCCATGAGGGCATCTGTGGGAGACATTCCAATGGTCTTACCATGGCCTGAAGGTTACTTAGGCTGGGGTACTATTGGCCTACAATGTAGATTGATGCAGTGGCTTTCGCAAAGTCATGTGAAAAGTGTCAAAAACATGGTAACCTGATACATGCTCCAGGCAAGGAGCTCATTCCTTCTATATCTCATTGGCCATTTTAGCATTGGGCCTTTGATCTTGTTGGGCAGATTCATCCCAACTCATCAGGTGGACACAAGTTTATTATCACTACTACTGATTACTTCACTAAATGGATAGAAGTTGTCCCACTTTATGTTGCCTCAGGAAAGATAGTTTCTCTATTCATTTTGAACCATATCATTTGTCGATATGGAGTGCCTTCTGAGATTATCACTAACAATGGAGGCCACTTTAAAAATAAAGACCTTAAGCAACTCTGCAAGAAATTCAAGATTAAGAAACATCGGTCTTTCATTTACTTTCCACAAGGAAATGGTCAAGCAGAGGCATCAAACAAAACCATTCTTAAAATCCTACATAGAATAGTTTGTAAGAGTGGTAGAGATTGGCATTTACAGATCAATCCGGCTTTGTGGGCTTATAGAATGAGTATTCGTACTCCTACCGAGGCTACTCTATTTGCCCTTACATATGGTGCTAAAGAAGTGTTAACTTTGGAGGTTGAGATTCCTTCACTTAGAGTTTCCCTCAAAGTTCTAGTTATAGATGAAGACTACCACGCCATGAGACTTAAAGAGTTAGAACGTCTAGATGAGAAACATCAAGCATCATTTGACCATATGAGGGTTTATGAAAAGCACATGTCCAAAGACTTCAATAAAAAGGTTTTCCCTAGAGAATTCCAAGTGGGAGATCTTGTCTTATGTGAAAATCCTAAGAATCAACAGCATAGAGATCAAAAGGGAAAATTTGAAACTAATTGGCTTGGACCTTACATCATTACAACAATTTTTGGGTCAAGTGCTTATTTATTGTCTACAACAATGAGAGAGCAGCTCCCTGATCCTATCAATGTCTTTCACCTGAAGAAGTTATATCCATGATGCCCATTCTGTCTGGGGGCATCCTTTGTACGTACTTATTGATCCTAAAAAAATGATATATTGTCAACAATTCTAAAAATTTGAAAATGTCTTGAAACAATGATCATCTTAGTGAAAACCTAGCAATAGGCACTTCGATGTATCTCCACAAAAAATTATATATTCCAAAAATACCAAAAAAAAAAAAAAAATTAAAAAAATAGAAAAAGTGCATTGGTGAAAACCTAGAAATAGGCGCCTTGGTAGCAAAAATACAAAAAAAATTATAAAAAGTCCTAAAAAAAAATAAAAAAATAAAAAAATTTGTAATAAAATCCAAGTGGTGAAAACCTGGAAATGAACGCTACTTGAGGCCTTTGCACCCCTATTTCTTAGCACGTGTCCTCAACACTTAGCCTTTCTCCATCATGCCTTGTCTTTGTTGCCTTTGTTTTTAATTGGTCTTTGTCTTTGTCTAAGGGGCATAACTGTGTTAGCTTTGGTCTACTAGATGTGTTAGTCTTTAGGACACCTCACAAATGGTATTTTTCAAAACCACCCCAACTGTGTTTTTCAGCACAACCCCTGACATTGAGTATTTTTCAACACTTATCAGTTTGGTCTTACCCAATTTTGTCATGTGATCTTACTTGCTTGCAAGCATTTGATCCTTATCCTCAGGACTCAGTATCAGTTAACACACTTAAAGTTTTAAACACAACACTTAATGCTTGAGCTATGTCATGATCTTTTCTTTGTGTGCTGACTGTTATTGATTTTCGTTGAGTGTCCTTGTCTAATAAGTCTCTTTGGTATGCATAGCTAGAGGACTTGGGGCATGGGGCATGTTTTTATTTGCTTTCTGCTTTTGGGTGCAGTCTTGAAACTCTAGAGTGTCTCTTGTTGTCCCCTTGAAACACTTAGGATATTTGAGGCATCATCCTTGACTATTTTTGTACAACCATTCTTATGGTCATCTTGACATCTATGCCTTGATGTGAGCGTGGTTTTGCTACATTAAATTGGGTAATCTAACATCGAAGTCATCTTGACCTTTATGTCTTTGATGCTTATGTTATAATCTTTCCACATTCCAACCCGATATAAATCACATTCATATCTTCATAGTTTTGCTTGTGACTAGTGATGATTGTGTGATTTTCTAATGTCCGTTAATAATGGCCGAATGATGAAAATAAGTTCCTTAACATTCTCTAATGAATGATGAACACAAAATCCTATGTTACAGTTTCTCTATTGCAAGTACACCTTTGCATTTTCATGTAGCTTGCATTGTTAGACTTCATGTTAATATACACTTTTAGGATGCATTATGAGTTTGAGAGGGTTTTCCTTCATCTTTATTTTGGACTTTTAATCAACTATGGTCATGTTTTGATCTTTATTTCCTTATCTTCTTTCATGATCTCAATCAAAATTTTCTATCTTAAATAGTTGATTGATTTTGGGGCATTCTCTTTCTTCTCTCCATTTCTTTTCACCTCTTCCAAACTTCTATCTCCCATTCGCTTTCACCCCACTTCTTTTCTTCTAATTCAACCTTGGGGCATAATATTTCATGCTTGATGATCTACCTTGGTTATGTGATCCTTATATCTTTCATCTTACATCAAGAACCTTATTTTTAGTTTGATTTGATCAAATTTATCAATTTTTTGTTTCTCCTCTATCTCATTTCAATTTCGATCACGAGGGGGCAGTACCTATCAAACTTCAATCCTTGATTCTGCTTTATCAATCCTATCAATTTCTCTGCTTGGGAAAACCTTGCTTGAGATTCTTATCTTGGACATGTCAATTAGCTATTTATAGGGGTGTTGACCTTTTCTTTTTCAATCAGCTTATCTTTGTCCTGATGTGTTCCCATCCGTTGATCACATGTCTGGGTTGTTTTGTGATCCCAAATTGATCTCACACTTCAACTGCATTCTTTGACTACATGCATTCCCATAAAGATCACACATTAGTCAAAGAGGGGCAAATGTATGCACCCTAAAATGGTCACCTAGACTATGGGCCCCCATTCTTCAATTTATCAAAGGATGGAACTAATTTATCAATTTCCCGAATCAATGTCTTGCAATATTTTTAATTCAAATTAATTTTCTTGATCAAATCGTAATTAATTCAATTATTTAAATATTTCCTAAGGTTTGATCATTTATCCTAAGTCTCATTTAATTAAAAGAACATGCTCCCTTTTAATTAAACAAAAATCCCTTTTTAAATAAATAGAAAATCTTTTAATTAAATAATGGAAATCACTTTGCTAAAAATAATAAAAGAAAAAGAAAAAGAAAAGTGCACTTTTCGATTAGATAGAATCTTTTGACTTTTTGAAAATAGTTTTTGCCTCTTTATCTCAACCACTCATTATTTTGCCTCTTAATCATGCCTATTGATTTTGCCTCTTGAGAATCTTGAGCACATGGATCAACCAAGATTTAATCTCCACCATTTCTCATTTCTTTTTGCCTCTTAATCTTGACCGTCCATTTATTTCTAAGTCTTTTATAAGGATTCCTCTCCTTCTCATTTAGAGAAAAAAAGATTTTATGCTATTGTTATGCTGCAGGTTTGGAGAGCAATTTTGGAGGAGAATTTGAGCACTTGAGCTTGAACATTGCAACTTCTCTTGTCTTGTCTTCTTCTCTCATGCCTCCATGACAATCCATTTAGATTACTCTTGCACTTGCATGTTAGATTAGATTCATATTTTATTTCATAGAATAATCTTGCATGCATATTTCCTTTCACATACTAGTTTGATTTCATGCATTGTTATCATATAGAATAGCTTCAATTTTCATTTGCATGCATATTTGATGATCATAGAGACTAACACTCTTGCATTTCCTCTTTGAATCTCTCATTTTATGGTGTATTTGCATGGGCACAAACTAGGTCTAAACTGAGGGCCTCCATTATAAGCCCTTGCACTCCATGAATAGAGAGCTATGAGTCACCATTTGAGACCTCATTCTTGAGCAATCTTGGATATAATGAGTCATAGAAGTCTGTCAACATTTTAGCACACAATAGTGTCAGAGAATGTTTTGAATAGCGATTGATTTAGTGGATACTTTTGGAGATGCGATCAATTTTGGTGGTTTACCAAGGTTAGAAAAGTATAGTTCTACAACTACAACTATTTTTTATTAAGGTAAAAATATGTTTTGAATGGGCCCCAAAACCACACACATTTAGTTTTTGAAGGGAACTATAACCCTATGCATGATTTTAGAAAAATAGGAAGAATAAGCACAGATCTAAGTGAAATAGCTGGGGGAAAAAGATAAACCTTAAAGAGCCCCCTAGCACAGAATGCCAATAGAACTACCAGCAGCTTGAGTCCAGCAAAACAACAGCAGCCAAAAGATAGACACACAGTTAGGCTCAAGCTGCTCAAGCCAAAAGTGTAAAGCCAACACTTTACATCAACATCAAATAGCTAGGGTTTTCACACTCCCTAAAGTAAAAATATGGGTTTTGATGGCTCTCATAACCAGATTGGGTTTTAACTTGGGACCCAAAACCATCATGGGAATAGAGAGGATTCCCTTTACAATAACCAATTGATCTGACAAATGAAACAATCCACCCTATCAGAACCAAACCAGAGAAAAAGCTACAACTGAAATATATGAGCATGTAAAACTTTAGCTACACCATAACTTCAGGGTTTTGAAAGGCTCCCTCAACCTTCAACAAGGAGATGGGAATAAGGATGACTCCCCAAACCACCAAACCATAACTTGCCAGGAAAAAGAAAAAACTAGCAAAGATCTCTAGAAAAGGTCGAGTTCACCAATAGTACTCCATCCCACCTCTTTCATCCAGCAATGAGCCACTTCCATAGGCTGAGCCTCCACCTCAAAATGAAATTCCACCTCAATAGGAAGCGAGAAAGAAGTATTAAGAAGGAAAGAAACCTTCACCTCGAAAAGAGCTTCCACCTCAATAGGAAGCGAGATAGAGGAGTAAAGAAGGGGAGTAACCTTCAACTTCCAATATGATCTTGAGTGAAACCCCAACTCAATAGGAATCCCACTCTGAGCAGCACCAAAAGAGCCATCACCACTCTCCCACCCAAAAAAAGAGAGTTGTGAAACCCCGAAAGAGGCCCACATGAGAGGGTCCCAGGAAGAGGCCATCACGAAAGAATCCCAGAAGATGATCCAGTATAGCCACCCACCTTCTCTAGTCTTCTAAAGAAAATAAAGGGTGTCTCCACTCCAAAGAGAAGGGAAGAAAAAACCCCCTCAATCCCATACCGATGAAGAACTCCCAAACCCTAGGCTCCACAAGCTCTAGAAGAGAAGGGAGAGAGCTCCTAGCATGTGAGCTACAACCTCCCACCGAAATACCCCACAAGCCCCCATGTGGGTCACCATCATCATCTTCAAAAACACTCTCC
Organism: Chamaecyparis obtusa; assembly: GCA_027943335.1. Taxonomy (NCBI): domain Eukaryota; kingdom Viridiplantae; phylum Streptophyta; class Pinopsida; order Cupressales; family Cupressaceae; genus Chamaecyparis; species Chamaecyparis obtusa. The sequence continues at coordinate 2,102,963 of BSBK01006846.1, forward strand.
TCTTGAAAACTAGAAACCCCGCTCACTTTTCTCCCACCCACTCTGCTCCTACTCGCCATTTTAAAAACTAGAAACCTTATTTTTAAAAAAATTGATCCTTGGCTGTAAGCACTATAGGAAAGAAGCCCCAGTATTTCACCAAGGGTCAAAGTAAGCAACTCTCAATTAAGAACCATAGTAGAGAGTGATCCTGTGGGGACTTGAACCTTGGTTGTAGGCCCTACAAGTAAGAAGCCCCACCATTTCACTAAAGGGACAAGCCTAAAATTTTTGATCCTTGGCTATAAGCACTATAGGCAAGAAGCCCCACTATTTCACCGAGGGTCAAAGTAAGCAATTATCAGTTAAGAAACACAGTAGAGAGCGATCCTATGGGGACTTGAACTTTGGTTGTAGGCCCTACAAGCTTTTAAATTTTTTTATCCTTGGCTGTAAGCACTATAGGCAAGAAGCTCCACTATTTCACCAAGGGTCAAAGTAAGCAACTCTCAATTAAGAACCACAGTAGAGAGCAATCCTATGGGGACTTGAACCTTGGTTGTAGGCCCTACAGGAAAGAAGCCCCACTATTTCACCAAAGGGACAAGCCTTTTAAAATTTTTGATCCTTGGCTATAAGCACTATAGGCAAGAAGCCCCACTATTTCACCAAGGGTCAAAGTAAGCAACTCTCAATTAAGAACCATAGTAGAGAGCGATCCTATGGGGACTTGAACCTTGATTGTAGACCCTATATACAAGAAGCCCCACCATTTCACCATAGGGACAAGCAAAAATTTTTGATCCTTGGCTGTAAGCACTATAGGCAACAAGCCCCACTATTTCACCAAGGGTCAAAGTAAGAAACTCTCAATTAAGAACCACAGTAGAGAGCGATCCTGTGGGGACTTGAACCTTGGTTGTAGGCCCTACAAGCAAGAAGCCCCACCATTTCACCAAAGGGACAAGCCTTAAAATTTTTTGATCCTTAGCTGTAAGCACTATAGGCAAGAAGCCCCAGTATTTCACCAAGGGTCAAAGTAAGCAACTCTCAATTAAGAACCATAGTAGAGAGTGATCTTGTGGGGACTTGAACTAACTCAATGTTTTGGGGGAGTTAGCATTTTGGTGATGTAATTAGATTGAACCGGTTGTGCTATCGATTGGTTCTTGTTGATCAAATGATCAAGATGGTTGATTTATGGGCCAACATGTCAATATATTTTGGTTAATATATTTTAGGCTGACATGTTAGTTATGATTGACACAAGTTTCTATGAGTTTGGTCAATTTGGTGGGCTAAATTGTAAAACATTTTCTAAGTCTTAGCCGACTTAAAAAATTAGTATAAGGTTGGACTAAATCGTTCAATTTATGGTTGTGATCATAAGTTTAGGTGTTGTGATCATGAATTTAGGTGTTGCGATTAGAGATAGAGGCAAGTCAGTGCGCTAGAATTCAGAGATTACAAAGGATCTGATTAAGAAAATGAGTTTCTATTTTCCAGATCAAGTCATTTTTGTATTCCTAATAGTTGCAACAAATTAAATCCTTTAATAGGGTGGACTTTAATAGGTCTTATTGTTAAATCCTTTAATAGGGTGGCTTCTTAGTTATAGTTTTAAATCCTCTAGTGAGGTAGATCTTACCAGGTCTTTTGGTACTTCTAACAAGGTACTAGTCACTTTTAACAGGGTGAACCCCTAACTGAGTATCGTAAGCTCCTAACAGGGAAAATATTTATACTACAATTAAAGAGATTTGTGGGAACCATCCCCACCACAGTTTTCACCCTCTAACAAGGTTTTCCATGATAAAAATTGTGGTGTTATGTGTTATGTTTTGTGGAATATATTTTAATTTGTTTTACTTCTATTGCATATGTGTGATTGCATGGAAGTTTTTTAAAATCATAATCAGATTATTGGTGGAATTAGTAAATTTCTACACTGATTCACCCCCCCTCTCAGTGTCTTCTATATTTAACAAAGTAGATACATAAGTCCCTACCTCTACCTCCCTCTGCCTATACCTCTACTTCTCATCCATCCATTTATCTCTCTCTCTCTCTCTCTCTATATATATATATATATATATAAAGAGAGAGATATAGAAAAATATATGGATAGGGAGAGAGAAAATGATAGGGAGGTGGAGGTATATATATATATATATATATATATATATATATATATATATATATATATATATATATATATATATATATATATTGATATAAAATAATCAGTTGATTAGGATAGGTGGAGGGAGAGATGGATTCAATAAGAGAGAGTTGGAGATAATGATATATAAATAAGCATGAATATATATCTATAGGGAGACAAATATAAAGGGGGAAAGAGTGAGAAAGAAAGGAGGTGATAGAGATGAGTAATAAATAGGTTCAGGTAAAGGGAGTAAATTAGGTCTATACTTACTCTACTTATCTTAATCCCTCTTCTTTTGTTTATACACACACACACACATGCATATATATGTATGTATGTACACACACACACACACCCAAAGACCCTATTTCTCCCTCCCTATCTCTATCTCTCCCTATTTAAATATCCCTCCCTCTATCTCATTCTCTTTCCATCATTCCCTCTTTCTATATTTCTCTATTTCTCATCCATCCATTTATCTCTATCTATCTAGAGAGAGAGGGGGGTGAAAAAGGGAGTGAGATAGGTAGAGAAGGAAGAGAGAAAGAGATATAAATAGAGGCAAAGTAAGGAAAAGGGAGGGAGATGGATTGAAGGGGAGATAAGAGGAGAGAGGAAGACAACAAGATATAACTAAGCAAATTGAGAGAGGGGAAGAGAGGTATAAAGAGACATTTTCTCTTAGGTTATCATGGGAAAAGGTGTGCGAAGGATCAAATAAAACAAGGAAACCTTCTCCAATGATTTATGAAAATTTGTTAGTCTCATTAGTACATAAAATATAAATATTTAATTATTTACCACTTTTTAACTATTTCAATTCTTTTAGGAGAAAAATTAAATTTGGAAAAGAATGATTTTGTATGCAAAAGTCGTGAGCATTTAAAGTTTGAAAATTAAAGATTATGATTTTTTTTTTTTTGCAATCTAATAAAATTACCTTTTGTATATTGTAGACATCCGAATCACGTTTCAAACACTTGTAAAAAATAAAAAATTAGATAAGAAATGTAAAAGTTATGCTTATTTTACTAAAGTATGCTTTTTAGAGTAAAGGAAACATATATCTGTTTTGAAAAAAAAAATGGACATCTGTTTCAAAAAATACATATTTAAAAAAAATATCTTTAGGAAACATATATCTATTTTAAACATTTAAAAAATGGATATCCATTTTTTTATAGATACCGGTTTTCTCTGACATGATTTTCCCCCCATTTTTGCCTCAAGATTTCTATGGAATTTTTCTTGGGGAAGTCAAGCTTGGAAAGTCAACAAAAAAAATGTGTTTTCAATATTTCCTTGGTTTTCCAGACTTTGCCCATGTTGTTGACGACCTTTTTTAATCCAAAATTTATGAAACGAAACATAGTTTGTTAAAAAATTGTCAGCTTTCTAAAAATATAATGTATGTCTTATTTTAAATTTAATAAATAATTATTATTGATTTTCTACATGCATTACAACTAAAATTTTGATTGAAAGGTTGATTAAAAAAACATCTATAACTTTCAAATAGTTTCACATTTTCCAAATTATCTGAAAGATGTGTCACATTTTATGCTTCACATACTTTAGGGTTAAAAAATGAAAATTTGATTTTCATAGAGTTTTGACCAAGTTATAGTGGTCAGACATGAACATTTTTATATTTTTAAAAATTTGCATCAAAAAAATTATAACTAAATATTTAGTTGGAAAAAAATTAGAAAAAAATATACATCACATACAAACATGTGTCCTCTAGTTATATCTAAAGGTTAATGAAAAACATTGTGTTTTGATTGTGCTTAGAGTGGTCAAGCATACCCCTACTTCTTATCTTTTTCCTGAAAGTTTAGTAGTATTGCATTGAAATTTCAATTTTCACCAAATATATATATTTTTAAGAAAATAATTAGTAGCTTAGAAAGTACATTCAATTTTCTACAAATTATTTTCTTAAATATTTTTGAAATAATGTTGATAACCTATTCAAATTTTGTATGTCAAGTTGCCTAACTCTATTTTTCTAAATTTTCATTGCCACTTAAGGGCCTAGTTTGGTGCACCATAATCTTGCACATACTAAAATATTTCATTGACTAAGTTAATATTACAAATAAAATTAAATATAATAAAGTGTTTCTTTGTTTACTTAATACTTTACCAATTACTTATGAACATATAGTAGGTCAAATAATTCATGAGAGAAATTGAAAAAAAAAAACATTTTTATAATTAAATGGATATGTGTCCCGAATAATGTCTATGAATGAGAGGTTAACTTGAGAGAATTCAATATTACATAGTAAAGTCATGGATATTGGGTATATGAGTGTTGGTTGTCGTTAGAAAAGATTAACTTATTAATGATTGATATAACCACTAGACTTATAGAACACAAGAGGTGGTTAAGCCATGTCATGAACCCAAGTGCTACATTGCACATCACAAGGAGACCAAAGGCACACACCTTGCAACAAGCCCCCTCTAGCACAAGCATATAGTTTGAACCCATGACTCAGGCCCTGATATCAATTGTTGGTTGTCATTGCACCAAAAGATCAACTTGTTAATGTCTGATACACCTACTATACTTATAGAACACAAGAGGCAGTTAAGCCGTATCGTGAACCCAAGTGTTGCATTGACGCACAACTTGCAACAATGACATATTATAACATTTTATTTATTAAACTAAATTTTTAAATACATGCGTATTGAATAGAATTAGTCTCCACTATTAATTAAATATATGTTCATTTTAAAAGCATGTCTTTTTGTGTGTTCAATAGGTTCCTATTTGTAATTAAGTAATGTATATAAACTTGATGGTAACTTAAGAAAATAAAAAATTAATAATTGGGAACTTTGTTATGATTATTTTCCATTAATACTTGCAGAGGGAGGGGTAGTTTTCCCTTATTTTTGAAATGGAATCATATAGGGTCATGTGATATTTCTTTATTCTATTCATGTGCATTATGTGTGTTATGGACATGTGCTAAATATGGGTATACATGGAATGATAGGTTTTTGTGTTTGACCTTTCTGCTAGGTAGTTGGAAAAAGTGCTTTGGCCAAAGTTATTATTTTTTCCCCATTTGTTTGATGCTAGGAGAATGTATATTATTATACTCCCTACCATATAATTGTGTAGATGCTACATTGTCATAAGTGAAATGTTAGATAGGGAAGAATCTTGCATCGGATTCCATTTCACCTATTGGTTTTGATTTTTTAGGTACCTCGTGTAGGGTCGAGCACTCAACCTTCCATGTTGAGCATTGTAGAAGCTAATGATTTATGTTTGCGCGTAAAAAGTACCTAGACCTCATTCTCGTCTTGAGAATAGAAGATGCTAAGTAGTTCATGGATTAAGGGAGCAAAATGGTTCATAGTATCACTTTATTATGTATTTGATGTAATTGACTTATTGGTTATGTAACTTTATCATTTCCATTTGATGCATTGGCTAGTTGGTTGTAATTAATGTATATTCATGATGTATTATCTTTACTTTGAGGAAAAATTTATAAAATTATTTTGGATGTATCATTATTTATCTTCTACTATGAAACTTGAGCTATTTAAAAAAAATTGGCTTGTCTGAATTTGCATCTTTACACTATGTATAATAGGTTGATGCACAAAAGTCATGTATTTAGTTTAGTAAACTAACGAATCTCTTATCAAGCAATCTACTAATTCAAGTAGGCTCATTTAACTTTGAGAAGTGTGTCTTCTTGAATGATGTTGATTGTATATATACATATAGAGAGAGGAAGACCATAAGCTACTATATTGAATTTATACAAAAAAAAAATAATTAAAAACAATAAATAAAGCTAGAAACACAATTATGCTAAAAACAAATCTAACTATACAACAAGTACTACAAATTATTGTTCAATGAAAAAATAATTGCATGTCATCAATCTACCCTTCATCAAGGCTTTCTTTTGAATGGTTAACAGTTCTTGTCCACGCTTGCACAACATTCATATCAACTAGAACATTTCCAAGAATAATATCCGACTAAAATCTACTTTTGTCATGCTTTGATGGATTTTGGTGTGTTGCTTCTTGTGTTGGAACTGTCTAGGAGAATGTTGGCTAAGGTTGATGAATCAACTTTACACTTGCCAATTTTCATTTCCTTGAAAGTTTCTGATGCCTTTTTGCCATGGGACAACTTTTCTTTGAGGCATTATATCAAATGACATTGGGTATTTTTGTCCACGTTTCCACATTTTGCATGCATGTCGACCAACATAATCAATACTATAAAATTTGACAAAGATATTTGCATATGTATGTTTTGTATATCATACAAATGGAATGCCATAAAGAAAAAGCTGAACGTGTTATTTATTGTCGATTCATGCTACAAATTGATGTGCAAAAGTGTTTGCCAATTTTTTGTTGACAGATTTTATTGGTCGACGAACATTCCTTATATTAATTAACACCAAATAAATCAAGATAATGGAAGTGATTATGTATTTAATTGCCTCATTTCGTCGACATTGTGCTCATCATAAAGTGGGAAGGAATTTGATAGCTTGAATGTAGGATCATATTAAACTGAATTTTGCTGTTCCCTTGGCAACACTAATCGAGTATTTATCATTTGTTGGTGCTTAAAAAGAGAGAACTATTGGCTTCGAAATCAACATTCATTAATGAAGTTAATATAAATTTGTTTTGCTCTACTTGAGGCTAGCAATATATAATTGTTGCTTAATCGATTTGCCTTTTCAAAACTGATCCCTAAACTTGACTCTCCATGCTTAAAATGAAAGACAAATCTATAACTAATAGTTGGAAGGTCATGAGATTAACATTTCTCTAAATTTTAAGTGGCATAGCTTCCATGTACGATTAACAATTTTGTTATTTTTTATATTTTGAATAATGTATGTTTTTCATAAAATTGAAAAGATACGCTTGCACATCACTATATAATAAATAGGAATAACATGTACTTTAACAAATTTTTAATTAATCAAATTATTCAATTAGAAATAGCTATTATTGATGTTCGACTCACGTATCTAATCATCAATGTGTACAATTGAAAACAACATGAAATATAAGGATACTACAATTTTCAAAGGTAAAGAGAGCATTCTACATGTATAGACTCACAAGATTCTTACAATATGAAACAACATCCAAAAAGATCATTCCACGTGTATAGGCTCATAAGCTTTCACAATACGAAATAACATCCAATCCGATGCACACAAAGGAAATTTCTCAAAACACAAAAACAATTTTTCTTCCTCCAAATTAAATGAGTTTTGTATTTCATTACTAATAACAAATCAAAAAAAATTGGACTCCCTTTAAGTCTTTCTAATCAAGATTTATAATATGAAATTCATAATCGTCATAGTTGGTAATGAATTTTAAAATAACCATTTAACCATAAATTATTTAACATGATGAAATATAGGAACATAAAGTTTGTAAACATGAAACATTTGAATCATTGAATTTTAAAACATAATGTAACCATATTTAAGAGGACTATGGAGGTGGGACTTTATTAGCTCCTTTGCCTTGATCAATTAGAGGAGCGGTTTTCTTTGTCTTCAAATCTTTGTAGACCTGTATTATGACTAGAACTTCACTACATGATTGGGAATGATCACATTCTTGACCCTAATCCTCTTTACAAAGTACCTTACATTGGAAGATTCTATGCACATAGTGAGCATTGAATGAATTGTATCCAATTTAGTGATGTCATGTGGTTCAATTGATATAGAATTCACTATATTTTCAACCATCTCTATAGACTTGGTCACCATATATTCCACCATTTATACTCTTGTATTGTCCTTGCTCATCAATTGCACATGGATAACTTGAATTTCTTTCTAGACCTCACTAATAAGCAAATCAAATTCTCTTAGAAACTTTGTTATTATTTTCTATAGTTTGTTACAAAAATGAAGCCCTTCATTCGATGCTTATTTTCCATATTAGACATTAATTTTTATTAAGATTGGAAATTGAGGTTTCAACAATGAACTTATCCACCCCAAAGTCCAAGATTCCTTTGATATGATCATGCGCTTGTTACCAAATTGAATCATCCCTCTCAAGATTTGAGTTTTCAATATAAATCTCACTCTTTAGAGAAATTACATAATCATACGCTTTCCTAAGCTTAGTGATACACTTAACCCTCTCTTCAAGGTTCCCTTAAAAGATATAACTAACTTAATTATAAGATATACTTAATATTTATTATAAGTCATGTTAAAAGATGTACCTCACTTAATTATCCGTAATGGTGACTAGACATATATTTTATATGTTTTCTCTCAATACAGATATTGAATTTTTGTCTCATCTTAAACAACGTGTCTATGACATCACATATTGAAGTGGAGAATCTCACAACCTTAGATGAATGCACGTCTTAAATCATGACAATTTATGTTTCCAATCTAGAGGATGCCAACATGGAAATTGAACTCTTATGCATGTCAAGGACACTTGCACATTATGCATATGTTCTAACACTTGTATATTGCACATTAGTTGTCAAATCATGCCAATGTCCTTTCTAGGTACCAATGTCCACTATGAGAGCCCTAGTCCTGTAGTTTAAACCAAAGGATTTTTTAGGAACTATGAGAATTTGTTTGACTTCATTCTAATCGTGTTTCAAAGATAGCAATACCATAGAACCCTAAAAGGAGATTTGTGTAGTTTTAGAGTGATTTTTGATAGAATTTATATATGATACGTAATACTTAGGACCTAGGAAAAGGTTCAAGACTTTTATTTAAGTGTTGAAAATATGGGGGAGGGGGGTCTTGAGTGACTTAAGTACCTTGTATATCCTGTATAATGTGTTATTTGAGCTATTATTAAGTCTCTTTGTAGTTTGGAGTGCATGTGTATGTGTTCTTTTGGAAATAGTTTCTGATTTGCCTTGTTTGATCTAGCATGACCTTTGATGATTATATATCATTAAGAGTTAGTTGGACGTTGTTTGCACTACGGAGAACCCCCTAGCATGGTGACCACCTTAATGTTAATTCTTTCTTTCCTTAGATGATTAGTAGCCCTTGAGTATCCCATTTATTTTGGATCCCTCTTGGGGTGTTATGACTAATTATTAGCTTTGAATTGTCTTGAGTGCTTGTTGATTGGTTCTTAATTGAGCTTTGTAAATAGTATCTTGTGAGTGTTGCATTGAATGTGAAAGAGATTGAATTGATTCATGTCAATGATATATTAACATTGTTGTATTTGTATTGAAATTATTTGTGCATTAGAATAGTTAATAGTTCATCATAGCATATGTGGATAGAAGTGTTTATAAGTGATAAATATGTAGATAATCATAATAGAACAATTGGATTAATGAACTAGATTCCTAACTTGCATTATATTACATTTTTATGGTTTCATATGTGATCATTTTTTGTAGCATCATAAAAACATTATGGGATTCATATACATCATGTGTACCTTTCACTATGATTGTGGTTTTGTCACATTCTTACCTTGCATGGAATGTAATGAGATGATCTAAAGAGTATTCCCCATCATGTACCAATTCGACATTATTGTCCATAGCCTTGTGCTAACCCTATCTACATTGTGGTAGCATTGCATTGATGAGGAGATGTTCCTTTTTGTCAAGCTTTCCATGTGGAATATGTGTATATAATTATGTTGTAACTCATGATAGTAATTCTTGACATGGATATTAGTATGTCCCTTATGTGGAAATTTTCAAGTGGTTAAATGTTAATCGTCCTTGTAATAATCAATGTGAAAGTACTCTTATATTGTTATACATATGCACTTTACTTGGGCCTGGTGTTGGGAGTTGTGTGAACAAGTTAATTCATGTAAAGAGTAAGTGTGTAAGATACCCCTTGGTGGAAAGATCAAATTGTACCTTGTGTTGGTCTTTTTTAATGGGTGTAAGCTAAAGATGACTCTTTGTATACTACCCTTGTAAACATAAATATTCATTGTGAATGTAGTGTTCAAAGTGGTCATTGTTCATGCATTTAGTATATCCTATATATAGATGTGCCATATTCCCCACCATAAGTACCTTGCATAATGAAATGATTGCATTGCATTAAAAATGTAAACATCTGTAAGTTGAGTAAAACACATAGTCACATGGTTCAGTCATTAGATGTTGTATATAATCGAAACCATAGATGACTTATTTGTTTGGTGTGTTTGGGTATGTTCTCTTATGCACCTATAAATTTTTATTCTCAAGTGTTGTATTGTAGTTACTCCCTCAAATTTGACCACCCTCGGTCACTCATTTATGTGAAAGTGTTTCATGTTTATTGAATTATTTAAAATTATTAATGAATAGTCAATGTGTTTATGGATTAGCATTGAAGTTTTTTTTAAAAAAAATTTATACATGCTTGGTTTAATCATTGAACTTTTCTATCCATCTATTTTTTGATACTTGACCTATTGTTGAAATTGAATATATTTCTATGATTTAGTGTTGAATTTAATATTTTCTCCTCTTGGGTTTTTCCTTTTCAAATCTCATGGTGCCTATTATAAATGTTTGATACCACTTGTTCTATTTTATGCAAATGTTGTTCTTTATCATGTTCATTATGTTCCCCTAATAGTATGTGTAAGGGGGTACCTCAAAAAATTTACTATATATGTTTGTTGGATAGTTAGAATAATGGTTACATCTAATATGGTTTTTTAATGATATCCGATTGAAATTTCCTGAGTTATGTGTAAATGATTGTGAGATGTGATGTTAATGATGTAATATTGTGTAAAGATGCATTAGTTAAAGTCATGATGTTTTGTAAAATTGTTCTACTCCATGTGGATTTATGTGTATGAGTTGAGCTTTATTTGCTTGGTGTGTATGCCATGTGCTTATTCTTGAGTGAAGTGTTTGGATATCACCTTAATGTGTTTAATAAACTCTTATATGATTTTAAGATTATGACAATACAATTATGTGTGGTTTAACCCACCAACAATGCTTATACTTGGATGTGTGGTCTTGTGAACCTAAATTTTTTGTGCTTTGGTTTTCATTGGGTGTCTAAAGAGGTGTTTGACCACATCATTTTTATGTTACCTTTTTGGTTTGAGGGTACTCATTGTATCACCTTGGATATGGATTCCCTAACTACACATATGGATAGCATAGTGTGGAGATGAGAAGTACCTTGGTTATTGATTCAACACACACACACACACCCATGTATATGTATATGTATATGTATGTATGTATATGTATATGTATATGTATAGATATGTGTATATGTTAGTATACAATTTTTTCCCTCTTCTTTAAATTAACCTAATGCTCTTTCAAAGAATGAAGAGAAGAAAAGAATAACTCAATACTAACAAATGAGTTTATAAAAGCCAACTCTCTACAAATTCACAAGGTGCAGCCCCTCGCTAGTGGGTTTTCAATAGGATTTTATTAACAAAGAATGAATAACATGCGTGCCTTTAACTAGAAAACACATAAGGAAAAACACTCATTCCATCACCATGAAAAGAATGTGCAGAATAAAAGAACATTCACCTCTGACATAATCAAAAGATTCACTGCTTAAAACCAAATCTATCCACTAATTCCCTCTATTGCTTCAAGCATAAAATCAACCAATATAACAGTCAAGCCTTCTTCAAATATAATTTATTTCCACAAGAAAAGAAACCATACTTTGATAAATAACAATATCTACCATTCCAAAAGCTTAATCACATATATAAAACCATAGGATAGTATATATGTTCTATTATATCAGTTTCAGAAAACTCAAAACATAGAATTCATGAAAATAGTCCCAAAAATCTCAGAGAGCCGAACCCTTAATCAGTTTAAAGTTTTGCAATAAATAGCCACGCAGGGCCTAGATAACTAACTTCATAAAATTGTCTTCTTGAAAGTAAAAATTCTAAATCTAAGAAACTACCCTAGCAGTAAGCATAAAAACTAGACTGGGACTCAAAAATGCCTTTCAACTGCTGCCAAATGTCCCTGGTGGTTACAGAGCTGAGGCTGCTACAAGTCACGCTGCTTTCCAATCTTCGAATGAGGCGGTAAATGCGGATATTATTGGCTGATGTGGCAAACCAATAAAATTGATCCTATGCTTCCAAACTTCACTTTCCCTACTGAGCTCGGTAACCTTTTCGTTATGCATGACCAAATGATTTTGATGTAGAATCACCATTGATTCTATCCGCGCAGCTTTTGTAAATGTTCATCTGTAGGCACCTTCATGCTTTTAATTTCATCAAACCAGGTGCCTATGTTTTTGATTACCTGCTCAACCTGCATATTAGACTCCCCTTGAGCCTCCTAACACTGCTCACTGATCCATTTTATATCACTAGAGAGGATCTCCTTTATTGTTTTTGGCTCTTTCTCAAGATTCCTAATTTCAGTAATTCCTAGGACCATTGCTTCATTTCTCCATTCGATAAACTCTTTTATGACATATAGGACTTTATCATCTAGCCCTGGCACTGCTTTCTCCTTAAGGAACTTCTATAAACCATATTCTTTGACCTCTTCAAGCCAATGAAGTTCTCTAACCCAAGTAGTCTTTTCCAGCTCCCATTCTCCGATCCTGGCTTCTGTCTTCTTTATCAGGCGCTCTCATTCATTATGGGCTTGACCTAAATCATTTAACATTTTGACAGTCTCCAATTTCACGCACTCAATCCAGTCATCAAATGCTTTGCTCATTGCTTTACTCCTCTAAACTTGATCAAGGAAATGTTGGTTATCAAGCGACTTCATGTCAATTGAAGCAGGCATTTCACTTAGGGGAAATGGTTCAGGATGTTGAATGGCATTTATATACTGAGCCATACTCTTTATTGCCTCTTTCAAGTCCTGTTTATCCCTAGCATCTTTCCAGACCCGACTAGCGATCTTTTTGTTTGACACTTCAAAAAATCTCATGTCAACGGCTCTGGTATCCATTCCCAAATCTACCTTGGATACTTGAAAATCCTGGGCTGAGGCCTCTTCAACTTTATCACCCATAGGCTTTGCAATTTCTGCCACCCAACGGCCATTGCCTTCATCAAAATCAATCCTTGATTCCATCTTTGGCTTCTTAACCTTAGATGTTTTCCCCAGATATTTACTTACCACATCTTCAATAGGCACTGATAGAGGAACCATGTTCCTTTTCTTGGTTGTCGGGGTTTCTAACCATGGTGGAGCAACAAAGGATTTCTTCTGTGTGTCATACTTACTGAGAAGTGTCAGCGAGTCCATAGGAGTGTTCCTTGTTTCTTGTGGTGCTTGTTGATCATCCACCATCTCAGGTACACTGTGCTCTTCTATTTGTACTTCTTCAGGATCAGGATCTAAAACATCTAAATCCACGACGATGCTAGGAATAGCTTTTTGCTTCTGAGACCTTTCCCTCACCCTTACACTTGACCGGGTCACTCGAACTTCAGGTTCAGCTGGGTGTTGAACTTGAACTTGAACGTGAACCTGTGGAGAAATTTGTTCTAGTTCAGGTTCGACTTCAGATTTGGCCTTCCCCGCACAAGGTTGATTAACACTTAAGTTAGTCAAAACAAAACTTTTCTTTGTTGAACACTTCTTTTTTATTTTCACTTGTCCTTAAGAGGACTGCAAAGGAGTATCAGAGGCTCTTCTAGTTAACAACCATGCTTTTGTTCTCTCAATCACTCTTTTCATTTTATCATGCAGATCATCTTCTTCAAGCTCTGACCAATCAAATTCAGGGATGGGAAGAGCTTCAACTTTCTCCAAATATAGGGAATCTAGAATATCAGCTTCACTGTCTTCCTCTATCCCGTCCGTGTTCATATTCATCCTGAAAGTAATGATTTGTCTCAAAGTGAACCGAGACCATAATCTTTTCCTCACCTCCAATTCATCAAGGCAACCAATCCAAAAATCTTCTAGCTCTGGGAGATGCATAAAGGTCTCTGGTACATTGAGATTTGCTCCTACAAAGCCTTGGTAGTCAAAATTCACCCTGGGAATATAAGTCTATAAACAAAAAGCATTCAGCTCCTCTTTCACAGCCAAAGCATCCTAGAAACTCTTACATCTATAATGTCCTAACTCAATCAGGAAAAGATTACCCAAAGATTTTCTTGGGGTCCCAGCCTTCTGCTCAACTAGAACCAGCTACCTACATAGCTCCATTAGGACTATATCATCTAAACAAAACCTAGGGAGTTTGAAGGGTTCTCCATTAAATGCACCTACCCTGAGATAAGTAAACTTTGAGAACTAAATGAAATGACAGCTGTACACATTGATTACCTACTTGGCCTCTTCAGAAAGTCTGGAATTATCTTTACCTCTCAGCTCAAACACCAACTTTCCTAAAAATCTATCATTTACCAACTTATAGATGCTGGGAAACTTCTCCTTCCATAGGCATGTGAAATAATCATACACCCTCATATCATTTGTCCACACCTCATGAGGCAACCCCTCCCAGGCTCGACAACAGGCTAAAACATAAATTAGATAGGATGACATATAAAATGCAGACAAATTAGTAACATTTAAGAGTTCCTTATGAAGCTTCTCCGCTATTAGGTCCGCCCAGTCAATGAATTTATCCCCTTCTATAATCTTCTGAATAAAACAAAACATCCAGTTTTCCCAATGAAAAGCATGTGAATTCCCTTTTACCCTATTTAGCAGGAGTACCATATCGGCTATGTCTTTGTAGAGGTGCTCAATTGTAAGAGGCTTTGGCAACCTAGACCTGCCTTTCTCTGGTTTCGTGAGCCATACTTGGGCTATAGAATAACTATACTTTTTCTTCTCTGCATCATACACCTGCTCCGCTTCTACAAACGTCCATGGCTCATACGGTTCCTTTTTTGGAATTTGCAGGGCCACCATTATTGTTTCTCTGCTAATTTTAACCAAAATCTCCCTTGACGCGTCCCTAATGCACCTATCTTTTACGTCATATTTATTAGCACATTTCAACACCAGCTCGGGGCAAATTAGAGCTGAGGGAAATGCAGCCACCTCTAAAATTCCGCTTCCTAATAACTTTCTAGAAAAATTTCCTTCTGAAGAAGTTCAGACTCTATCACAGAGCTCCCCAAGATTTACATTTAACAAGAAGGTATCTCCTATTTCTGGAAGGGAAACTAGCAGGTGTGTTCTACTCTCCTCTTTAGGAAGTTTTGGATGAAACAATGGCATCTTAACAATATCAAGGGAAAAGATTTGCAACACAGAATGAGCCTCTGTAATCTGATTTAACTGCAAAGAGAAATAAAAACTCACCGCTTTCTTGTGCACACTTTTCTAAAAAATTTCACCACCAGTTCCGTCGCTCCTTCTTCTCTAGGCAAAAATAACTTAACAAAGAAGCCTTAATCAATCAACATTTATTCACAAATACCGTAAGATCTCAAAAATTCTGAGGGCATGCTTGTAATAAATATCATAACTAAAGGAATGATTGATTTGATAGGCCAAGCCACTTCTTAATTAATCCACCAGGTGTTTCGGCATGAAAATCTCAATTCCCAAGGAAAGTACCCAATCTCCATATCTACATATTAATTACTCCCTCTATGTCACGCCGTCATTTCCAATCTTCACATGCATGAATTATCTAATCAGATAAGACAACCTTATATGACAGTTTCCACTTCTGAATAAACACTTAGAGCGCTACAAAATAGAATTCCTCTTTTTGAAAATCGGACAGACCCACCGAGTTTCCCGTACATAAGCTATCTTTTTACAATCATGAACTTGAACTTGAACTAACTTAAGGTTCGAGACTAGGTTCAAGTTCAGGTTCATCCTTGAGACTGACTGACCTTTTAAGAAACCAACAAACATGAGTATTATAAGACTTAGAAGAGAGAAATGGTTTGAACTTGAACCTGAACCGATTTCACAGAAGTTCAACTTCAACTTTGACTTGAGGACTTTCACTTACTAAGACTACACCCGAGGGTTTTGAGAAAAATGAGGGTAACAACTGGCTCTGACTGGGGACCGAGACTGCTAAGGATCGAGGAATGGATCTAGAATCTCTATTTAACAAGACAATTTTCAACTTTATTCAACTGGGCTGACTCACCATGACAAAACTTCTACTCCTAAAACACAAGCCAAAACTTTATATACAAGTAGGGAAAAGAAAGGACTTACAGCTGATAAAGCTTGAGATCCTACCCATTGTAGGACTAAAATGGGACAATGCTTGTAGCAGCTCATAGCATGAATGCTAAGGATCCGCGGTCCCACATTCAAATTCAAATCCCAATGTGGAAAGGATTGGACACTGTTGGTAAACAGATTGTTCTTTCTTAGATTTAACTCTTTGTTTGCCCAAAATCCCTTGAGAGACAATATGAATACAAATAGTTGGAAAGTTGTTATTCTTTTAACTAACTTCCCTCTGAATTTTAACAGGTACAACTCCCTTATGTGAAAGATATGCAATGAATTTTGTTTGTTTCTAAATCCTAATGGGGTATGTTCTTGACTAGAGAACAGGAGAGGTAACCGAACCAGCCCTCGATGAGAAACTAATCCAGGTAATGAAATTGATTCTAGACTCTAACCAACTCTGTGATTTCACAGTTCTTATGAATTCATACCAGTGGTGATACAATAACGAATTCTACTTGAGCTAATGAAATGCAGTAAAACAACACAAATAAATCTGATCTAAGCAGGACACACAAGTATTCTCCCAACCTCCAAGTATTACTCTGATCACCGTAGGTTAATTGTGCTAAAGAATAGAAACAGAACTCCGTCTATTTTCTATTTTCAATCCAACTTAAGGAAAACAAACATTCAAACTTTTAAAAGCATGGAACAATAAATAAATGGCACAAAACACATTCTAGATTAACTCTGCAACAAAAATATCTTTCACACCAAAAATTAGCCGACCTTTTCATTGATTTTCAAAGTATTACATATAGGCTTCAAGAGTTAAGCCATTACAAAATCAACTGAATCGATTCATATTCTATAGAGTTGGTAAATGACAAGTGGCCATTTGCCAATTATATAATGTGTATCAAAAATAAAGAGGGGAAAGCTATTTGCTCTTCGCTAGCTTCTTCGCCTTCTCCAACTTAGCCTTATGAGCTTTGGTGGCCGCAAGAATTAAAATCATCTTTTTAGAATCTAGAATGTACACGTTCTTCAATCTTATGAGCCAACAAGCATGATCCTTCTCTATACATTTTGCATCATCCTTTCAGGGTTGCATCTTCATCATGGCTTTGTATATGCATCTGCCGAGTTGCTGGAGATCTGGTATTCTATCAAGGTGAGACCTAGATAACTCCACGAGCTGGGTCAAGTAGTCAGAGAATGACTTTTGCATATTGGCTATGTCGATTGTACTCTGTCCATCTCCGCTAGCTTGAGACTCAGAGTGAAGGCCCATCAAATATGAAAAGATTTTACTTTTCTCCTTGGTGACTTCCTCATCGACTGCCTTTATTCTCGTTGTTGCCTTGATTACCATCTCCATTTTGAACTCTACCCCCTGGAGCCATTTGATTAGTGGTTCATCTCCTTTCTGTAATATATTGGCTTTGATTGCATCTTTAGTCTTCATTGCGACTAGCCAATGCAATAGCACCATGCACTCTTCACATCTCAACCTTTCTACTGTGAGTGTCAGCATATGTCCTTTGAGAGATTCCTTTCTGTTTCTAACTGTAAAAAGACATTTTCGAGCTGCTCAATGGCTACCAGACCTTCAGACTTGAGTTGTTCAATCCACCTCCTACCAATATGCTCGAAATGTCTATCTTCTTGCAACTTAGCTAGTATCGCTTGGTTCTCAGCTATAGTAGGATCAAACGTTGTCAGAGAATCGGGTAGGCTTTCTACAAGAGTGACCAACTGCTTGATGAAGTTAGTCATTTCTTTGATCTCTATCTTGACTTGAGTCTTTGTAATTTTGAGCTCTTCAAGCTCTTCTTTGATCAAGACATTGCTAGACTTCCATAGGTCCACTTTTGTGTCATGGCGGGTGAGTCCCATGTCTAAGGACTAGAGAGAAAAATTTGAGGTAGTAAGATCTTCAATTCTACCATCTTTTAATGGCTTGGCTATTTCCATAGTCAAGTGACCTGTGTCTAGATCTTGACCAAGAGTGATCAGAGTCCTAGACTTGATAACCTTGCTTTCGGCTAGGCCTGACTGCATTACTTGTGAAAGCATCTCACCACTAGGAGTGCTTAGCTCGACTCTCTTTCTCTTCTATTCTATAGTGTTATCAATCCATGATTCTACATTTGTGACCTTTGTCGCAGAAAGTAAGTCTTCTATGAATAATTTCTTGATGACAGGAGGAGAAGCTTTAGGCTTGGAAGCGAAAGGATTAATCTGCGGAGAAGAAATGCTCTTTTCCTTTTGAGGAGACCCCAAGTGCTCGTCCGTCTCGTTAGTTTCCAAACTGCTACTATCATCACCAATTTTGAAAACAAGAGGAACCTGTTGGCTGGGAGTGTCATCTTTTGTTTCCATGGTTCCTCCCTAGGCTTGCTGCTCTGTCTCTGTGGATCCAACAGCTTCTTCTGTCAGTTTGTCAAATTTCTTGACTTTGGCTTCCTCATTTGAACCAATGATTGGAGATGATCCTGCTCCACAAGTCTTCTCTAGTGGGATCTCCTTTTCAGGTGGTTGATCATCTCCACCCATTGGCTGAGCTAGTCCCTTTGTTATAGACGAAGTTGGAAAAGAGGAGGATGCAAGAGCACTCACCAGCTCGACTATAGGATCCTATTGAGGGGTGGGCTTCCCAGACCTCTTTTTCCTTCCCATCATCCACTAGGCCCAATTGTCAGTTCTCTTGATGACTTTAGCTGTAAGGTCTCCAAATCTTCTATTGCTTGACCTTGAACTGGCTCAAAGCTCACATGATAGGGCTTGATCTGGTCCCGGTATGTATTTCTGTACATTTGTTTGTCATCATCAATAATGCCCTCAACATTGATATTGACATTGAACAACTTGATTTGTTCAATGGTCAACTTGGAGTAGAACCTCTCTCGGCTCTCTAGCTCATCTTTGCAATTAGCCCAATAATCCTCAATTTCAGGGACATGTCTGATCACAAAGCCAATCTGCAGATGCTCTTTGGCATAACTCACTGGATCAAACTGTGGCCTCAGTACCTTATATTTCTTTGGTTTATATCTGCTCTCGAACACCTTTATCACGTTCTTAGCATTTGATCTTGATGCGCAGCTGTAGGCTCCAATGGTAACAGGGAATTCATAGCCTTTCTTCTTAATTCCCACACTGATCAGGTTCACTTGCAACATTTGCCAGATCACCTCCATGAGCATGATCATATCATCGGGGTATCTTGGCAGCTTCATGGGAAAATCATCAAAACCTGCAAGACGAAGGTATGAGAAACTAGCAAATTGAATGAAGAAGCTCCCAAATTGGGTGATGAATTCCATGGCCTCTAACGAGAACCTTTGCTTAAGGAATCCTTGTAATTTGAGCTGCACAACCTCATTGTAGACGAGTCATTAACTTTAATGAACTCAACATATCTATTTTGTAACTTAAAATGAGGGAAGAAATCATAAATTTTCACATCTTCATATTCTTCTAGCCTAGGGAGTCTTGGCCATACTTGCAATGTAGCTAAAACATAGATCAAACAGGAAGACATATAAAATTTATTTTGGTACTTGGCGAGACTCAAGGCATTGGACAAATTTTCACTTACCACTTGAGCCCAGTCTATATAATGATGCTCATCACATATTACGTGGAACAAGAAGAAGTAGTGTTCTATGAAATTCAATGCGTCACTTTCACCTTTTATCCTGTGAAGGAGCACTAGGATGTCTACGATCTCGGCCTTCAGGTCTATTCCAAAAAGTGTCTTTGGCACTTTTCCCTTTATGTTTCTGGCCTTCTGAAACCACGAGCTCATGATCTCTTTCCTCAACCTCATCTTCTTCTCATTATATTCTAAAATTGCAATTGAGAAGTTCATATTCAAAAATTCCACTCGCTTTGGGATACGGAGATTGTTTTGCACGGATTCTCTATCAATGGAGATGAGCACTGTGTCATCTAGCAAAAAAATCTATTTCGTATCTAGATTGAACCTAGATATACATTTCCAGATTAGCTTAGGAGCTTGCACTGCAACAAGAAATCCAGCAGCTTCGACCAAACCGCTACCTTTGAGCTTTTGTGTCATGGGATGGAGATTTTCTTCGTTCAACCTTCTGTGTAGATTGCCCAGATCATAGAATCTGAGGGATGTATCTATCAAATTGTGTCATTTAGATGTAATCCCATTCAAGCCATCGAAACCCATGAATTTGGTGGCCATAGCTTCCGATTTTGATTTTGATTTACTGTCAAGAAGCTCTGGAGAATGTTGTAAGATGATTTGTGAAATTGTGGTAAATCAAACGCGTATGAGAAAGATGTGAACAAGCAGTAATTTTTGCCTGATATTTTGAGTCTTTTATAAACAGCTTGCTTCCCTACCGTTACTTTCCATATCTCGCACCACACGAGTGAGAGATTTTTAAAAATGTTCATTAAATTTCTAATGTTAAGATTTAATTAAATGCATCTTATTAATGGCCTTAAGAAATTACTTTTACCCATTTGGAGTAGCTGTAATGGTAACTTAATTGTTGCAGCGGATTTTTACTTTTCTGCTTCCCTCATTGCCTTTGTCGAAAAACTCACTTCAAAGGTAGAAACCCGATTGTGATGAAACTGGGGAGGTGATTTTCCAAAAATCTGCAAGTGACCTGTTTCTTTAGTAATTTATTTTAAACATAAGAGTGGGCTATTGTCATCATGGAAAATCATTCAATTCCTATGATCTCTTATGTTTATTCTTCACAAGTTGTCACTTCTTGAAAACCAACCTTCTTAGGTGATTTTTCGATAAGGGAGAAGCTAAAAACTAGTTCTCCAAAAAAGGGCTTTTATTCACTTTCTCATACTTCTGAGGCTGTTTTATCCACTGTAGGGGCTCAAACTTACTTCCTCAAATATAGGCGCTTGGCTTTCAGGAATTTCTGGTACACTTTCCTCTATCCTTCGAAAAACAACTTCTGTAGGAAAAACTCCGCAAGCAAGGAAGTTCATTACGGCTTCTCCGCCAAGCTACTTTTTTGGATCTAACTCACTCTTAACATGAGAATCGCAATCTTTAAGCCTAGTTTGTGTGCTTGATGATTCCTATGTTCTCTTCCCATGGAAAATTACCTTCATGGGCCGAAACCCACCAAGGAGAAGGTGATTTTTAGTTTCCCAACAAAGAGAAGAGATGTCGATTTGAAGTTTCTCATCCATATGAATGCCATCAGTAGAACCAAAGGAATAAGAGTCTTTATTGAATTAGGAACTATAACTTACCCATCCCTAAGATGAAATCAAAAACCAACCTGGCTTAAAAGAGGCATGAAGGGGGTATTCGATAAAGACCACCTATCCTAGGGGAATTCTAGACTTAGACTCCAGTCCATTATCTCAAAAATCATAACTCAATCTAAACACGAGGTACCCACTTTGGTTTTAGAGCTGAAGAACAAAAGTGGGGCAACAGACACAAAGAGGGATATACCATGAGACCACCTCCCACTCAAAAAAAAAGTGACTTCGCTAGGCAACTGGCAACCAAAATGACTGGCAGTGCTAGTAATCATCAGCAAGCATTCGGAGGAATGATCTTCAAGCTGTTGCTGCCATGAGCGGTGTTCTACATGATATGCCAATTCTTGGCAATAACAGCTTCCTCACCAGGAACAGCCTGAATGTCACTATCGGATGGGGATATGACACATTATTAAAATGGACTGGCTCCAGTGCACAAGATCTCCGCATGAAACTTATACGCAGCTAACATCGACTCGAGAATCAACTTGGGGAAAAGATGTGAATGTCGTCGTTGCCACCATTAAGACAAAGAGGACAATCCATAAAGTTAGTGCTGACAGAAAATAGTGTGGATCGAGTAGATAGGCACCCACAATCCACCACAACGAAGATAAGATCCACACTCACAGCACCAAAGAGAAGATCCACGCTCACCAAGGAATACACAGGACTCTTCTATTCAATGTTCACCAACACCCACATTTTTTTTTAATCACCACCCATGTGCAATCATGGTCGCACAAAAGAAGATGGCCGACAGTGTGATGAAGAGAAATGCGGGCCCTTCATTGGCAAGTGGTCTCCACGCAGGTCAAAGGATTTTAATACGCTGTCATGGGCAGTCAAACTGTGTGTTGATGGCCATGCTTTCCTTTCTGCTGGATAGGAGGATCCAGCAAGATGCCTCCACTACGCGTGCCAGGGACGTCGTTCCAGACCAGAAGTATTGTGAATGACACATGATTAGAGGCCGTCACCATTCTTAGCTGATGAAAAGCCACGAGTGGGTTGCTGTCTCCAAGCACACAGACTGGTTACACCAGAGGTATCGAACTGGAATCCCCTCCCGCTGGCTTCGATGGCCACACTAATAGGCTGGTTGACAGCAACCTTCTTCAGCGAAGCTTCATCATTGGCAGTAGTTTTAAATGAGGATCAGATCCTCTAATTATTGCAAATAGCGTTGGCCATGGATGTGGACTGCTTTGATCAACGCTAAGAGAGAGCTACAGAATTAAACAAATGCAGCTACTCTAGAGAGAGTTGTGTCACATCACTTAATGAGACATCGTCTGCTAGATTATCTCAAACATACAAAGGTTGAGGAAATAGCTAGGATCTCACGAGTGGTCTGGGTAGAGTGATGAGAATAGGCATAGAAAACAAAGCTATGGCAATCACCACTTCCATAGAGAAAACATCATAGAAAACTAGGACCTCAAAAAATGAACACACTCAAACAGAAAAACTGGAAGGAGCTGAGAGACTGTAGGCTCTGATACCATATTAGGATGAATTATCCTATATCTAGAACCTAGTCTCTAAACATCCACCGAAAGAGATGTTATCAACACTAAATTGTATTGAACTGAAGTAAACTTAATTAAAAAATAAATAGGTTAAACAATTTACTCCAACAGTATTTTTATATTATTATTACCTCAAGAATAATAATATTTATACTCATTTTACCAAGTGTATTCCTTAATGAAAATTACTCCCATAAATATTTCATTTTAACCTTTGAACTTTTCCAGAGTAGATTTATATATTTACATTCAAATCATTGGTCTTAATATTTCAAGCACATCCCGACAACATTCTCCTTTTGAAAAATAATTATTAACGATAATCATAGTGCAAATGTAGTTCTTTTCTTCATTGGGTCATCGAGGATGCATTTTTAATGGACACTCGATAGTTTAAGTTTCCCCAATATTTTAAGGTCTTATATCTGATCCAACCATAAAAAGCGTTGTTCCAAGGCTTCAATTATGCAACAATATCTGTGAATGATCCCCTTTTGGCACATGCTGCTATTTGAAAATTAATTCTTTCTGATAGATTATCGCCGACTTATGTGTATTGCAGATGCTATTACTTCAACACTGGATGTAAATGTGGACTCTATCGATGGCTTTTCTCAAGCTTCGTATTCATTCCAAGGTGTTTTGTGTGTTACCATTAGTGAAGTGTTCTATGAAAGTTTTCAAAAAATATATCGATGTTATTTGGCTGTGGGATGAACTATTCAAAATTTTCATCGATTGTATTTGTTTGAAGTCCTTCATCGGTTGTTCAATAAGTTTATTTTGTGTCCAACCAGCAACTTATACTTTTCAAATTGATATACATTGTTGATTGCAATACCAATCAACATTAATAATCTGGCTGCCAATGCCCCCCTCTATGTATATGAATTTATCACTTCATTTCCAAATTATAAAATCATCTTAAACCACAAAAAATCATTTGTAGTTTATATTCAGCCCTAATAAACTGCCCGAACTATTTAGACGAGATTTAATTTTGTTGTTGTTCCTATTCCTCACATTTTATGTGCAAATACCAGCGTTTGTTGCCAAACAATTTATGTGTTTTGAGGAATAACGATTACCTCAATCCAATTGCCCCCAATGAGTGCATTAGCTCGAAAGTTTTCCAAAACTTATCATCAAATTTACTTTGAGCATTTTATTCTGGAATGGGTTGGTAGATGTTATAGCATTTTGTTTTGAAAATTATTTTTGACAAATTTATTGTGTATATCCAGTTATCATTGTACTCAATAAGACACATCACGCATATCCAATGGTTCCCATATATTATTTTTATGTATTTCATATGCAACATAAATCACATTTTAAGATGTTGTCCTTCTGAGGAATTCCAAGCAGTTACGACATTCCACAAGACCTTTATTTAAAAATACAACTCCTTTGTGCCAGTCAATGCTCCCACATTATGCATATTCATTGATTCACTGATGTACAACACCCCTTTCTATCTCCCGCTTTTCCTCTTTTATTTCTAGGGTTTTCCAAGATCTTCTTCGACGTAACATGATACTATCAGGAGACCATAAATTATGTCTCCCCGATCTTCGATGGAATATATTTTTTTTAGTTTTTCCTTATCTTATGAAGCTAAAACATTGATAAGAGTCTCACTATAATGTCATAGTGTATCACTTTGTATATAATGTCTTATAGGCTATGTTAGCTTCGCGGACGTTAAAATTTTCTATTCTATTCTATCTCCATTTTATTCCATCGAAGAAACAAAGTATTATCGGGAGGAGATTTTTAGAGCCCACCCCATAATAGGAATTATGTCGATGAGATTTTCACCTTTTAAGTTCAGTGGGTCTACATTTTTATTTTTTTAACTGACGTATAAGAAAATGATTTACTTTATAGGAAAATATTTTAAAACATCTTTATATAGTGATAAATATAATCTTTATATATGTCTCTCGTCTCCTTGATTATATTGGCTTACCCTTTATCTTCACATTATTATTTAAATCAAATGATTTAAATAATTTAAATTGTGGCTTAAGATGATTTTGTGCATCGGGCCCACTTCAATATTGATGATATCCTTTTATCAAATTAAATAAATTGTGCGCAAAATCATTTTGGGAACCAAATCAAACCTTTTCATATACTCCTGAAGATTGACCTTCTTGTAGATTGTTGATCACTAAGTTCAATGCAACAAACAACTCTGACAAACTCATCTAGGGTTATGAGGTACTTTCCATCAAAGAGTGCCTCCAACTATTTTCTGAGAATTTAAACTGATAAATTATTTGAAAATTACTTTTGCTTTCCCTCTTGAAAATAGGCCAAACTAGTAGATGAAGCTTTTACATTTGTTATAGAAATGCATTTTCATATAGAAAATCAAGGGAACGAATCCATCTGATGTGGTATTCATTCAGATGGAAAATATAAATTTTCAAAGTGAGCCTCTTACCAACTATGTAACTCTGTAAATAGAAAATTTGTATGAATTACAATTATTTTCGATCTAAGAAAAATAACAGATGGATTCATGGGGCATTGAGGATTTGCACAGAGTTTCTTTGTGATAGATAGAATACATAGGAATAACTAGATTGATTATGGGGATTCTTAGGCATGGAAACATCATGTCTCAAAAGAGGCTACTCGGAATGATTTTGCATCTGCAAATTGTAAAACATATGCACACTCTAAAATCTACCACATGATATATGCATAAAAATTGGTTCTGGGATGTTTAAAAATGGAAGTACATGTTTGTTTACAGTTGGTGCATATGATTGTGTGGAGAAATTTTCTTGTTGGGCATGGAATTTTAGGTGCCAAATTTAGGGTTTTAACCATATAAGGGGCTCTAAATTTTGCAAAATTTAGGGCTCCAACATGTCCCAAGTTTGCAAGTGGTACACTTGGAAACCATGGTTGGGGGTATTTTAATATAGCAATAAAATAATTAAAACTTGGGAGGGTTAAAACATTAATAAGATTAATCGGTGACCTAAAAATGTCTTGAGTGCTAGTACAAGGCCAAGGAAATTTGGGAAGGCATGCCATACATAGATCATTGGGACTTATCCGAATAGACATGCCTTCTCATGTAGCATACGAACTTGCATGATTGTCATCCTCGTCCATATGAGGGGATACTCAATTCAATACAGTGTATCCTCAAAATCAAACATGATTGTACACTTCCTACACTTAGCACTCTAGTATCCAAGTTTCGATAATTAAGTAGCACCTAAGATATTTATTCTAGTGCTTACTCATTTTGGTTGTTGTGTTGTTATTGAGCCTTATAGAAAATTTGGTGTTGCTCCTTCACTAGTGTCTTTTTCATTTTACTATTGATCATTGTTAGGGTTTTACTTTTTATTTTGGCTTATTATTGTTGGGCACCTTGGTATTGTAGTTTTTATCTATAGTTATGAATGACATGTGTGTATTTTATCATGACAAGTGTATTTTTGTATATCTTTTAATATTCATATTGAGTGTTCACTTCATTTTCAGCATCAATGTTAGCCTTATCTTTTGTGCCTTCATGTTTGAGTGTTGGGTCATGTGAGTATCTCCATGTGGGGTGGACCTATGGGTTCCACATAGTCATGTGGAATTGTAAACCGCCATTGGAGACCAATGGACTTGGATTTGGGGTTGAGAGCTTGTCCCCCCTTTTTCTCTTATTCCTTCTTTCTCTTCATTTCATATTAATTTATAACTAATGTATTTGATGTAAAAATTATATATCATTATAATTTTATTATTGGACACTCTATGAGGAGAATTGGGTTATTAATAATTATTTTTATTGGTTTTTGTGTACTAGTGTTGGTACTAAGCATGATCTTTATGTTATATGTCCTTATAAGTGTGTGGTGTATCTTGGTTTCATTCATAGGTGTAACAAAAGGAAAAATGGATGATGGGATATAGGATGAGTGTTCACTACAATGACCAAAAAAGGTATGAAATCCTACATCCCAAACTTCATTATTTTCTCTCCATTGCATTGGAAATGAAGAAAGAACCCACCAAACTTAAGATAGACTCAAGCATTGAATAATTTTTCCTTTCACTAATATAGTAGGATTGATTTATTCAATTCGGAATGAGAAGAGGAGAATATAATGAAATAGGAAGCAAGGAGGACTAATTTGGGCAAAAAGAAAATAATTGGATTGATGCAACAATTTCAAGACCAAATTTGAGAAGAAGACCAAGTCACTGACTTGTGCCAAAATTTGTAACCAATTATATGTGATAGGGGTGACTTGGGTATGTAGGGGAAACTGGACTCACCCTTGTAGCTAAAATTCACCCTTCTTTTGTCAAAAATAAATGTTAGAACCCAGGATCATAAGTAGACAGTTAGACCTTATGGGATTTGAATCTAAATCTTTTGTGCCTATCACCTACACACATAAACCAAGGAAATTGTTTGGGAGAAAATAGTTTGCCTCAATCAAAATCCTATTTAGGAATTAACCTTGAAAATGAAATGAAATTGCATGAAAGAAGCATGTTTTTAGTAGCAAAGGATTAATGAATGTTATACCTTCATGATTTTTTGATGGATCATGAAGATGTCTTGATAGTTATCTTGATGTAATATTCACCTTGGATCTAGGATAGAAAGGACATGGATGTCTTCACACATGCTAGGATCTAGAAATTAATTAATATATTCTATGCTTGATGTTTTAATTGAATTTATTGCTCGATTTCTTTCTTGAAGTCTTCAATTGAAAAATATACAAGAGATTGATCATGAATGATTGAAGATGGATTTGTCTACTTATACCTAGGGACACATTTGCATCTCCTATTCTTGTATGCTTCTTATGTTTTCTCTTTATCTGGATATCATATTTGTCTTTCATCTTTACTATTGTGGATATGGTGTTTAGAAGGTCCTATAGTGAAGTAGATAAGCTCACTTCACTAGATGAATGCATGTATTGGAGGATAACAATGAGATTTTGCTAGTGTGGAGGATGCCAACCTAAAAATTGGACACTTGAATGTATCTAGGACAATTGAATGTGTCCAGGACAATTGAACATGTTCAGGACACTAGCATACCACACATTTTGGTATGAAACTTGCATACCATATATTAGTCCTCAAATCATCTCAGTGTCCTTTCTGGGCACCAATGCCCACTGTGGGTGCCCTAGTCCTTCAATTAAGGTCAAAGGAGATTTTGGTAGCTTAGAGTATCCATTCAACTCTAATATTATTTTATTTCAAATATAAAAGAGTTTAAAAACCCTCTCAAAGGATTCTATTATGTTTAGAATGATTTTGGAATGTGTGAATGGTTTCAAGTGCAAGTTAGTGTTTTTTGTAGTCTAGTTTCCTGAGTTATGTTAAGAACTTCAAGGAGGGTCTTGGGTGATATAAATTACCAAATGTCTCATGTGTAAAGTGTTAAAATACCTTTATACCTACTTGTTTTAGTTTTTTGGCTTTAAGTATTCTTCCTGTGTAGTGTAGCATGTTGACAATTTGACCTAGTCTTGAGGTTTAAGCTTTAGAAAATTGCTTATTGCATGTGATTGACTTAAATGTTTCAAACAAAAAAATATTCCATGTTATTTTATTTTATTTTATCTTGTAACCTTGATTTTTCCTTGGCGAGACATTACAATGATGATTCTTTCTATGAAAAGGAGGACCAGTTATGTGATCTTAAAAAATTTTGCAACCTCATAGATAACACATAGGTTGCATCCATACATGTTTATTCAAGTGATTCAATCCATATGACCTTCAATATTTATGGTGTGCATGTTAATTACCATGTAAAGGAGCATGAACTTAGCTATGTGTCTTAGGTGATTTCATATTTCATTTCCATTGCTTATGATACTAGTTAGTAAACCCCTTGCTACATGTATTAGTCTGCATGTAGATCTTAAACACAATGAATACATAAATATAGGTTTATCATTGGATGAAATTTCATTTGAGGATGGTCATATTAACAACTCTAGGGTTGACAAGTCTTATTTTTCCTTAGAACTTGATATAAAAGTGTTAAATACTATGTGACTGATAACTCTTTAGAAAAATATATTAAATTTGAGTAAAGATTATGCCTAATAATTTGTAGTGCATTTCATCAAGATAAATCCTTAAAAATATATTTTGTACACTTGTTTTAAAAATAAAATTAGATAAAATATATATGATTATGTGTCAACTAAAAGGCCCTAAATTCTAACATTGAGGGCTTGCATAAAAAGGCCCTAAATTAAAACATTCCACCATGGGAGCACGATGAATATTTTTGGAATGTTAGAATAGGTTGTAGACTAGTAGATTTTGTTGGTGATAAAGTTGAGGAAGAAGAAATACCATTTTTCCCATGAATCCCTAGGCTTGGCATCAAAAATTTGACAAGCCAGTAGAGAGAAAACAGTGAATAAAATGTGCAAGCATGGTTGTGTGGGTGTGGAAGATGTACAAGGAATGAAGCTATCAGGTCATAAAAACCTTATTCAAGTGTTGTTTAGATGATCCTAATTGATTGGTGAATATTTTTTGTTCATTTACTATCTTAGCCTAGTTTAGACCTAGCAAGGCCTAATTTGGAGCCCTACAAGTTGTCCTAATTAATCAAGGAACCCAGATCCCATTCTATAATATTTCAAGAAGGATGTTAAAGGGTATCCAAAACTGTTGTTAGGTTTTTTTGGTAATTTTTGGGAAGATAGGCCAAAGACTCAAGAATTAGGGCTAATACAATTAGGTCTCTTCTAGGCTTGTTTTCTACAAGATCGAATTATGGGGTTCTTGGAGTGGAACCAAAAGGACTTAGGAGCATGAAATTCGGTGGAACTTTAAGGTGAATCACATCCACTCATATCCTACTACAAGTTAATGGGAAGATCTTAATTGCAAGGGTTTGGGTGCTTGATATAGGAAGTAAAGAGAAGGATCTTAGAGGAGGATTTTGGAACTCCTTGGATAATTGGGGGATTGTTTTGAGGGAAAGGCCTTGGAAGGATCTCTAAGACAAGTCCTTGGTCACCTTGGGAAGGTGAAGAATAAGAAGAAGAAGATGATGAAGATGAAGAAAAGAAAGAACCATTGGATGGTTCAAAGAGCCTAGGAAACATCTGATGAAGACAATTTGATTCAAGACCCAAGATCCTCTGCATCAGAGTGGTGTCAAAGCTAGACATTTATTAGGGTCAGTGTTTGTTAGACATAGAAGAATTAGAGGCTGGCTCAATGCCTCCAAAGGCCATGACCCAAGATGTCATCAGACATATGG
This sequence comes from Chamaecyparis obtusa, assembly GCA_027943335.1. Taxonomy (NCBI): domain Eukaryota; kingdom Viridiplantae; phylum Streptophyta; class Pinopsida; order Cupressales; family Cupressaceae; genus Chamaecyparis; species Chamaecyparis obtusa. Next base: position 2,133,355 of record BSBK01006846.1, read on the forward strand.
TATAATAAATTCTCACATAAGATATATTGAGAGAAGAAATGAAGGTGTCCCAAGACCACAAGAGGGAGGAAGGTAAAGTGGTGATAGAGTGGGGAGATGAGACAAACATAGAAGATGAGGAGGAGTAACTTATGATAGAAAAGAAAGAGGAAGACATGAAAAAGGATCATTAATTGTTCTTGGATGCCTTCAATTCTATATCCAAGGATAACCTTGAAGTTTTAACCATCTATAGTGGGAACCTGAGTGGAGAGAAGTTCTTGGACTGGATTGAAGCACTAAAAAACTACTTTGATTATAAAGAAGTTGTAGAATAAAAGAGGGTTAACTTGGCTAAGTCAATATTGAAGGGCTCAACTTTAGTATGGTGGAATATGATGCAAGAAGAAAGATTGCAAGTAGGAAAGAAGACAATTACCTCATGGGAAATAGTGAAGATCAGGATCAAGACTCAATTCCTACCAAGAGACTATGAAGTAAAAATACATAAGAAGTTGCAAAACCTAAGACAAAGAGACCTAGATGTAAGTGCCTAAGGGATAGGAAACAATAGGGTGAAGTGGAGAAGTTATCCAGGTACCTTAATGGACTTAGACCAAACATACAAGATGAAATAAGCATCCTCACCCCTAATTTAGTCCATAAGTGCTTCCAATTAGCACTTAGGGCAGAGGAAAAGATAAGAAGAAGATGATATCAAATTCAAAGAAATAGAGGTGGAAGAGGTTATAAGGGAAGAGACACATTTGGAGAGGGAAAAGTTACCAAAGGTCTAAATATTCACACACCGCAAAGGGTAGTTCTGACTCACAACACAGAGGTGGACAATTCAGAGGCTCATTTAGAGGAAGGAACAATGGTAGAGGTGGGTTTGGAAACCAAGGCAGAGGTTCCACTATTTTCACTAGCAATTGTTATAACTATCACCAAGTGGGACATACTATGAGTATATTTTTTGGAAAAGCTACAAGTTCACACATGGGAGAAAGGAGAACTCAACTAGTGCAGGAAGAAGATACTTAGAGTGTAACATCACCTATAAGAAAAGCAAGACATATCTTGGATGGTAAAAATATGATGTTGAGAAGGACACTGTTGAAGGTCCCTCACTCCAAGGAGCCTCCCCAAAGGAAAATCCTCTTCAAAACCACTTATAAGTCCCCTGGTAAGATTTGAAAAAGTTATTGTGGATTCAAGGTCTACAGATAATATAGTAGCAATTAAAATTGTCAAGAATTGTAATTTGAAAAGATTACCCCATGTGAATCCTTATAAGGTATCTTGGCTCAATAAAGGGAAACATGTGTTAGTTAATGAACACGCATGGGTAGACTTTGAGTATATGGATAGAGGCCTATGTGATATATTTCCTATGGATGCATGTCACTTATTGTTAGGTTTTCCATGGAAATATGATGTCAAAGCAGTCCATGATGGGGAGAAGAACTCCTATGTTATCACTAAAAATAGAAAGAAGTTTCAAATTGATCCACTTCCTAAACAAGGGGAAGGAAGTCATGTAGGCTCTATTATCATGTTTTTAAGAGGGAAGGAATTATTTAAAATGATGAAACTTGTGGGAAATCAGGGATATGCCATCATCGTTAACCCTAAAGAGGAACCCAAAGTAGCCCCAAAGGAGGAAGTACCACAAGAGTTCCAAATTTTAATAGACCAGTAAAAAGGCATAGTAGAAGATATTTTAAATTATTTTCCACCCATGAGAGATTATAACCATCAAATAGATCTCATACTAGAAGCTAACTTGCCCAATAAAGCTGCATATAAGATGACACCAAGTCAAAATGCTAAAATTGCCAAACAAGTTCAAGAATTGCTAGATAAGGGGTTCATAAGGAAGATATTGATCCCATGTGTCATTCCCACTTTCTTAGTGCCTAAGAAAGATAAAAAATGTAGGATGTGCACAGATTTGAGAGCCATCAAAGAGACAACCATGAGATACAGGTTTCCAATGCCAAGAATAGAAGACCTAATGGACAATTTGGGTGGAGCATGTTTCTTTTCAAAGGTGGATTTGAAATCAGGTTATCATCAAATAAGGATCAGACTTGGTGATGAGTGGAATACCACTTTCAAGACTAATGAAGGTCTCTATGAGTGGTTGGTGATGCCCTCTAGGCTCACAAATGCACCTAGCACATTCATGAGGCTCATGAATGAGGTGTTGTAAGAATTCCTTGGTGAATTTGTTATTGTATGTCTTGATAACATTTTTATTTCTTATCAGGTCCAAAGAGGAGCATATCATAGATTTGGGCTTGGTGATTAAGAAGTTGTAGGAGGCAATATTGAGGATCAATCTCAAAAAGTGTGAGTTTCTTAAAATAGAGCTTTTGTATCTTGGTTTTATAATTTTCCAAGGGTGTTTAGAAATGGATTCCTCAAAATTTGAATCAATCCTTAGTTGTCCAACTCCTAAGTCAATAGGTGATGTTAGGAGCTTCCATGGTCTAGCCTCCTTTTATAGTAATTTTTTTAGGGACTTCAGCCATGTGTGAGCACCCATTCTAAATACCATCAAATGTGGAACCAAGTGCCAATTTAAGTGGATAGAGGCTGCCAATAAAGGGTTTGAGTTACTAAAACAAAGAGTAGCTGATTTACCTTCTCTAAAGCTCCGTAATTTTAACCAGTTGTTCATTGTGGAGTGTAATGCAAGCCACTTAGCCATAGGTGCAATTTTGAGTCAGAATGGACATCCGATGGCTTTCTTTTCAGAGAAGTTGAATGAAGCCAAGAAAAATTATTCTACCTATGACCTAGAACTCTATGCCATGGTTCAAGAAATTAAAAAGAGGTGTCATTATCTACTACCCAAAGAATTTGAACGATTCACACATAACCATGCATTTAGCTTCCTCGATGGTCAAGAAAAGTTGAACCAAAGACACCTCAAGTGGGTTGAATATCTTCAAAAATACACATTTACCATCAAACACATGAAGGGAACATCTAACAAAGTGGAAGATGCACTGATTAAAAGATTTTTGACAATCCAAGAAGTATAACTCCAAAGTGTGGGACTAACTGAACTTGAGGATCTCTACAAAGGTGACAAGGATTTTGGAAAAATATGTTATTTTTACTTGTTTTTCTAATGACTATTGTGTTGCATATCAAGAGTATATGGTGTAGGATGGGTTTCTTTGCAAAGGACACCTTCTTTTCATACCATAGTGCTCCATGAGAGATAATATCATCAAGGAAAAACACCAAGGTAGTTTGGGAGGACATTTTGGGATTGACAAAACCATGGAGTAGGTTAATAGATTTTACTATTGGCCAAAACTTCAAGCAAACATAAGAAAATTTGTAGCACAATGTGTTATTTGTCAGAGGGCTAAGGGAACTTCAATAAATGCAAGTTTATACCAACCATTGTCCATACCTCAAAGGCCATGGGAATGTTTAAGCATGGATTTTATTTTAGGATTGTCAAGGACACCAAGGGAAGTTGATAGTGTCTACATTGCTATAGACAGATTTAGTAAGATGGCACATTGTGTTCCTTGTAGAAGAACTAATGATGGCTCATATATAGCAAGGCTCTTCTTTAAAGAGATAGTGAGGATCCATGGTTTACCCCTCAGCATAGTCAGTGATAGGGATACTATGTTTGCGAGTCATTTTTGGCGAACTCTTTGGAAGAGACTTGGTACTCAATTGTCTTTCTCATCTACATACCATCCCCAATGTGATGGTCAAACTAGAGTAGTGAATAGATCTTGGGAAATCTGCTAAGGTTCCTTACCAAATAGCATGGCCAAACATGGGATTTGATCATTGGGAAAGTACAATATGCCTATAATGATTAAGTGAATAGAAGTACAGGAGGGAGTCTATTTGAGATAGTGTGTGGATGTCATCCTAGAGGTATAATGGAATTGAGAGAACTTAGTTCACTGGCTGCTAAAAGTGCACAAGGGGACAACTTTGTAGAGAACATGAAGGAGACACATGGCAATATGAGAAAGACCCTGCAGCAAAGTTCAGAAAAGTACAAAACTCATGCTGATAAAAAAAGGAGGGATGTTCAATATAAGGTGGGTGACTTGGTCATGGATTAATTGAGAAAAGAAAGACTACCTAAAGGAAAACCTAGAAAAATAATAATGAAGAAGATAGGACCCCTTAAGGTTGTCCACAAATATGGAACTAATGCCTATGAAGTGGAATTTCCACTTGATCTTGGAATTTCACCTATCTTTAATATCAGTGATCTATACCCTTATAAAGGTACTCTGCCAAGTCCATGTCAAGATGAATCCACAACAACGAGTGAAGTAGATTGGGTCTAGGACTTACCTCCTAGTCGACCTATGAAGTTGGAGAGTATCCTTGATTCCAAATTCATCAAGAAGACAAGGAAAGGAGTCTATAAAGAGTATTTGGTAAAGTGTGCAGGATTACCAGAATCAAATGCTATGTGGATGATAGAGTTGGATATCTTGAAGCATGGGACAATGGTCCAAGAAATCCCAACTTAAGAGACTTGTATTTTTCTCCTACCTTGGAAGTATGGTGCAGGGGCACAAGTGGTTCATGAGCCACAAACATGTTTTGTAATCCTTTAAGGTAATTTAGGTTAAATTTTGTTGTTTGGAGACCTTTAAGGTCCATTTTTGTTGTGTTTTAGAAATAAGCCATATGGAAATGTTCTAAGCCCTAGTGCAGTCCTTCCTAGTCCTATTTTTTCCAAGGTCTAGGAGGTCATCTAAATGTTTAGGATTCTTTTTAAGTGTTTAGAGTGGGATGGAATCTGGTCGATTCACAATCTTGTTTAAAAAGTGCAATGTTGCAATATTCGTGAGCAATTTTTCCAAAATGGTGCTCGACAATTTCATAGGTAGTTGAAGGTGGTTGGAATTGATCCAAAAGGAGTTTAAAATGCTTTGGAACCAATTTGTAGAGAGAGTTGAACAATTTGGGAATGGAAGTTTTGTTTTTGCTTCACTATTATTGAGTTTTACCTGTGTTAATTATTGTTTCTAAGTAGGATACGGCTCTGTACGGATTGGTAGAAGAATTTCTTGAGAATGGTAGTGTAATTTGATGTATTAACTTCATTTTGTATTTATTTTAGGTCTTGAAGTCTTTGTAGATAGAATTTGTGTCAATTTGATCCCTATGGGTCTGTAAATCCTTAAATTGAGGGCTTGCATGAAAAAGGCCCTAAATTATAACATTCCACCATGGGAGCATGATGAATCTTTGTGGAATGTTAGAATAGGTTGTAGACTAGTAGATTTTTTAGGTGATAAATTTTAGGAAACAAAAATACCATTTTTCCCATGAAGCCCTAGGCTTGGCATCAGAAATGTGACAAGCCAGTAGAGAGGAAATGGTGAATAAACTGTGCAAGCACGACTGTGTGGGTGTGGAAGATGTACATGAAAGGAATATATGAGGTAAGATAGACCTTATTCAAGTGTTTTTTGGATGCTCATAATTGACTGGTGAAGATTTTTTGTTCTTTAACTATATTAGCCATGTTAAGACCTAGGAGTGCCTAATTTGGAGCCCTATGGGTTGTCCTAATCAATCAAGGAACCCAGATCCCATTTTGTAGTATTTCAAGAAGGATGCTAAAGGGTATCCAAAATTGTCATTATTTTTTAGGGTTATTTTGGAAGTTTTGGGAAGATAGGCCAAAGAATCAAGAATTAGGGCTAATACAATAAGGTATCTTCTAGGTCTGTTTTCGACAAGATCAAATTGTGTGGTTCTTGGAGTGGAACCAAAAGGACTTAGGAGTATGAAATTAAGTGGAACTAAGGTGAATCACATCCATACATATTATGCCACAAATTAATGGGAAGATCCTAATTACAAGGGTTTGGGTGCTTGATAGATGAAATAAAGAGAAGGCTCTTAGAGGAGGAGTTTGGAACTCCTTGGATAATTGGGGGAATGTTCTGAGGGAAATGCCTTAGAAGGAGCCCTAAGACAAGTCCTTGGTCACCTTGGGAAGGTGAAGAAGAAGAAGAAGAAAAGAAAGAACCATTGGATGGTTCAAAGAGCCTAGGTGATGCAGAGAGAAGCAATCGTGAACCCATAACTAGCATTGTAGGATCATACAAGACCCTATCCATACCCACAGCTTAGAGGAAACTTGATTAGCCTTTACAAGAAACTAATAAATTTGAACCAATAGAGGTTCCACAACTTCATTAGGTCATTCACTCAACATCATATAATAATTCCATCTCTAGTTCCAAAGAAAACTCTTCAAATTCACCAAACAAATCATTGCAATACATTGCAAACTCTTAGCAACCAACCTTTGATTCATTATTGTCCACATTTGCACACAACTTAGTTACAACAATTTGATCCAACATTCATAGCCTAAGGCAATACCAAATTCATCCAATCTCTTTGTTTACTGATTTCACACAATTATCAGTACTAATCATGTAATCCATCAACCTTCACAACTCATAACATACATGCAAACAATGTGCATTAGTAAAACATGATCATCATAACACTTGTTGTCCACTGTCATGACAGATTTTCTATCTTGGATTCTATTATTCACCATTTTTTTTTCTAGACCTCAACCTGCAAATCTCTCTGATGGAGTTGTTTATAACCAAGTTTTTTGAATAATATCCAAAATTTAGGGAAATCCAATGGTGGCTTTGAAAGTTATTTCCCCCGTAGTGAGACCCATTATTTCTATCATGAAAAGTTCAAAAAATCCATTCCTTACGCTACTAAGGCATCCTAGAAATTTTCCAAATCTCAACCAAATTAAGCTAAACCAATTTTAAATTAAAAAGAACTGATTCTAGTTTCAATAAATCAGGTTTCATAATGTTTCATTGGATAAAATAAGAGAAATCTCTAAAACCTCATAGGTAGGTTCCTTGGAGAGGATTTCTATCAATTTTTGGAAACCTCCATGGAACTTGGTCCATGATTCACCAAAATTGCTCCCATTGGTCTCAAAAGTAAGCTATGACAAATACCTATAATTTCCAATAGGTTTCCTTTCAGATTGAATTCGTACAACCACATAAAAATTGCAACGAACAGCAAAAATGTGACTGAAAGTAGAGATTGTCACAGAACTTTAAACTCACATACATTTTATTCAATTCTTGATAAGTTAAAATGAAAATACATCAGGGGAACTTTCTTCATCCACCATGATTGATCCCTACATGCAGGGTCTCAATCATTATATATCTTAATCCTCATGTCTCTCTTCCATTCTGCAGAATGAGGAAGACAATTAGAGGTGATTTCAAACTTGCACTTTCTCCACACCTCAAACTAATCTCTCCTCCCCAAAGTTTGACCATTACATGCTCTCTATGATTTTTAGGGCAGTTACAAACTTCCCAACTTCTTTGGAACTGACCCACATCTTTACTTTGTCATTTTGAAACTTTTTCCTCTCATGGGTCTGCTTTTTTACAAATTTTGCCTAATCAAGACCTCTTTTGACATTTTGACAATAATGGAAAAAATGGCTTGTTTAGCCTTACATACAAATAACCTTCTACATATTGAATGACCTTTACATTTTTAAAATCAAACAATTTGACCATGACATTACATTTACCTATTGTTCCTTCTTGGTGTACATGTACCTTGTAAGTGCTCCTTCACCACTAGGAAACATTTGATGAAGACCATTTGATTGAAGATCCAAGATCCTTTGTATCACATATTTATTGTTGATAGTATAAGCTTGGCCTCTCTTCTTGGTGGAGTTTTTACCATGCAAGGGTTTCTCTACATAAATATCGTGTTATGTGTTGATCTTATGTCACTAATTTATGCCTTATTACTGATATTTTATGATGATGTTAATCATTATGTATTTCTATTATAAGTTAACATAAGATAGATTTATTAAGAATGGTTTACATGTTGATTTTTGGTATCATTAAGAAGAAGGATCTAGTTTTGGTTTCTCACATTAAGGCAACTTAATTTTCAGATTTTTATAATCTGAGTTATAGTTTTTTATGTTACAAATATCCAAGCCTTGTATCTCATCCTTTGATTATTTTATTGGATAGATATTGCTTCATAATCTTTAGTGTCGAACTTGTTTATTTCCTAATATTTGATATCAAAGTTGAAAGTTACAACTTATTGGTATTCCTTTACTTTTGGTTTCTTAGTTTGGAAAGCTTGTAGGAATATATTAAAAGAAATTAAATGTTGTTTAAAGTATTATGGATCTACATTGAATGTTCTATGAGTTAAATTTACTTTTCATATTTATGTGATTGGAAGTCGTGGATATTATCAATTTGTGATCTATGTTGGGCATGTGAAGCTCATGATTGTGGATCTACATGGATTCAGTTACTTTGGCAACCTAGAGGTCTTGTTTGATGATATGTGTTTATCCTATTGTTTTGTGGTTTTCTTTATTTACCTTTTGGTCATGTGCAATAAGAAGATGTTCATGTTGGATGATTATTCGCATCCTAATTACATGTCAAAATACCAACTACTTACTCTATATATTGGAGTACTTATGTTGGGTGTATGGCTTTAGGACATGGTTACATGCAAGCACTAGAATATAAGCCACTAACCACTCTATGAGTTGTGGAGTTGAAGTTCTTCATAAGGTTTAAGCTCTTGGACAACTTTCCTTTCTTGTTAGGTTGTAGTGTTCTCTTGTTTTCAACTATTGGGTTTTGCATATATATGCTTATTCCATTGTTCAAATAACATGCATAACATGAATGTTTGGATGTTTGACTAGATTTCATATTTAAAGAGATAGTCTTGCATATTTTGAATGTTAAATAAAATATATATTATGTAGATGTGTGGTAAGACTAGATTCAGGGTGTTCTAGATGGAGATAGTGAAAGGTTTTCACAGTTGCTTGGAAGGTTCTTATTAATCTATGGTTACTCCTATGCGGGTTTATTTGGAAAATCAGATCTAACATTAATTCTAGTGTTTGAGTCTTGGAAATCCACATGTTATTCATGATTATATCTGCTATGCATGATACTAATATGGGTTTGAATTTTTCAATTATTTGAAATTAGAGCACTAATTATGTATTTCTTCTTTGAGATGTTGTATATGTGTTGATCTTTTAAATTTTTTGATGATGATTCAATTTTGTAGGCCCTATTGTTTGTCACTATTATTATATATTGGTATTTTAATTATAGCAAGAAAGGGATTTTTTGGGAGTACTTGATATAGTTGTTTATTTGAGTCTTAGTAGTAGATTATGGTGTATGAGAATATCTATTTATTTTCAATGGAATTTTGGTAACGATATTGTTAATGATTCCATTTATGAATTGATATCACTTTTAATGTGGCCTTTAATGTAGTTAAATAACGTGTCCTATCTATTTTATTCCAATATTTTGGTTCTAAGTTATTATGGTTGCAGTGGATTGCATGCCATGGGAAATATTTGATTAGAAGATGGATGATCTTTTACAATGAGTTTTGGTGTCATATTGACCTCTTGATTTATGTCACTACACTAAGAGTTTGACATATTTGGTTCTATTGAAAAAGGATGTGTAGTTGTATCTTCTTGGTTTGAAGATCATGGTTTGACTCTTCCCTTTGAGAGCTACTGGTTGAATTATTTGATTGTATTGGAGCCAAAAAGGATCTTTAGTTAAGAGATGGTTATCACAATGCATGGAGAGGTTAGTTACTCAATTTAGTGGGAGCTTTGGAAGTGATTTAAATTCATTATTGAATGATGCATATTATCTTCATGTGGTTTAAAAATAGTGACATCTTGGTGCCATGAAGGACTCTTGAATCTTTGGTAAGGTGTTGTTTGTTTTCTTTGGTTTTGGGTATTAATCACTTGCATGGAGCTTCATGATTTTGTAGGATTTAATTTGAATTTATCATGAAATTATTTATGGATTCTCATGGAGACTAGCAATACTAGGGTGAAGCTACAAGATCTCATATTATTTGGAATCATATGTTAAGATGGTAACTCCTTGATGAGTATTTTAGTAGAAAGATAAAGGAGTCTACATGTGTTTAGGGATGTGAATCCATCGTGAGCATGATGAGAAGATTGTCATTTATTATAATATTTAATTCCTTAGTATTGTGAGCACATGGTAATCTTGTTTCCCACTTCTAGACCAATCATCTAGTGAACAATCTAAGAGGTATTGCTCATCTAGTTATCAAACACATTATTTACTTTGTATCTTGTCTTCTCATGTGAGATAATCTTGAATATAATAGTTTTGAGGACTGTTGAGAGAACATGCATGATTTTTTGGATTTCTACTATTCTTTTTTTTCTTTTTTTTTTATAGATCTAGTCTTGAGGACTCATTTGGATAAGTACATGAAATGGTTTGTGGCTTTGGGCATATTCCCTTTGTTGTAGGAATGAACGGTTTGTTGGATCTACCTTTAGTATGAAAAGTTTGCATCTATTGTTGCCACATTTTATTTGATTTTAAATGTTATATGTTGATATCCATTTAGTTTTAGAATGGTGAAGGAGATCTTATATTACACAACATGGTATATATTAGTATGGAACTAGGATATGGTTTGATTTAAAGGTTTTTTTTTTCTCTTTTTTTCCTTCCTAGATGTTTGTATTCAAGTGGTTAAGTGAGAATAAATTGGGAGAGCTATGGATACTAGTAGTGAGAGAGGTATTGTAGTATATTTGGTTGCACATTTTGCATATCAATGCATTTTTCCTTTATAATATGTAATAGATGAGTTACCCACATCTTCTATGTGTAGAAATATAAATAGAATTGATACACTCTGATCTATTTCTAGATTTGATATTACTAGTGTAGTGGAATTTTTTGGATATATATTTGATTCTCCTCTACATGGTATATTGGTTTATTGATTATTGATGTGATGATGAGTTTTAATTTCATTGCATGAGGATCTACCTGTTATGTGAGTTATGGATTAGGTACTCATTTTCTTACAGTGGGATGACTCAAATGTGGACTATTTTTATCCATGAGATTGTTTCAATGGTGATGATAACTTTGTTAGTTCCACTTGTTTGTGGTTATTTGTACATTATCATGTTACTTTAAGATAAAAGGTTTGATATAGACTTGATTGAAAATTTAGATTTGATGTGTTGATTGTGTGAAGATTTATCTTTGTTTGAATACATTTTTTTGAGGTATGGTTAGCATTGACAAGTCACAATTTTTTGTGGCTGCTATTTCAAGTGATATGAATATAGAGGTTACTCAAAGCCTTTATTATTATTTAAATTTTAATGTTTATGTTCATGTAAAGGTTGGTGCAAGTTTCAATGACAATTGATATGGTCACCTTGGCATGTTCCTTTCCTTCCATACTTGGTGTTAGAACCTTCAAATTCCAAAAATTTGAAGTGCTTATGTTGAAGATTTACACCCTTGCAAAAATATTTTCTACGTGGCTTACTTCAGAGATTAATAACTTGATTCATGATGATTTTCATGAAAAATGGTCATGGGAACATGTTCACATACTATCACTAAAAGTATTTGTCCATTTGTTGATGTGTTTTTTAGGGTAGTTTTAGGGGCTACCCACCATGTTTTGGCCAAAATGTAGAGGTATTAGAAACCAGTTTCTAATGTCAACCTGCTTCATCATTTCAATTCGAGATGCATACAAGATCGCAATCGGGCCATTTCGAGACAAAAGAAAAAAATGTTTAAAAATTTTTTAGGTTGGGCCCACAAGGGGGTCTGACACCCATCACAAAGTCACAGAGTTACAAGGTCAGTAAAATTAATTTTATATTAAAATAATTCTTACTGATATAAATTATGGTGGGTAAATTTTTTTGACATTTGACCTTAAGATTTAGTGAAAATAATCATTTAAATCATTTATGATTTAAATATGCCAGTGTGGAGTAAAAAGGCAAGAATTATTTTAAGTCATTTTAATATTATTTAGAATGATTTGATTTTTATAAAAGGGGTATTATAAAAGTGGTGACCCACTGTAAAATGGAAAAGAGATTTCAAGTGCTTGTGAGGTCATTGGGATTCCTAAAGTGTTCCAACACACTATCATGATGTGTTGATGATGTACAAGCTTAAAAGAAAATCATTTTCAAATAATGAAAATGGTATTCAGACATAATAACCCAACCAACCCTAGACACAATAACCCGGTCACAATAACTCAAGGACAAATTATCCGGGGGTCATAATATCCCAAGCTAAAATAACTCGTGGTCAAAATAACCCGTAGACAAAATATCTGTGTAATAATTAATATGTCAGTTGCAAGGGTAGTTATTGTGTAGTAATCAAGGGAAAACAATTGGTAAGGAAAATACAGTTTTAGATTTGCAAATGGAACAAAAGTTGATACACCAATCATGAAAGAAAGAGCTAGAAGAAGTTGATGCAATATAAAACATAATCATGCTCTAAAACTTGAGATGATCACAGTCTAACACAAATTAAATGAAATGAAAGACATGACATGCTAGACTCAAGATTCTACAAGATTAAATGTCATTATTGCTTCATGTTCTAATATTTCATTACTTGGAGTGGGAGAAATACCATCAACCAGTGCATTATTTAAAATGATTCCTCACACCACCTAATCCTCACACATTGATAGTTCTTAACTCCCCAATTGAATATACAATTACTAGTAGAAGGGAAAAGTTTCTTTTTCATGACAGTAATGATGGGAATTTCATTTTTTAATATTCACCACCACACAAAATTTGTAATTAATAAAATAATCTAAAAATTGGTTCAATGATGCTACATTCAAAATAGTGCCAATTTTTTTTCAATAGTTGTACATGATGTTGGCTTGAGAACTGATGCAATATTTCCACTCATTTATATTCTTACGACCAACAAAACAAGAACCACTTATACACAAGTATTTTCAAAGTTAAAATACCTTCAACCTAATCTAAACCCCAAAAAATATACTTATTAATTTTGAATTAGGTTTCATGGGAGCTATGTCTAAATTTTTTCCAAATGTCAATATTCGAGATATTTTTTCCATTTCTCTCAATTCTTGTGGATGAAAGTTCAAGAAGGTCTACAAACACGTTAGAGTGTCGATGAAGTCTTTTCATTTGAGATCAAAAAACTTGTTTCCTTATCTTTTGTGCCTCAGATAGATGTAATTGATGTATTTGAAACACTTATATAATCTCCTTATTATGCAGAACATGAGGATAATTTTCAAGATCTACACTTGATTATTTTGAAGGCGGGTGGATTTGCAGACTAACCTAAAGAGGAAACAAATGACATCCAAGTTTCCAATCGCAATGTGGAATTTATATTCAGCTATTCAAGCTAATCAAAGTAATGAAAAAATAACAAGGTCTCCAAGAGAATAAAATAGAGAAATATATGGTTGGATACATTGGGCAACCAAGAAAGAAAAAATACCATGAACTAAAATAAAGACTAAAAAGACTAGTTGATGGTTATGACAACTGTAACATTTTAGAGTATATAAGAGGTGTCACTCATTATTTGGAATTGTAATTGACAACTTGAATAATAAAGTTTTTCAGCAGCGTACATGTAATTTATAAATTTTGTTTTCCTTCCTCTATATTCTTATGGGGATATTTTGTCCTTGGGTTATTGTGACTAGGTTATTGTGTCAAGGATTATTTTGGCCAGCTTATTATGATGTATAACCAATGATAATTAGTGTGGGGTTGATTTCTTTGTTATCATGGCATGAATTCCCAAAGGATGATTGGTTTCAATGATGTTAAGAGCTCCTAAGTTTTATTGATGGGAATTAATGTTTCCATATCAGTAAATGAAGTGCATTAGTTCATGGAATCATAAGATTTGTGGAATTATTTTTTGGTTTCAATGAGTGAGAGAGAAACAAAGGTCAATTTTCATGGAATCATATGATGTTTTCTAGGGCAAAAAGGGTCAATTTTCATCGTATCCTCAGTTAGAATAAAGATGTTTTCCAAAAAGATCATGATAAAAAAAAAAAATTTAAACAAAAAGATAATTTGCCCCAAATTACAATATGTGGGAAAAGGTTTTGGGTTTCCTATGCACACTGCAAAACAAGTTGTGTTAATGGTGTTTCAAATAACTGGATTTATTGAAATTTCTTAAGAAAATTTTAGAAAAATATAATTACCTAGCCCAAAAATGATGCAAACCATTGTCGACATCCTCTCTATCTCTACAAGAATGAGAGTTTTAGAACAAGGCATGAGCATCCATTTGGGAATCAAGATTTTTCAGATATTATTAGTTCAAATGGAATAGTAGAGATGTTCTATAAAATGTGCAAGCATAGACAATAAATGTGAACTATTTCACAGATGCCCTTGATGGTGGGAGGCACCATTGATCCACCAAAAAATGATGAATAAACAGTGGATCTTTAGCAGAATGTCATATCTTCTTGTAGTCAAATTTGTAACTCTGGCACTTGTCACCTACACATGAGAAATAGGAAAAGTATTGGGAGAAAGGGGCCAAACCTTTGTATAAGAATTAACCTTTAAATAAAATTGAAATTGTGTAAAGGAAAAAGTATTTTGTTAGTGGCAAAGGCTTGACAAAATATTATACCTTCACAAGTTTTGAATTGCTCATGAAGATTCATGAAAATTATCTTGATGTAGTCTTGACCTTGGATCTAGGATAGGAAGAACATGAATGCCTTCACACGTGCTAGGATCTAAATATTAATCCATATCTTTCATTCTTAATGCTTGAATGAAGTTGATTTATCTCTAAATGCTTGAATACTCAAATAGTACTTGCAATGTAATGTATTGAATTCAAGATTGATTCATGGATTAATGGATCCCAAAATGAGGGAGGTAGCCTTGTACTTATAGCTCACCTACCCATTTTAGGGATCTAAGCTCGAAGGAGCCCACATAAAATTGAAATCCTGCCTAAAATCAAAAGACCATCATCTAATTTAAATTTGAGAGATATTGATTAGAAATAATATTAGCAAAGCTACCCATGCTAATGCCAAGACATGGAAAGGCCTCTATATTAATGACCTTCTGGTAGGAAGGAGAGATTAAAAGTGGTTGGATCTAATGTCTTCTAATCCATTTGGAAAATTTGGGAAGAATTGATGCATCTGATATCAGGTAATAGTATCTTTGACAAGGATAACAAAATTTGTGGTGATAAGTCGATCTGGTGGAAACTTACCCATGGTAAAAAACCCATAGCTCTCCTACAAGGTTGTTCTACTATAAAATGGACAATTTGGGGGGTCTACAACTTTAGTGACATTATTCAAGAAGGATATTTGATCAATTGGCGGGAATTGATAGACATATTTGGTACCCCCCATCCCAATGGTGAACCTACACCACCCTTAGAGAATCCTATTTGACCCTTAACCTTTCCAGACACTATAGTAAGACATCTGCTAGGTTAACCTTGTTGAAGTTCTCAAATGGTACCCCTCTACATTCTATCAAATCCAAAATGGTGTACATGCTTCTCATTGATAATAATGACATCATTAAGCATATTAACTCTAAATGGAACCTCAATCTTGATCCGCCCAGTTGGAACAAACACTTAATGATCCTTTGGCATTTTCCAATTGATCCTAAACTAGTATGCTTCATGTGGCATCTTCTTCTCCGTAGACTGCCAGTAAAGAAACTAAATGGAGAACCAAACATGTGTTCCTTTTGTAGAAGCTATGAATCTATCATCATATCTTCTTTGACTATATTTTTGATAGGGAAGTGTGGGGACTCTTTGGGTTATAGTTGAATTATAATTTCAACCCGTTGCAAATAATCTCTGGAAAATACTCAGGGCTTCACAAAAGTGGTATTTATTTCTATTCTATTATTTCTCTACACATACTATGGCACTTTTAGAAACTTAGGAATGATGACATTTTCAATGGTTAGGTTAGGCTCCTTACTGAGCCTCTATGGAGACTCATTTTTTGTAACATTTCTATGTAGGTTACACTGAGTTTGAAAGTGAAGGAGCACAAGTTCTTGAAGATCATCAATGAAGGATCCACAATGTTCAATAAAAAGGAGGTGGACTATGGATATACAACTACCAGGAGTGATGAGGATGATTTTAAGATTACCCTTAATCAGTTTATCAAACAACTAAAAGAAAAGAAAGAGAAAGAAAGGTAGAGAAGTGGTTTTCCTAAGACACTAGTAGCAGTTGCAACTTCTCCTCTTGTTGCACCTCCACTACCTAGGGCATATGATATGGGACACCCTCATACAAAATTCATCTAGAATGGTAAAAGGATGAAATTGCCTGATAGCCCAAGGGCTTGGACAACATCAATCTGATTGTCAAATTTATGTAACAAGGCTAAAAAAATTGTCATCTCATTTAGAACTGTTCAAAGTATGTTTAATTAATATGATGTATAAAGGGGGTATGTAATATGTGTAGTAGCTCATAGATGAGCTTATACTTGTAGACATATTGAAACTTTGAAGTGATGTAAAAGGATTCTTTGATGCATTATAATTAATAGAAAAAGTTTAAATTTGGGCCCTTTTTTCTATGTTAGGGGTGACCTAGACTCTAGGTTTCCCTTTGCATGGAAAAAGAGACCTATATTTAGGTCAAGGGTCAATTTTCAGATGAGGATTCTAAAACTGTGCACAAAATTGAGGTACGATCAAGTATAAGGGGCATGGAAGCCTTGCACACTAAAATAGGGCCTAGCTAATGACTAAAATTGTATGTACTTACAATTTAGGATAATACAAAAACATACACATCCAACCTAAATGTTGGTAGCCATATCAACATTAGAGAAATCTTGAGATACATAGTAAGTATACAATGACATAAACTTCGAATATCCAATATGTAATATGTCATAAAATCATAAATTCTATCATAGTCAAGAGCACACATAAACAAATCAAACCAAAATATCAGTAAATAAATAATGTCAAACTTGTACCAAATCTGAACCAAACTATAGAGGTCAAGTTATGACCTCTCAAAGTCATAAAAGTAACTTTATCTTCCAGTTATCATTTCATTGCCCAAACAAAAAATAATGGAAAAATAAATCACACAAATGTTAGTGGTTTGAGTCACCTCTCCAAAAACTATAAGAAGTTGAAAAACTGGCACCATATGCCTGAGATATGGTTCACAGAAGAAAAATAGCCTATTAGGCTATATTTGCAAATAATAAGATCCCCAATAAGCTAATATGCCACAAAAATAATTTTTTGAATTCTCCAATATGCTAAAAAAATAATCTCCAATTTTTAGTAAAAAAACTCATATAAATTACTGACATAAAATAAGCGGCATCAACAAATATTTAATAAAGTATAAAATATTTTTTAATAAATATTAAATATTTAAAATATGTAAAAAGCATAATTTTATTTAAATATTTTAAAAACATTTAAAAATTCTAACAAATTCAAAAAAAAAAATTAAAACTAAGTTTGTTGTGGGGTTACCCCACCGACTAAGTGAGACTTGGTAGGGAACCCATGCCATTGACAGTGAGGACCTCAGGTACTAGTATCACTATTAATACCAGACAATGGTATGCTATACCATTGTTGGTACTATTAGTGGTACATGGTACTACTATGTACACGAGTCGTAGGGGGGTAGGGAGAGTTTGCGAGAAAACTCTCCAGCGCCTTTTTATTTTTATTTGATTTATAAATAAGCTCGATGACGGTTTTAAAATGTAGATAATAAAAATTTATTCTCTCTAACGATGCTTTGTACCGCTCATACAACCATATGGGCTATAAATTTTTGCATTGAAAGCCACTGCCATCAAAGTAGGTTGAATTTAATATCAAAATTTCTCCCCAACCATGAGATTTGTTTTGTCACATGGGGTCAAATATGAAACCTCACTCCTAAAACACTTATAAAATGTGTTAGTGTTTAAAATGATTGTAGATGGTAATACAAATTTAAAATTCTAATACATAACTCTATGGACCCAAAAGATGCATCTAACAATATCAAACACTAAGGTGCTAAGGACTAATGTCCTTCTTCACTTCAAGCTTTAAGCTCAGGTGGGTATACTTGATAGATTCAATTCTTTAAAGAATCACAAAAATTATCTATATGCTTGATACAGACATAAACATCTAATTCTTTCAACATAAATTTAAGATAAATTGTTATTTAATTATGTTGATGGTGAGAAATATAACTTGAGGAAAGACCAGTGCCAAATCATAGGGCAAAGAGTCAAAGAACATACATCCAAAGAAATCCCTCAAATCTAATATACCCAAAACCTAGATAAGATGCCTTACAAATCACCCTCTCATGTACACATACAATCATCAAATTCTTGTATAAACCATGAATTATCATAGATCTCCCTTAAGATTTACCCTTCCCTTGAAAGAGACTTAAGCTTAACCCCACTATTTACCTTGTAAATGATGTATTAAAAATGCCTTACATATTTAATACATGAAAAACTCAAGATCCACACAAAAAGACAACAAAATATGCAAAGGAGTCTCAATATATTTTTATTGATATTTTTCTGTATCAGTACATTCAAAGACAAAAATTCTTAGAACCAAAACACAGATGCAAAAACTCTCCTTACCAATGAATTTCACCACCCCCCTTTTACAATACAAAAACTTGCTATATATAGTATCCACTAGCCATCTTGGAATCCTAGAAGAAATAGGATGCAACAAGCCTCAGATTATTTAGGGAAAAATTAAGGTTTCCAACAACTACAACAACCCGATACAACAAGAAATAAAAGCAGATAAGAAAGCCTGAAAACTCAGGAAGGATCAAATCAAATCTGATTTATAATATTTGGGTTTCATCATCATAGGCCAATTGTAGTTACAAATTTAACATGTTTTTTGTTGTAGATAATAATTTTAATGCTAGAACCATCTTAGCAATATTGCGTATACCAAGGTATGGAAATTACTAACAATCATCATACCCTAGCCACCCTTCACAAAACATTAGTCCTCAGCATTAAGCTGGAATGGCACTTCAGGAAACAAATCAGATCATGATGGCTACCCAACACCTTATTCATCAATTTTCACCTATAACCATCCTTGGAACAAAACAAATTTGATTCAGTTCATTATCTATGGCTCACCGACTCAATCCTACAAAACAAAACCCTAGCAAAATTTTAAAAATTTAAAATATAACGATTATCACCTAGGTTTAAAACACAACCGTTGATCTCCAAACTTCTCGGCACATTGTGTGGTACACATAAATTGGTATAACAGTCAACAAAGCCTTTGAAAAAGACTTTCCACATCACCTTCCTTAGCAACCAATCAAGAACAAGCACGTCAACAACACCTGGCACAAGGACCCACCACTTCATTGACTCATCGGACTGGACACGTGGTGGCAGGGCATGATCCCGCGATCACTAACCATCGTTCATCTTTTCATTGAGGTAACACACCTTTCATCGATCTTCCTTTCAAATTGTCAACCCCTTAACACTTTTACAAACTTGCAAACCCACTTACAAATCGAGACACACGTCATCAAAGCGTGATCCTGTGAAGGCTAAACATCTTGTATCTCCTCTTTGTGGAATATCACTGACCGTTAGATTTTCCTTGATCTAACTATGCATTAATCCTCACCTAAGATTTGACCATAGTTCCATCATGAGATTCAGCAACCAATACATATCTCAAGGGTTGCTGGATGTTTGTCTTAACCCACATTAGTTCTTGAGATTCAACAATAGTCATTGATCTTATCTTTATCTATGGTGGTCTCTTAATCATTGAATGCTTAGTCATTAACTGCTGACACTTGGATATTTAGAGGTGACCATGTTCACCAATTCGTTGAACATAAAGAACTAACCATCGATCATTGTGAGATCAGGAGATAACCGCGAACTGTCAAGTCTTTCACCTTTTTGTTGAATCTCCAAATGATTCTTGACTTAACTGCTACCTTGTGAGATAATGAGAAAACCACCACACCAAATCGTTGAAGGTTAAGACATCACCGCCAAGTACTAGGAGACTTGGAGAAAGCCTTTTTCACCAAGTCACTAGATAAAATCAACTAATTGCCCGAGATTTTTGCTAAAGCATCCAATGGCCATCGAGTTTTGCACTGCCTACCTACTGGGCCCTGAAGACTTTAACAGTTTTAATAAAACATTGGGACTTAGGAAAAATAAACATCGTCGAGTAAATTAAAATTTGAACACTTTGGCCCCGCCCAACAATGGAAAGACACATGACAAAAACCCAACTAAGTGGAATGAAAAAGGTAATGAAGAAATAGACTTGAGGTAGGGTTTTATGGACTTAAACAAAAAAAATATTGAAACCCTTGCATTGACAAAACCCTATTTCTTCACCTTGACACAAGATATGGAAAACTTCTAACTTTGTAGGAATGAGGACCATTTTCAACAAATTTTCTCTATGACAGGAAAATGGGCTAACAGTGGCTCTATTTGAGGATGCTTGAAAGCAAGTTCATTGTAAGAATTCATGAATCTCTAGGTGGAAGACCACAAAAAAACTAACCTACTATAGAAAACAAACACACGACAAAAGAAAACACACCTATACACATATGACAAAACTATTGTGCATGGAAAAGATTGAAGCTTAATTGAAGAAAAACTTCAAAAATTGTCCATGCACTGGCAATTCCTATTCTTCATCATCTAGATTCTTCAAAAGAATAAGAATATTTTCCATGAATCTGATGAATAATATAAGGGCCCAACCATAATGATTCAAATTTTCTATGTTTTCCCTTATCCTCAGCGTTGGCAATCCATTGAAGGACTAAGTCACTAGGCTGGAATTTCCTAATACTAGCTCTTTTGTCAAAAAGTTACTTCATTTTTTGTTGTAATCTAATATTTTCCTTTTGAATCTCTCTTCTCATCTCATCCAATTCAATCAATTGGACCATCATATCTTACAAAGGTTCACAAACTTGCAAACCTTCATCTTGTATGAATTGATAAACAGGCAATAAATTGTTAATAGATAACCTAGACTTTATACCATATACTAATTCAAATGGAGACTTACCTGTGGCCCTTTTCTCTGTAATTTTGTCTACCCACAATGCAAGTTTCAACTTTGCATGCCAAGTTCTCTTATTCTTTTCTAATGTTTTCTTCAGAATCTGCAAAATGCTCTTATTGCTTGATTATGCTTGTCCATTGGCCTGTGGGTGCTATGGGGATGAATATGAAAAAATAATGCCCATCTCTAGACATAAATCAACAAATTATTCTAACCTGAAGCACATGGCATTGTCCATTACTAATTTGATAGGAACACCAAACCTAGTAACCACATTATTCATCAAGAACTCAATTACCACCATGCTAGTGGCATTCTTAGTTGGGGTCGCCTCAATCCATTTAGTAAAGTAATCCATAGAAACCAGTATCCAAATATGTACCCCACTAGATTTCTCTGTAAATTCTTCAATGAAGTCAATACCCCACATGGAAAATGGAGCTTCTACAACTACGGGGTTTAACAATAATGCTCCTAAGAATTTTAGTTTATTTGAGAATCTTTGGCATGTTTCACACTTTCTGACAAATGAATGAGTATCCTTAAATAAACTAGGCCAATAATAACCATCCCTCAGAATTTTGTGAGTTGTTGCTATGGCTGAAATGCCCTCCACATAGTCTAGAGTGTACTTCTTTTAATACTTTCTCTGACTTTCCTCTGTCCAAACACAAGATTAATATTCCCTCTTTATCTTTCCAATACAAGTTACCTTGTAGCAACACATACTTTTGATCCTTTAGTATGAGACTCCTCTTCTAATTGTCATTTAGGCCCTGTGGGCAACTAGCATTTTTTAGAAAATGCACAATATTTGTATACCATAGCTACAACTCAATGCTTGTAATCATTCTTTCACCCATGGTAACATTATTTACCTGGACCAAGTCCATATTTTCTTATGTCATCAACTTTGCTAACCCAAAACCTCTAATCAATTTGGTAATATGAAGCTCCAAATCAAACTCCTGGATTCTATTAATCCACTTGCATCTTTTCCCTGTAACCTCACTCTAGACTAGAATGTCTTTCACTATAGCATGAGGAACATATGCATTAACCTTGGCACAAACCAAATAAGGCCTGAATACTTTAACTACCTTTACCAATGCATAAGCTTGATTTTCCATTAGCTCATAATTCAATTCAACTGACTATAGTGATTTTCTAAAGAATTCAATGGGGTGCTCAAATCCTTCCCCATCTTTTTGTAATATGATTGTTGCAATAGTATGAAAAGATGAAAAAGAAAACAAAGAGAAAGGTTTGGAATAATTAGGAGATATTAAGATAGGGGCTTCTTGGATTGTTTGTTTAATTTTCTCAAAGGCCTTTTGTGCTTCCTGATTCCAGTCAAATCTTACATCTTTTTTCAAAATCTTAACTATGGGCTTGACCATTTCTGCAAAGTTAGCAATGAATCTTCTAACAAAATTAATTTGTCCAAGGAAAGACTGTACACCTTTAAGGTTCTTTGGAGAAGGGACCTTTTTAATTTCTTCAACTCTTTCAGGATCAATTCTTACTCCCTCTTTGGACATTATATGCCCTAATAGCTTTCCTTCAGTAACACCAAATTGGCATTTCTTGGGATTCAATGATATGCTAAACTCTAATGCTTTGACCAAGACCTTCTCCAAGTGAATGCAATGGTCATCAGCCTTTTTTGAATAAGTACTCAGATCATCTTGATACACCACCATGAGAACATTGATAAGATCCTTGAAAGCCACATCCATTGCCCTTTAAGTTGCTCCAATATTTTTTAAACCAAAAGGCATACCGACATACACATAAGTTCCCCAAGGAGTAGTAAATTTTGTTTTAAATTGTTTTGACTCTTTAACCAGCACTTGGTTATACCCTAAGAAATCATCCATCATGGATAATAACTCACAACCAATCACTCTATGAAGCATAGCCTCCATGTTGGGCAATCCATAATTATCTTTCAATGAGGCAACATTCAAGTTTCTGAAATCAACACATAATCTTACGTCCCCATTCTTCTTTCTGACTAGTACCAAATTGGAAACCCAAGATGAATGTCTTATAGGCTCAATAATGTTTGCATCCCTTAACTTTGTCAATTCTACTTGCATTTTAGTAGCTAGTAAGGGATTAATAGGCCTTTGTTTTTGCCTAAAAGGTTTGGTGTCTTCTTTTAAAGGGATTTCATGCTGAAATAAATATTTCCTATAAGCCTTTAGGTCATCATAAGACCAGGCAAACACATGTTTATATTTCTTCAACAATTTTATCAAATTAGTTCTCACATACCTACTTAGCTTCTTTCCAATGTACACCAACTGTGGGGATGTCTCTAATCCTAATTTTATTTCTTCCAAATCTTCTACCTTAGCATTGTATTTTTGTGACATATAATTATTATTTGTTCTAAACATGCCTTATAGCTCAACTAACCCCTTAGGAATATGATTAGAAGCTAACTGAATAATTTCATTTCCAAGGATGCAATCCTTTCCATTAACAACCTCTGTTGAGGCATCAAAATCAATCTGTTGTCCATCATACTGATCTAAACCTTGAATAAATCTAAGGATATCATTATCATCCTCAAAAAATTGCCAATTACAAATATTATCACGCACAACAGACCTTCTCTTAATTTCTAACATTGACACACTAGTAAGAGTGACATCATTATCTTTTAATACAACATTTGCAAGGAAGTATGCCATGATATTATTTGATCTTTCTACCCACTAAATATTGAAAGCATCAAATAATTATATGCTATCCCAAACAACATATCTATACAACTTTAGTCTGTCATCCTTGGCAGCGTACTTAGATCTAATCTAAGCAATAATCAATTGGGAATCTCCATGAACTTTAAAATATTTTATACCATGTTTTATGGCAATATCTAATCCCAATATCAATGCCTCATACTCAGCAGTATTATTTGTGCATTGAAAAGTCAACAAAAAGGAGTATTTAAAAGTAATACACTATGGGGATATAAACAATACACCAGCTCTTGATCCTTCTTTAGAGAATCCTCCATCAAAGTACATCTACCACAACCTATTTTGCTACAACAACAACTCATCAACTATCGGATCAATATTCCTCAATTGTGGCTTGATTTCTTCAACAATGAAATTCTCTATGTCAATGTCAACACAACAATTCAAGTCTTCAGATGCTGCCATCTCAACCATGATAGAAGAGTGAGGCTCTCTATACAACTTAACCTCAATACTATTTATAGGTATAGTAGCATAGGACATGTATGGTTGTAATTTTCCTCCCACTGATGTTGCCCATTGTCTTGATAGCAACATACCATAATGAGGCTTGTTATCAACTACAACTACATCCATTTTATATGTGGCCTCAGGGAATGCAACAATCTTCACTTCTATTCCCACTAAGGTTCCCACCATAGGAACTTCCCTATTATCCATGGCATAACATCTTCCATTTGATGTATCAACTTGAAGTCCTAGTTCCTTCATAACATGATATGGCATTACTGTAGCTACAACACCAGAGTCTATCATACAATTTTTTAGCAAAAAGTTGTTGAAAATCAATGTGACATAGAAAGGATCAATTGATGATGGTTCTTGGGTTACAATATTTCCAACACAAAAGTCATAAATCTCTTGTCTTGCCTCAGGTCGATCCACTAGCTTCTCCTTTTCTAATACAACAGGAGTATCTCTTTGTTCATTTTATCAAGGCCAATGTTGTTGCCTTGTGCTCTTTTATCTTCAGCATTTCCAACAAGGGGATTGAGACTTTCATTTGAGACAGGGCATGTCTCATGTCAAAGGTTGGGGGTTTAGTAAAAGGATCAAACAAATCTCTGCCCTTACTAACCCTTTTGTTTCTCTTGTATGTGGCAACTTTGTCTTTCTTCTTAGTATCTTGAACAAGAATAGGTTATTCTTTCTTGTTGTTACCACCCTTGCCTTTGATTACATTTGGTTTTGGAGAAACCTTATTTTGATAATCATCCTTTACAAAAAATGACCTCGGTACTCCTTGATCGGGGTCTACTCTTCTATTCCTCAAATTATATGAGGATCTGGCTTGAGAAATGGTAGCCACATTAAGAGTTCTAATTTCTTCTTCACTAGTCTTTCTCTGGTGAGCTTTACCTAATTCTGGTCTGATCACACTTGTTGATTTGCAAGCTTCACTTTCAGACTTATCTTGATCAGAATGGGTAAAAACTTGTTGTTCATATTTTGGGAACTTTCTTCTTTTATACTCAACATCAACAAGTATTTCTTAATCTTCTAAAGATGAAATCTCTTCCACTCTCTCAGTGGTAAACATGTTAACTGCAGGCTTTTCAGATCCTTCATTATCTCATACATGTGAATCTTCCACTTCTTCTCCCAAAGCTTGGGCCACAACAAATTGATAAGGTGAGTGAGGCATACTACAATCCACACACCATGGAGTGTTCTCTACATTATGTGTTGCATTCTTTTTTAAAGGATTGGGGGTATCCCTTCCTTTTTTATTTTCATGAGTATAAAAAATAGGCTTTCCATCCTTCCAATTTATCTTGTAGGGCTGATCATGCAACCTAGGGAATCTTTCCTACCTATGATAAGGCGGTCTATTGTCCTAAAAACTTCTCTCTCCCCTTTAGATCCTAGTTGAGAGATCTTTAACAACATTTGCAAACTTGTCAACCTTATCATCTTCTTTAGTTGGTCTACTAGCATGTGCTTTGGTTTCTCTTCATAATCTTCCTTCATCCCTTTTGTA
Source organism: Chamaecyparis obtusa (assembly GCA_027943335.1). Lineage (NCBI taxonomy): Eukaryota > Viridiplantae > Streptophyta > Pinopsida > Cupressales > Cupressaceae > Chamaecyparis > Chamaecyparis obtusa. The sequence continues at coordinate 2,159,177 of BSBK01006846.1, forward strand.
CATTTGGCCAAATGCTTTCCTATTACTTTCAATATTTATTGCTAACTTAAAATCATCTCTCAAAGTATGTGGGCTTTTGTCTCTCAAGAGATAAGACATTTTTCCATCCAAAGCATTGAAATATGTGGTAAGGCAAACTTCATCATCTAATCTTAATACTTGAAATAATTTGTACATTTCCTTTCAAAACCTATTGTTAAATTCAAACATGCCCTCATTGGGATGCTTTTTTATATTATTGAACTCATTGAGCATTTAACTAGAATTAACATGTTCAACATATTGCTCCTTAAAGCTTTTCACAAATTCATGCCATGATGTAATACTATTTTCAACAAAACCCCTATACCAATCCCTAGCATCTTAAATCAATGACTAAACAAATGGTTTCATTACAAAATCTTCATTTTGAATTTCATAGTCATGTATCTTATCTGTAAAAGACTTAAGATGCTCTTCAAAAGTGACAACATTATTTCCTGTGAACTTAGGGATTTTGTCTCTTACCTCATTTGGGATAGCATTTGGTTGATGAGGGATACCATCAAAGAATAATGGTTGGTATCTATCTAGATGAATAGGCCTCCTTTGAAAATTTTGTTTAGCATGGGCTCCACCACCTCCAACAACTTGATACAACACATTTTTCATGGGACCACCAGCCAATGGAACTGTAGAATTGACATTTTGGACCAGTGCTTGGACTAGTTGTTTAGAGCCTGAAGCTTGGAAACTTGGCTTGGGACCACTTGGTTGGTTCTATGGTACTACCCCAGTAGTAATAGGGACTGAGCTACTAGAAGTGGTATTCATATTAGCATGGAGGAAAGCAATTTTCCTCTTCATTTCATCAGCAACAGCCTCCAACTCCATTTTTTCTAACTAGATAGAAAAATCTTCCTTGGCCTTTCTATCCTTTTCCAATTCTAAGTTAGCTTGAGAGATGGCATCAGGAATAGCCTTACTCTATTTGGGTTCATTTGTACTTACTCCAACCATCTTTTATTTTCCTTTGTCAATTGCATCCCTGGTGTTAATTTTTAGATCTTCATTTCTTTTGATCTCTGAAGGATGCAACTGTCTTAGAATTGGGCCTTCTCCTTCAAATTCATCCTTCTTAGAATTTGATTCATTATTATCAACTTGTTGTCTCAAAGCTCCAACATCACCAAACAAATCTCTGTCTAGACCCTTGAACTCTTGATTGAGGCTTTGAGCCTTAATCTCATTATTCTTTATTTTTTCTTATAAGTTCTTGTCTTTCCATAAGTAAGTTATAAATCTCTTGCTCTCACTTCTTTCTTCTATTAGAAATTTCAAGTAATTGTTCACTCTCCCTTTTTCTCAAAGCAATTTCCTCATCACGCAATTTATCAAAATCATAAGAAGTGGTCTCTACAGTAGAAGTTTCTTCTGGTTGGTCTAGACATTCTCGTGTAGGGAAAAACCCTACATCTATAAATTCATCATCCCAAGAGGGATTAACTGCATCAAGATCTATTCTTCTAACAGGTTTATGATTTTCAGAAGAAGAAGAGACTTCCTTAGGAATAGGTGTTGAAACTCATCCTTTAGAGGGTCTCGAAGAGTTAGGATTGAACAAACCCCTTCTAGACCATTTCTTTCTACTAGGTGTGGGAAGTTCATCACCTATAAAGCTTTCTAGGTGATCTGTATTGTATGACCTAGTATATCTTTGTCGACTTATGGTATTATTTTAACAAGATACACAAATTTCTATATGCTAAACCAGCAACTAGAAAACACAAATTTTAGAGTCACCACCCACAGAACATGTGGAGATAAATTTTGTAAACTGGTCTTCGAATAAAACAATAGACTGTTAACAAAAAATTGTAACAAGCATATTAAAAAATATTAAGTCCCCAATAGAGTCACCAACTTTTTAGTGTTTAAAATGATTGCAGGTGGTAATACAAATTTAAGATTCTGATACATAACTCTATGGACCCAAAAATGCATCTGACAATATCAAACACTAAGGTGCTAAGGACTTACATCCTTCTTCACTTTGAGCTTTACGCTCAAGCGGGTATACCTAATAGATTCAATTCTTTAAAGAATCACAACAATTATCTGTATGCTTGATACAAACATAAACATCTAATTCTTTCAACATAAATTTAAGATAAATTATTATTTAATTTTGTTGATGGTGAGAAATGTAAATTGAGAAAAAAAATAGTGCCAAATCATAGGGCAAAGAGTCAAAGAACATACATCCAAAGAATTCCCTCGAGTCTAATATACCCAAAACCTAGATGAGATGCCTTACAAGTCACCCTCTCATTTACACATACAATCATCAAATTCTTGTATAAACCATGAATCCTCAGAGATCTCCCTTAAGATTTACCCTTCCCTTGAAAGAGACTTTAGCTTAACCCCACTGTTTATCTTGTAAATGATGTATTAAAAATGCCTTACAGATTTAATACATGAAAAACTCAAGATCCACACAAAAAGACAACAAAATATGCAAAGGAGTCTCAATATATTTTCATTGATATTTTTCTATATCAATACATTCAAAGATAAAAATTTGTAGAACCAAAACACAGATGCAAAAACTCTCCTTACCAATGAATTTCACCACCCCGCTTTTACAATACAAAAACTTGCTATATATAGTATCCACTAGCCATCTTGGAATCTTGGAAGAAACATGATGCAACAAGCCTCTTATTATTTAGGGAAAAATTAAGGTTTCCAACAACTACAACAACCCGATACAACAAGAAATAAAAGTAGACAAGAAAGCCTGAAAACCAGGGAAGGATAAGATCAAATCTGATTTACAATTTTTGGGTTTCATCATCACAGGCCAATTGTGGTTACAAATTCAATAGGTTTCTTATTGTACACAATAATTTTAATGCCATAACCATCTTAGCAATCTTGCATGTACCAAGGCATGGAAATTATTGACAATCATCATACCCTAGCCGCCCTTCTCAAAATATTAGCCCTCTTCATTAAACTGGAATGGCACTTCAGGAAACAAATCAGATCATGATGGCTACCTAACACCTTATTCATCAATTTTCACCTATAACCATCCTTGGAACAAAACAAATCCGATTCAGTTCATTGTCTCTAGCTCACCGACTCAATCCTACAAAAAACCCCTAGCAAAATTTACAACACATTCATTGATCTCCAATCTTCCCAACACATTGGGCGGTACACATAAATTGGTAGAACAGTCAACAAAGCCTTTAAAAAGACTTTCCACATAACCCTCCCCAGCAACCAATCAGGAGCAAGCACGTCAACAACACCTGGCAAAAGGACCCACCGCTTCATTGACTCATCGAGCTAGACATGTGGCAGTAGGGCATGATCTCGCTATCACTAACCATCGTTCATCTTTTCATTGAGGCAACACATCTATCATCAATCTTCCTTTCAAATTGCCAGTCCCATAACACTTTTATAGACCTGCAAACCCACTTACAAATTGGGACATACATCATCAAAGCGTGATCTCATGAAGGCTAAACATCTTGCATCTCCTCTTCACAGAATAGTGCTGACTGTTGGATCTTCCTTGATCTGACTGTGCTTCAATCCTCACTTAAGATTTGACCATAGTTCCATCATGAGATTCAGTTACTAATACATATCTCAAGGTCACTGGATGTTTGTCTTAACCCAGGTTAGTTCTTGAAATTCAGCGATAGTCGTTGATCTTATCTTTATCTATAGTGGTCTCTTAATTGATGAATGCTTAGTCATTAACTCCTGGCACTTGGAGATTCAGAGATGACCATGTTCACCAAGTCATTGAACATAAAGATCTAACTGTCGATCATTGCGAGATCAGGAGATAACCATGAACTGTCAAGTCTTTCACCTTTTCACTGAATCTCCAAATGATTCTTGACTTAACTGCTACCTTGTGTGATAATGAGAAAACCATCACGCCAGATTGCTGAAGGTTAAGACATCACTGCCAAGTACTGGGAGACTTGAAGAAAGCCTTTTTTCGCCAAGTCACTAGATAAAATCAACTAACTGCTTGGGATTTTGCTGAAGTGTCCAACGGTCGTTGGGTTTTGCACTGCTTACCTACTGGGCCCGAAAGACTTTAACAGTTTTAATAAACCACAGGGACTTAGGAAAAATGAACATCATCAGGTAAATTAAAATTTTAAGACTTTGGCCCTGCCCAATGATGGAAAGACACATGACAAAAACCCAACGAAGTGGAATGAAAAAGGTAATGAAGAAATAGACTTGAGGTAGGGTTTTATGGACTTAAACAAAAAATTTATTGAAACCCTTGCATTGACAAAACCCTATTTCTTCACCTTGACACACGATATGGAAAACTTTTGACTTTGCAGGAATGAGGACCATTTTCAACAAATTTTCTCTATGACAGGAAAATGGGCTAACAAAATGTTTATCCAAGGAAACCCTTCTTAAAATATTTTTTTATAAAATTAGATTTGCAAAAGCTCAAAAATTTACAACACCAAAATCTTCAACAAACCCTCATATCCTTCATTGTCCTATCATGTTAGGATTAGCAGACATAAATTTTAACAGTTACATGCAAATATAAATAATAATGTAAAGGAATAAAGTACACATAGGTAGAATAAGAAGACACAAAGATTTAATGTGGTTCACCCAATCTTGGGCTACGTCCACCAAACAAAGAATCCAATCTTATTATCTAGTAATTCTTGCATGTTACAATCTGCAATCCCTTGCAACTCAATATTGCTACAAGAAGCTATGAAACTCTCATATATTGAGAAAACCCTAACCCTAAGCCATTATAATAAGACTTATGTCGGTTAACAAGTTAACCTTAGAAAATACTTGATGAGCCAACTTGGGGAAAATCTTGATGAGTCAACTTAGGGAAATGCTTGACGTGTCAACTTAAAAATGCTTAAGGAGTTAACCCCAAACCCCATGATAAATGAAAAGTGTACAATAATTGCATGATCAGTCACCACAAACCAACATATCATTCTTTCATGCATTCTGTAGATTCAAATTATAGAGTTATACAACCAAAACCATGAATCTAATACCACTTGTAAGGAAACTTGCAACCAACATATAACAATTTACACAACCCATTAATGATTTTAAGAAAGTAAACACTTTGAGTCCTCTTGCAAAAGAGTAGGTAACATACCCACTGGTGTGCTCACACAAGTGTTATGAAGACCTTGTTTGTCTACTTCCAAGGATCCTACTCTCCTCTAGGATCTTAATAGTCTTAGGTGATCATCCTAAAACCTTACCAAACTCTTACTCTAAGAGTTAATCTCCTTGTGCTTATCCTTGAAGGACATTCAACTTAAAGTTTTGTTTCAAAGCTTTCCTACACTTAGAAGACTCCAAGTGCCATTCTCACACAAACTACCAAAGTGATTATAGGGGTACCAAATACCTTTAAAACATTCAATATGTTCCCATTTGAATCCATTTTGATGGATCTCCAAGCTCTTTTCAATCGGGTCCAAGAACTAGCCTTAAGGAGGCCTAATCAAGCCTAGTTTCCTTGTAGCCCTTAACAAGTTCCTTTCACCACTTCTTGCCAAAACTTTCCAAATAAACTACAAAACTAATTAGATATTTAGATACCCTTTTGTAAGATGTTAAGGATTTAAAAGGTTTTGGGTTCCTAGGGCATCCGTACACAGGCTTCCTACAATATAGGGCCAATAGGGCTAATAGGCCTAATTTCTGGGACCTCTCTATTTTCTTGCTTGAAACTCAATCAGATGGATTTATCAACATCCAATCTCTCCATTATGTTAAGTATAGATCATATACCTCTTGGAACTATGATTGTTCAGTACTGTACTTCCTTCCCCTGCATGCAATCTTCAATCCCTTCATTGTCACACCTCTAACCGAGCACACTAAGCTCGCCTAGGGCATGACATTAAAATTAGTAGCTCAACTCTCCTAGAATCCTACCTCTACATATGTACATAATAATGGCTCCCCTAAAGCATTCATCCACTCTTAGGAAGTTCCTACAGTTAGATTTCATGGGGGAGCCATGGAAACCAAATCTACTCTAAAATGGACAGTGAATACCCAAGTTACTAAACAATTTATTCAAACCCTTAAACTATCTCTAAACTACCTGCACAAAGAATGAAAAAGCCTTGAATCTATCCTACCAACACAAATCCAAAGTTATTTCACAACATCTAATCCATTAAAGTACACAGTTCCACACAAAGCTCGGTATGTCTCACAAATAGAATTATAGAGCTTATATTCAACTCAAAAACTTCCTTACAATAACATATACCTTGAAACATGATCCATAGGGTATCATAAGATTATTTTTCCAACATAATAGGGCCTAACATTAAATTTCCACTCCTAGAATGGAGGGAATCCCAAGTGGTCGAGTTGCATGCAACATTTGCACAAAGTTGCAAATATTGTCATGACAACTTTCAACATCTTTTGAAATTATGAGGCTACCAATATTCTAGGTCCTCTATCCCACTTAGTTCAAAGAACTAACTTCATTTATGCCTAAAAATGCATCTTACAACTATGCCAACACTTAGGACACAATTAAGCCCATTTCCCTAATCAAGCCAAAATAAACATTAAACTAAGCATTAAAAACTAGTTAACAAAACTAGGTTGGATTAGATACTAGTTATCAATCCACCTAGCCACATACTTGCAAGACCTTCTAAGGTCCAAAACAAATACTCTCTGACCTAGCAAAGGTTAGATACAAGCTAAAATGATGAAGGACTAGGAGGTTAGCCTAGGTGCTCCTGCACCATCCTCCCCAAGTGAAAGCTTTCAATCCACCCTTGGATTGAGTAAGTTGAGGTCAATGCCCAACTTTTTAAATTATGATTCTTTGATCCATGTTGCATCTGCATCTATTTTCCCTTTCCATTTGAATAAATGTTCTTTATACTCCTTGGTTCTAGTCTTCTTGTAAACTCTTGAATTCAATATGTTGTCAGCCTTCTTGACTGATGTAGAAGGTAATTTGAGTTCATCCACATCTTGAATGACCTCAATTAAGCTTTGATAAAGATCAGGTGTTGGTCCTTTTAAAGGAACCAAGTCCGCAACATTAAAAACAAGGGACAGTCCACTATCCTCTGGTAGCTCCACCTTATAAGCATTGGCTCCATATTTTGCTAAGATAGGACAAGGGCCAATCCTTCTCATTTGCAATTTGTGAGGGACTCCCTTCTATAATTTGGCTTTATGAAGATGCACCATTACTAAATCTCCAATATTGAATTGGATTTCCCTTCTACCCTCATCAACCTTACTCTTGTGTTTCATATTATTATCAACCAATGTTTTCCTGACGGTATCATGAATCTCTTGCATAACATAAGCAAAATCTTCAGCATATTCACTCCCCTTAACTCCATCCTTTAAGTCTCTTAGTTCATAGAATCCTCTAGGATGTAGGCCATATACAATTTCAAAGGGACTCTTACTTGTGGACCTGTTCATAGTATCATTGTATGCATATTTAGCCTGCCCAAGTAATTGATCCCTTTGCTAACCATATTCTTTAGTCAAGCATCTTAGGAGATTTCCAAGGCTCCTATTTACCACCTCAATTTGACCATCTATTTGAGGATGGTATGTAGATCCAAAGGACAAATTGGTGCCTAGTCTTTGCCAAAAAGTCTTCCAAACATGACTCATAAACTTGGTGTCTCTATCTAACATTATGCTCAAAGGTAACCCATGTATCCTGACTATCTCTTTGAAGAATAGAGAAGCTATTTGGCTGGCATCATTGGTTGTCATGGATTGTACAAAATGAGCCATCTTGTTGAACCTGTCTACTATCACATAGACACTATCCATTCCTTGTCTTGTCTTGGGTAACCCAACTACAAAGTCCATACTCAAGCATTCCCATGGTCTAGTGGGGATAGGTAGTGGTTGATATAGACCTACATTAGAAGAAGTTCCTTTGGCCTTTTGACACACAATACAACCCTCAACATACTTCCCAACATTAATGTTCATTCTTGGCCAAAAATAGAACCTTTGAACAAGTTCTTGTGTCTTAGTGATCCCAAAGTGACCACTCAATGCACCATTGTGCTTTTCTTGAATCAAATTCTCCCTTATAGACCCTCTAGGGACACATAACTGACTTCCCTTAAATAAGAGGTTACTTTGCAAAGTATATTCAACATATTTACTATGGAAGTGATTCTTATGTTTAACACATACCTTGTAAATGTCTACAAAGTCTTCATCATCAACATATAGATCTTTGAAGTTAGCTATTCCCATGCTCTTCAATTGTATCTCCTAGATAGTGAGAGCTCTTCTACTCAAGGCATCTGCCACCTTTTTTAGTACTCCCTTCTTGTGCTTGATGTTAAATGTGTATGCTTTCAGGTATTCAACCCACTTCATGTGCTTATGACTGAGTTTCTCTTGAGATTTCAAGAAACTTAGAGCTTGGTTGTCTGAATAGACTATGAACTCCTTTGGAAGCAAATAATACCTCCATTTCCTTAAGGCTTGAACTAGAGCATACATCTCAAGGTCATAAGAAGAATATTTCTTCTTAGCTTCACTCAACTTCTATGAATGGAAATCCACTAGTCTACCCTCTTGGCTTAAAATAGCTCCAATAGCCACATTGATTGCATCACACTCTATGGTGAATAGTTTCTCAAAGCTTGGCAAAACCAGAATAGGTTGAGTAGCAATATTTTTCCTCAACAACTCAAAACTATTGTTAGCTTGTTCATTCCACACAAACTTAGTCTTAATGCCTCCTTTAATGGTGTCCAACATAGGAGCACAAATAGCACTAAATTGTTTAATAAACTTTCTATAGTATTGAGCAAGGCCATGAAAACTTCTTACCTCTATTGTTGTCCTTGGAGTGGGCCAATTGAGGATGGATTCCACTTTTCTATTGTACATTTTCAGATTTCCATGAGATAGTAAAAACCCAAGGTATACCAATTCATGTCTCATGAATTCACATTTCTCCAAATTTATCATCAACCTTTCATCATGCAACCTCTTGATAACAGTCTCTAGGTGTTGGAGATGCTCATCCTTTTTCTTTATATAAATCAGTATATCATCAAGATACACCACTAAAATTTTTCCAATGTAGTCCTTAAGAAATTCATTCATGAGCCTCATGAATGTGGAGGGGGCATTAGACAGTCCAAATGGCATGACAAGCCATTCATATAAACCCTCATTGGTTTTGAAGGTTGTTTTCCACTCATCTCCCTCATGTATCCTAATTTGGTGATAACCACTCTTTAAGTCTATCTTGGTAAAGTACTTGGCTTCTCCTAGACAATCCATTAGGTCTTCAATCCTAGGGATAGGGAACCTATACCTAATGGTTATCCTATTTATGGCCCTTGAATCAATACAAAGCCTCCAAGTTCCTCCCTTTTTAGGTGCTAGGATAGTGGGTACGACACATGGGCTGATGCTCTTTCTTATAAGATCTTGACTTAAAATCTCTTGGATTTGTCTAGAAATTTCCTCATTTTGTTGAGGGGTCATCTTATAGGCTTCCTTATTGGGAAGGGTAGATCCTAGTATGAAGTCTATCCTATGACTTATAGCTCTTTTAGGGGGTAATTTTGATGGTTTTCCATCACTTACAATGCCTTCATAAGTCTGTAACATACTTTGTATCTCCTTAGGTAGCTCTGGCTTCTTGGTTGCCTTGTCATCACTTACCTCTCTTGGACTTAACACACGTGCAAAGCCAACTCCTCCCTCTTCCAAGGCTTCTAAGAACTATTTATCACCAACCATGAGTACATTAGGACCTACTGACTTCATCTCTCTATCCTCTAACAATGACTGAATCTTAAATGTCACATTATCCTTCTTGAAAGTATATGAATTCTTCACTCCATCATTCATAGCTTGGCAGTCAAATTTCCATGGTCTACCTAGGAGAAAGTGACATGCATCCATAGCTAACACATCACATAGTACCTTGTCCTTATACCTCCCAATTGAGAAATCCACCCAAGCCTGCTCATTCACTAAGACATGATGTCCTTTATTCAGCCATGTGACCTTGTAAGGACTAGTGTGGGGTATCCTTGTCATTTTTAACTTGTTGACTACTTCCTCTAACACAATGTTGTCAGTAGACCCTGATTCAATTATGAATCTACACACCTTGCCCATCATCTTACATTTTATCCTAAACAGGGACCTCCTCTCGCTTGGCTCCTCTTTAACCGACTCTTTGATCAATGTTCTCCTCATTATGAGGTTCTCACCTTCCTCTGATGTTAGTGGTACCTCAAGGGGTTTAACTCCTGCATTTGTCTCTTCTTGAACAAAATTAATTCTCTTGTCACCTCCTTGAGAAGTACTACCCTTCTCTGGACACCTATAGGTAGGGTGTCCCATTTGGTTACAATGGTAACACTTCATGTTGGCAAAATAGTTGCCTCTTCCTTGTCCACCACTTCTTCCTCTAAAATTATAGCTTCTTCCTCTACTACCTCTACTAGATCTTCCCTCTTGTTTCTCAATATATTTGACTTCTCCTTGAGTCCTTGGCTCTGAACTCCTTCCACCATATCCACTTATTTTCCCTCTACTATCTCTTCCTCTACCTCTGCCTCCTGAGGTACTATAGTCTTACTTCTTTCTCAACTTCTCCTCTACCTTGATAGCAAGCTGATGACATTTTTGAATGGTGTCAGGAGTCATAAGACTCATCTCATCTTGGATGTTCCACTTGAGCCCATTAAGATATCTTGCCACATTTACCTTCTCATCCTTTGCAACTCAAGATCTCATGCAAAGTTTTTGGAACTCCTCGGTATATGAGTTCACATCCAATTCTTTTTTCCTAAGAATTTGCCTCTTCTTATGGAGTTGGATTTCATAATCCTCTGGCACATATGCATCCTTGATTTTGGCTACCATTGCCTTCCATGTAGAAATTGGATTCTTACCTTCTTTCTCCCTCTCATCTTGTAGAAACTTCCACCAAGTTAGTGCAAGACCTATCAATCTAGCCTTGGCTACTTTAACCTTTTGAGCCTTTGTGATTCCATCACACTCAAAGTGGTTCTCTAGTCCTTCTATCCAATCTAGGACTATCTATGGTTCCATCTTCTCATTGAAGATAGAAATGCCTTCTAATGCTTTTCCACTCAAGGCTTCCAATGCCTTCAAGAATGGTTCTTTAGCTAGTATTGGGTCTGGTTCAGGGACCTCATCCTCCAAAAGGATCTCCTTTTTTTTTCCATCTATCTTATCATTAGCTTCTTCAACCTTTACATCTACTTTATCCACCTTTAGCTCTAATTATGTCAATCTATCCCGGAGTATTCTATTCTCCTCTTCTTGGTCTTCCACCTTCCTTGCTAACTTGACGTTAGTCACCATTGTATTATATTCCACTAACTCAAATGATGTATTCTCTCCTACTGACTCAAATGGTTATAACATTAACCACAAGCCTGATCAAAACATGCTCTGATACCAATATGGTGTATGTGCTTCTTGGTGTGCTCACACAAGTGCTATGAAGACCTTGTTTGTCTTCTTCCAAGGATCCTACTCTCCTATAGGATCTTAATATTCTTAGGTGATCATCCTAAAACCTTACCAAACTCTTACTCTAAGAGTTAGTCTCCTTGTGTTTATCCTTGAACGACATTCACCTTAAAGTTTTGTTTCAATGCTTTCCTACACTTAGAAGACTCCAAGTGCCATTCTCACACAAACTACCAAAGTGATTTCAGGGGTACCAAATAACTTGAAAACATTCAATATGTTCCCATTTAAATCCATTTTTATGGATCTCCAAGCTCTTTTCAATCGGGTCCAAGAACTAGCCTTAAGGAGGCCTAATTAGGCCTAGTTTCCTTGTAGCCCTTGACAAGGTCCTTTCACCACTTCTTGCCAAAAACTCCAAATAATCTATAAAAATAATTAGATATTTAGATACCCTTTTGGAAGATGTTAAGTATTCAAAAGGTTTTGGGTTCCTAGGGCATTCGTACACAAGCTTCCTACAATATAGGGCCAATAGGGCTAATTTCTAGGACCTCTTTGTTTTCTTGCTTGAAACTCAATCAAATGGATTGATCAACATCTAATATCTCTATTATGTTAATTAAATCTCATATACTTCTTGGAACTATGATTGTTTCATACTGTACTTCCTTCCCCTGCATGCAATCTTCAATCCCTTCAATGTCACACCTCTAACCGGGCACACTAAACTTGCCTAGGGCATGACATTAAAATTAGTAGCTCGACTCTCCCAGACTCCTACCTCTACATATGTATATAATAATGGATCCCCTAAAGCATTCATCCACCCTTAGGAAGTTCCTACAGTTAGATTTCATGGGGGAGCCATGGAAACCAAATCTACTCTAAACTGGACAGTGAATACCCAAGTTACTAAACAATTTATTCAAACCCTTAAACTATCTCTAAAATACTTGCACAAAGAATTGAAAAGCCTTGAATCTATCCTACCAACACAAATCCAAATTTATTTCACATCATCTAATCCATTAAAGCACATTGTTCCACACAAAGCTCGGTATGTCTCACAAACCAGAATTATAGAGCTTATATTCAACTCAAAAACTTCCTTACAATAACATCTACCTCTAAAAATGAGCCATAAGGTATCATAAGATTCTTTGTCCAATATAATAGGGCCTAGCATTAACTTTCCACTCTGAGAATGCAGGGAATCCCAAGTGGTCGAGTTGCATGCAACATTTGCACAAAGTTGCAAATGTTGTCATGACAACTTTTAGCATCTTTTGAAATTATGAGGATACCTATATTCTAGGTCCTCTATCCCACTTAGTTCAAAGAACTAACTTCATTTATGCCTAAAAAGGCATCTTACAACTATGCCAACAGTTAGGACACAATTAAGCCCATTTCCCTAATCAAGCCAAAATAAACATTAAACTAAGCATTAAAAACTAGCTAACAAAACTAGGTTGGATTAGATACTAGTTATCAATCCACCTAGCCACACACTTGCAAGACCTTCTAAGGTCCAAAACAAACACTCTCTAACTTGGAAAAGGTAGGATACAAGCCAAAATGATGAAGGACTAGGAGGTTAGCCTAGGTGCTCATGCACCATCCACAAAAATGTGACATGAGATATAACTTGGGAAAACCCTCATGAAAGAAAAATCTGAACTCCAAAATCATCCACTGTCCATGAATTATTTAGCAATGCATCATTAGAATACATCCTTGAAATATTTCAAAGTCCTATCCATAAACAAGCACTTTGTGTAAGCAAGCAAGCAACTACACATCCCATGTCATGCTTCCATCAAATGCTAAACCTAACTTGCCTTAATAACTACCCTTGTGGTTGCTTTTATAGAAACAAGCTCCCATAAACCCACCAAGTGGTATTACATAAATCATGTGCTTCCTAATCCATGATCCCACATTTAATATTGGATAATTTAATTAATTTATTTCTCCAATATTAAATAATTATATCAAATATAATATTACAATGTTATAATACAACATCAAGTAGCCTCAAGAATATTTCAAAGAATCTTGACATGTTATACATCCATATAGGTGCTCTTAGGTGCAACATTTACATAATAGAATAAAATATTACAATTATATTATATTATTATGAAAGATGTACAACACCTATTTTCTGACACATTTACCTTTAATCAATCCTCACATAATCTCTATACACTAGGAGAGGGTATTGTGGCACTTTTTTGTTGTGCCTATGAAGCACAGAGTGGTCTTTGTGTAGAGGAATCCTACCCCATTCATCCACTTTCTCCATCACATCCTCAAGATCACCCAAGAAATAATTCTTCACTAGTTTCCTACAAAAAGGTACTCACAATCTCTTTCTCCTCCCCTACATCAACTATACTTGAAAAAAACATTATAGGAATGTTTGTATTTACCCTATACTAATGCTCTAATTTAGGAAAATCATCACCCAAAATTATTTGGATTACCTGCACCACCAAACCATAACTAAAATAAAATACTTTCTTTAGCCTCTTTTTTGAAATGTCACCTAGAAAAAACATTTACCTCTTCTTGCAATGCAACCTCACTAGGTATCCATTTCAATTTTCATCTCTCCTTTACGAAATGAGCTCCAATGTTTCTCCTTTTAATTTATCACTCCACCTCAAAAAAACATGCGACATTAAAAGCTACAAGGATGCCACCACATGACATGTACCATCTTGGCCCTCTAAATCAAAAGTGATTGACTAATGATGTATTTTTACACATGAAGGTTCAGATATTTATGTCCTTGCAACCTTTCTAGCAACGTCGTCACTTACCAATCCATTCCTCTCATACCCACCATGCCACCATACAATTTTCAATCAATTCATTCCTTATTAATCATAAGTGATTGTTTCATTAATAAATGTCACTTAATACCCAATTGGGAAATGTAACCAACATCATTATTGGAGAGTGAGACAACATCATTCATCCTACCACATAGATAGTCTATTTTGCCACCTCGCCACCTAATCAGCCCCATCATCCACTTTAGTAGCATCATTGACTAATTTATCTACCTCTTGATTGCCTTCCCTATATATATGTGTGTGTTATTTTAAACTCATTGATTATTCTCATGAGATCTCTATAAGAATTTTCCTATAGAAACAACCCAAGATCTAGAGGCCAATGAATATGACAAAAATAAGAGAGATAAAATAGACAAGAACAAATTTTATTCTCATCAATGATACAATAACTAAATTATAATATCATAACTGATGGATTGATTGCATTACAATTTAGATGTTCCTAATTATATAGGAAAGGAAATAAGAGAATATGATGATTAGGAGATAATTTATCACCCACACAAGGTGAAATCACATGTCCACCAAAGGTGGATCATCCTCCTTTATACAATTAAGTATATGCATCATGTGGAGGATGATAAAGTGATAAGTGCACTAAAGGTGGAGATAACACATAATGTGAAATGTGATAACTACTATTACCACCTAAATAATTTCTCCTGCACTGTGTGCAATTAAATGTGAAAACTCTTAAGTGTCTCATATCCAAACAACTATGCAATGCATTATCCTAAGTAAGCTTAAGTAAATTGTAGTTATGTAAATAATTAGTTACACTAACACCTCCCTTAAGTACAAATTAGGAGAATGCATACTCAAGATAACAATACAATATATGTCTCAACTAATAGGCCATGTTAGGTACCCATGTACAATATGCAATTAAATCTCTCACAAAGAGAAGAAAGGGAGAAAACCCAGTGGGACAAAACTACCCCCTAAAAGAGATATGAATACATAAAACAAATCTCAAAGAAGAGTGACAAGGAAAAAACTCATGCGAGGATAAATTCCTCCCTATAAGAGAGAAAAAGAGAGAGAGAAAGTTACCCCCCCCCCCCTCAATGTAGAATGTACATCAATGGTAGATGCTACATAATGCATGTAGAAGCTAGTCTATGATTTTTGAATAACTTTACTCCCCTTGGGAATAAATAAAACTAAAGGTGTGTGAATGAAGTCTCCCAAATACAAAAAAAGAATATGTAGGAAGAAACCTCAAAAAGTATAGAGTCTCTAAAAACTACTCAAGTGTCCCCACGTTGATGTTGAAGATCACCCCTTCCAAATTAGGTACACTAGTCCACACTACTGAAAAATAAAAGTCAAGATCTAATAAGGATGAATGTATAGCATGATCAATTCAATTATCTCCTCTAAAGATAAAGAGACCTCCTCCAAATGTTGGTCCAAAGTATCCATAATCAGGTGAAACTATGAAGGGTGATCATGTAGAGAATGAAGAGGAGGTTCAAGGTGTTCCCTCACAACAACTGAATAAGGATCATCTTCATCAAAGAGAAGATAAATATAATCAATGATGTCTCCAAATATACAAGATAGGACTCCACAAACAAACCTACAATGTGTGTCAAGTAGTCATCCCAAGGAATAATATTTGGAAGACAATGTAAATCCTTCTACATTGAATCACAAGAAGCCAAAATTGTAGCAACAACTACATCATCAAAAGAAACAATAGATGTAATCACAACATGAGAATATGAAATGGAGGACTCGAGAACTTGATCACATGTGAGAATACCCAAGTTTAAGTATCCAAAGTTCTCCTCAATATCTGAATCCATACTAGTAGTGTGATGATCATCTAAAAAATCATTGTCATTAGTAGGAACAAAATCTGCAAATGATTACAATTGAGATGCATGTTCCACCACCCCAACAACAATGATAAATCCACTATCCAAGTCTCTGATGATAACTAAATTAGGTGTAAAATCTACAATCTTTCTTTTCATGTCATGAGTGATTTGTGTATGAGTCAAAAGTGACCACACTTCTATGAACCATTACATGCAAGGTTACTCAATAATGAGGCCTCACAAAGCGGCTCATAGCTCTTTATGCATGGAGTTGCAAGAGACTTTGATAAATTTGCTCTCAACTAGAGCTACAAACTAGTGACCTTGCTAGTCAACCATACAATGAGAGATTCACAATGAAGACAAGGGCAACAATGCCAATATCCCCAAATGGAATCAAGGTATGCAAATGCAATGCAAATCTAAATGATGATGCAAAATTAATCTATCAAAATGAAAGTACAATGCAACTATGAAATGAAATAGCAATGGATTACAACTCTCCTAATTAAGCTATGTGAGACTAAACTATTGCATAAAAAGAAACTAAGCTAATATGTCATGATTATGCAACTAAACAAAGGAACTATGCAACTAAATGAGATGCAACAATGAAAAGAAAGTCTTCAAAGCTTGATGTAGAATGTCTTCAATAAGCTCCACATAACCTAGAAAACCTGCAGCATAACATTAACATAAAAGAGATGGATATGCAAATGAAGGAGAGAGCTCTCCTTTTATAAGAAATGAGGTGAAATGGACCATTGAGATTAAGAGGCAAAAGACTTAATCAACGGTGGAGAAAAATGGAAGTTTGATCCTTGTGCACAAATATCCTCCAATGAGAAAATAAGAGTTGACTTTAGTGTCCATATGAGATAAAAAGTACCTTTTCTCTTTTTATAACATAAGAATGATGCTTTATTTGTGCAACTTTGGATAAGAGGAAAAGGTGGGGCTTTTTTATTTAATAAAAGGAGAGGAACTATTCCTTTTAAATAAATAAAAACTTAGGATAAAATGGTTAGCCCATAGGATAAAAATCCAATATATGATCGAAATTAAGATTTGATTAAGAAATTGATAATGTTGAAAATATCAATTATTGATAAAACTGATTCATGGTTGATAAATCAAATAAATGGGGCCCAAAGTCTAGGTGACCATTTTTGAGTGCATACATTTGCCCCTCTTTGACTAATGTGTGATCGATTTGGGAACACATGCAGTCAAAGAATGAAGTTGAAATGTGAGATCGATTTGGGATCACAAAACAACTCAGATGTGAGGTCGATTCGGGATCACACTCGAACAAACATAAACAAAGGCCTTTGAACATGAGGTCAATTTGGGATCACAATCAAAGTAAGAGATAAGAATCTCAAATTTGAGCAAGACCTCACAAAAGATGTCTGAATCAGGAAAATCAAGAGAATCGGGGATGAGAATCCCATAGGTACTACCCCTTCGGAATCGAAATTGAAATTAGATAGAGGAGAACAAAAAATTGATAAAAGATGATCAAATCATAATTAATCATAATCAAAGATAAATGATAATAGGATAACTATTAGGAAATGAAACATGCCCCAGTGAGGAAGCAGAAGAAAAGAAGTAGGGTGAATGAAAGACTAGAAAATTTGAGAGACATGGAAGGAAGAAATTCCATCAAAGATCGGAGAATTATGCCTCAAAAGGTCAGCCAACTGCGTAGAAGAAGAAGAAATTTGGAAATGCAATTTTGACTATCAAGATGACCTCAAATTTCAATTTCAAGTCCGAAAATGGATCCAGGACGTCGAAATTAGCTAGGGGTGCAATTTTTGCACAATTTTGAGGTGTTTTGAAATTTGGTCAAAAATTCAAAATGCTATAGGAATAGAAAAGGATGTGATATGAAAGACAAGAAATGAAAGATATGATCAAGAAGAATCAGAAGATGAACACAGTTGACCGACTAGTTCGTAAATGATGAAAAGGAGAGCTCTCTCTATATGCAAGATGCAAAAACTAAACTATGATGACCTTAAAAATGCAAGCTACTATGAAAAGTGGTTGACTTGCAAGGTCAAAATGCTTATAGACATCTAATTATCATCATCAAGATTTATTGGTAGCGTCATAAGATCATACAATGCACACTAGTATAACTATGTGGATATGAATATGATCTTTATCAAATAGAAATGTGGAAATCTCACCTAGGCATCAAAGACATGTAGGTCAAGATGACTAGTGTAGTGAGATCACCTAAGTTTGATATGGCGAGATTATGCTTGTATCAAGACACATGAAAGTCAGGATAACTAGAAGCATGCACTTGCAAAATAGTCAAGGATAATACCTTGTCAATCCATAGTGTCAAGTAAGACCAGCATAAATGCTCATGACAGTTAGGATCAACAAAATATACCCATAAGTAGATAAAGAAAGAAAACATGTTTTCATACCCTCAGTCTTCTAGCTATGCATCATCGAAAACTTCTCAGGGAGAGACCACTCATCAAAAAAATCCTCATAGATAGCACACAAAGAAAAATAAAGTCAACATATCTCAAGCGAGTTGATTGTTTAAGTGCATGTGTGTTGGTCATAGAGTCAAAATTTGAGGATCAAATTTGCTAATGAGCAAAATCGCATCATACTTAGACTGGTGGGTAAGACATCTGATAAGTGTTGAGAAACACTCGACACTAGGGTAGTGTTGAAAAACACAGTTTGGGGTGGTGTTGAAAAACACCTATTTGTGAAATGTTCCAAGAGACAAACGCACCTAAAGGACCTATGCTAACAAGTATGCCCCCTAGACAAAAACAAAGACCAATTCCAGACCATGCCAAACAAGGTCAAGACATGATGGAGAAAGGTTCAGTGTCGAGGATGCATGCTAACAAATAGGAGTGCAAAGGCCTCAAGTAGCACCTGTTTCTAGGTTTTCACCACTTGGAATCTTTTTCATTTTTTTATTTTTTATTTTTTTTGTATTTTTTGCTACCAATGCGTCTGTTTCCAAGTTTTCACCAAGGCACTTTTTCTATTTTTATTTTTTTTGCATTTTTTTTTTTTTAATATTTTCTTTTTAGGACTTTTTATACTTTTAAAGATTTTTTCAGCATCATATATCAATTTTTTTGGTATTTTTTTAGGATCAATAAATATGTACAAAGGATGCCCCCAGACAGAACGGGCATCAAACTCTTTGAGCAAGATCACATCATGCAGTCCCAATGTCAAGCAAGGTGGGGAATGAGAGGGAGTAACAAGCTGGTGGAAAAGATGAAAGACTAGGGAATGAAGGAAAATGAAGGGAAGAAATCCTCAAAGGAAAATTCCTCAAGAGTACCCAAGCC
The DNA here is from genome assembly GCA_027943335.1 of Chamaecyparis obtusa. Taxonomy (NCBI): domain Eukaryota; kingdom Viridiplantae; phylum Streptophyta; class Pinopsida; order Cupressales; family Cupressaceae; genus Chamaecyparis; species Chamaecyparis obtusa. The sequence goes on from BSBK01006846.1 coordinate 2,178,752, forward strand.
AGGGAAAAAATTGTCATGTAAAGCGCATTTGGACAAGCAATGAAAGGATAGCATAGGATAAGCCTCAAAAGTGCACTGCAAAAGAAGGAAGGGATGCAGTCCAAAGGAGTAGACATGTCAAGAGACTTCATAGCATTGTGTTTTACTCTTTTTTATTAGATCAAGACCAAAGGAAAAAAAGATAGCGAAAGACTAGAATGAAGGGAGATAAATAGATATGAAGGCTAAAAATGAACGGAATGAAAGCAAGACCATCATAAGATAGCTCACAAGATAGCCAATTGTTCGTGTATAGGCCAACATTGTCAAGATCAAAGAGAGAAGATGGAATAGATGAAATATGTAGAAGAACTACACATGATGTCTGATTGCCAGGTTTTCATCATGGTACTTATCCAAGGTGCCACAAGAGAGTGGTTTTCACCATAGGATGAATTTATTTCTCTTTACTTTTGCTACCAAGGTGCCTGTTTCCAGGTTTTCACCATGGCACATTTTCAAATTTTTTTATTTTTATTTTTTTCTTTTTTCTATTTTTTTGAATTTTTTTCTTTTTTTTTGGAAGAAGGCAAGCTTTTTAGATAATACTCCTTGAAAGGATAAACCATGATATGTCAAGGATTCAAAATGATATGCTCAAAGATGCTGATAGGGAAAGGAAGATGGAAGAGAAAAATGGAGGATAAGGCTTTATGCAAAGCGAGTGAGGTTGGAAGATAGGAGGAATAGGCAAATGAGGAAAAAGGATAGAAGGTAGAAGGATAATGAATTGAAGGATTGTGAAAGGGTAGATGGAAAGGAAGGCAAGATCAACATCAACACACACCTCGAAGGGTGGCGAGAGGATGGAGGAAATGTGAATGAAGGAATACGAGAAGGAATATGGTGAATGTTTAGCAGAGGTTGTGGTTTAGGCACATGGAAGGGAAGAATGTTTTTGGAAGAAGATGAAGTGGAAGCCTTTGGAAGCTTGAATGCCAACTTCACTTTTTGTTCAACATCATACTCTTTCAAGAGAGACTTTGGAATCCATATAGTCGTAGGCTTTTTATTTCTTTTTGATGATTTAGAGAGAATATCTTGACTGATGGATTTTGGAACCCATACTTGTCTTGTAGTTTTCTTCTTAGATATCTCTTTTGATTTTATGCCTCCATGTCGATTAGAGTAGACATGGTGATCTTTTGATGGATTCTTGTATTGCTTCTTTTCCTTATATTGAACATTCAAGTTACTTCCAAAAGACTTAGGACTTGTGGAAGAAGAAGGACGATATGACTGGTTTAAATGGGTGGATGGATGAAAATGATTCAAGGGTATGCATCTATGTTGATCTTGAGGGAAAATAGGTAAGGACCCAAAATAGATGATGAATTAGGAGAATTAGGAGGGGAAAGTGAAGGGACATAAGGGCCCAAGATGGAAGGAAGACGTGAAGCCCTTAGTATTGGTGGAGGAGGTCCAAGGATGGATGTGGAAGACGCAAAAGGATAATCAATAAGTTCATCAGCATCTATATGACAACCAAGGACATCAGCATCTTTAGAGTGAGCATTAGAGTTTTCAACAAGATCATGCACATCTTGAATAGGAGCACCTTCTTTGACAGGATCATTCAAAGCTTGCAAAGACTTAGGAAGAGTAGAAAGCAGAAGTGAAAATGGAGTGGTAGAACAAGAAGATGGAAGGCTTTGATCTTGACAAGGATCTTTGGATAGCACAAGCGTAGAATTTTTCTCTTGATTTTCAATAGGCTTATCATTGGAAGTAACAACATCATTTTCAATAACCTTAATGGAAGTCTCATCTTTGGAGAGCGCAAGTGTGGTAAGGTTATTTTGATTATCAATAAGCTCAATGGTGTAAGTAGTAGCTTGATCTTGCTTAGAGGAAGAATTAAGACATGGTGGAATGAATGGGGAAGGGCGGAAAGGATCAAAAGAACCATGAAATGGATAAGAGACATCATGAAAAGAATTGGATGACATGGAGGGTTCTTGATCTTGATCTTTCTTTATGTTCTTTTCTTTATCATTTTTAGAGTCCTCTTGACATGGAGCCACTTTTAAGGACAAGGAAACATGTTGGAATTGTATGGAAGACTTTGGAGGAGATGCTGGAAGACTAGCTGAAATAGGCATTATAGCATTTAAAGGCTTAGGCTCTTTAGGTTTAGCATTATTGAAAGTATTTGTAGCCAAGTGAAGGTTAGTTTGAGTATCTTTAAGAGGTGGCCCTTGAGAATAACTATAGGGAACCGCATGGAAAGCCTTAGGATCTTTGTTGGATGAAGGATTTATGAAAGATTTGGAAGACTCAAAAGCTTTAGGAAGTGTGTGGGTATTGGAGGAAGTAGAGGATGGAAGGGAACCATCACAAGACAAAGGTTCAACATTAACATGATTTTGCTTGAGAGTGAGATCTTTATTTTCAGCATGAGAGTTTTTAGAGGAGAGATGCTCATAGTATCTACGTTTATAATCAGCACAGAAAGCTTTCTCTTCCTCAATAGAAGTAGATTTATCATATTGTTCACAACAAATATCATAATTCCTCTCAAAATCAGAATCATATGGATCCCCATCACAATCTACCCAATAAGATGACCCTTTAGTAAGCCTAAGCACACGACGAGGAGGACTCTTAGGAATAGAAGCATCATAGGTATGGCTAAATTGTCCATTGTCATAGTCATCATAGGTGGGTGTATCACTCTTTGTGGAAGAGACATCATAAGGACTATCACGTTGCTCTTTATGGTATGTCTTCTAAAGAGAAGTAAGACTCTTGGTAGAAGTAGAAGAAGAACGAGATCGTGAAGAAGAGGAAGGTGAAGACCTAGTGGAAGAAGAAGACTTGGATAATGAAGAATGCGAATAATGTTTAGAAGAGTCAAGGTAAGATTTGGAAGATGAAAAAGAATGAGAAGACTTAGAAGATGAAGAATGTTTGGAAGGAGGTCGTGATATGATCATGTCTATAATCCTAGCAAAGGCATCTGATTTAATCATCTTTTCTTTTATTTTTTCCATAAGTTTATCACCCATGAGATATTTGGAAGGACTATTGGAGGAATAAAGATACTCTTCAAATTGAGCAATGAGTTCAAGATCATCTATTCTCAAGAGAGGTTTCTTAACAAGATAGTTGAAATTCATGGTTGTAGAAGAGAAGGAATCAAGCATGGAAGAAATGAATAAATGAATAGAAGAAAGTAGACTAGATAATAATAGGAAAGAATCAAGAAGAAGAAGAAGAATTTCCGATGGGAATAGAAGACTTCAGAAGAACATGGGAAATGGAGAAGGAAGAAGAAGACTAAGAGTCATCTTGTGCAATTGATACCATAATGTTCATTGAGATGTTGAGTGACATGACAACACCTAGGATCTGACAACTAGAGGTTGTTTCCCTTGACTAACTTGGTATCTTGTAGTAACTATCATGAAAGAAAGAGACTCTAAGTGATAGGTCAATCTCTCAAAGTGTCAATTCCAACCTAGGATAATCGAGATTCTCTATTGTCCAAAGAGAAAATGAAAAGATAGAAAATAAAAGGCATCACCAACACTGTCAAAGAGGTGCTTCCAACAAAGGGTGAATACCCTAGCACTTTTGAATCAGGAGGTTGGACTTAGCCAAAATCAAATCGAAATTGAGATATATGAAAAATGATTTGGACAATAGTAGAATCAAAATTCTCCAAGGGTGTGATCAACAATTCTAAAGATAAACTTTTCACTAGGAATAACTCTCTAACTTGACAAATTATTTTCAAGGTAACCTTATAAATCAATTGAAATGATCCCTAGAAGATTAAAATAAAAAATTTGCAGTGAAAATAGGTCTCTAACAACAAGTTCAGATAACCTACTCAAAGGCCAAGTCATAGTAAGGCAACTTAAATGACTGAAACTAAGAATACTGCTGAAAACTTCCAGGCAGGCTGGGCGATAAACCTAGGACCGGGCGATACTTCACACAATACCAGGCGATATACTTCAAAACTACTAGGTGACAGACCTAACAACTATCAGGCGATATAGTTCCAGCGTGAAGTGTCGCGCGATATTTCTCTCTTAAGCAGGCGATACTGATGCAGTTTTTGACCAAATGTGTGCAAAATTTCAAGTTTTTTTAAGGTCTGATTTTGGATTCTCTGAATGTTAGGGTGAAAATGTCTGATTTCAATCATAAATTTAACAACATTTGGATAGGTTTGCAAACAATAGGGGATCAAACATGCCTTCAAACACTTGAAACAAGGGAAAAAGCAACCTTGCCAAGACAAACACTTATGATATTCAAAAATAAAATTGCACCCTATGAATGCTACCGATTGTTTGTATGTTGAGAACGTTTACACTGGTATCACATAATCAAAGACACTTCAAGCAATATCTACCTACAAGACAAGGCTCAATACTTACCAACTTAGCCCACAACTTGATGCCCCCTTGCCTCACACCAAGTGGCTACCCACAAGAGATATTGACTTTGTCATGGAAGTGTCAAACAACACAACCAAAGGAGCACATATGGTGAGTATCTTGGGGTGATCCGGGTTAGTCCACTTGGATCAATCCTTGCACTAAGAAGATAAGCGGCTAAAATAGGTGGCCTCTAACCTATGGTTCTTAATAAGAGCTTCCGTTCATAACACCCCTCTTGCTCCTCATAGAGGACTCGAACCTCGCGGCCTCAAGAGTACCTTAAGCATTCTTGCTCAATGCTTTCCCCATGGTCGCAATCTCATGAGCTACTCACATCAAGCGAAGACAAGTGTTATGTCTACCAAGGTTTTGTGTCCTCGATAGCCTTGAGATTATAGTGAGTTGGAATAGCTGGCAAAAGGCTTGTCCCCACTTGGGTCGTTCCTCTTGATTGCTCAAGAGCAAGCCCTCTAAAGGATTCTAAATCTAAACAAAGAGTGAATGATTTTTGAGATTCAAGGTTTTTGGTTCACCTCAAGGGTGAAGAGCATACTCCCCTATCTCAAAAACTTCTCCCAAACACACCAAGCAAATTCAATTACCCCCTTGCTTCCAAAACCTTAAGATGGGTCAAGATTTTCTGGTTCACCTAAAGGTGAAGAGCATACTTCTCCTACCACCTCAAAATCTCTTTCACAAGGTATTAAAGTTATTAAAACAATTATTAAATGCCACACTTGAAAGTAAATAAATCACAAACACTTGAAAATTTTTCTTTTTGCTTTTGATTATGCTTTGGGCAGCCCTGCAAAAACCGTTAGTAGCCCTTATGCATGCAATGTATCAATTTCCTTCAAGCAAGAGCACCTACAAAACAACTTGTTATACCAACAAGGGTTAGGAAAATCCAAAATCTAACAATGGTTAGCACATGAAAAATCAAATAATCTACAAAAATAATTGATCAAATGACAAAATCTGAAAATGAAACCATCATGGTTGGATTAGACTCGGAAAGACCTTTCCAACGATATATCACACTTAAACTTTTGATATCATTTGTGAAAATTTCAAAAAAAATGGGTACAGGCGATATACCTCAGACTTCACCAGAATCACGCGACACAGTTTCCTGTACCCGGGTGATATACCTCAGTCTGGGTGATACACTACAGAACATGCGGGTGATACTTCACACGATGCCAGGCGACAAACCTTAATATTGGCGGGCGATTCTTCCTTTGCGCGAAGTGTCGCACCCGTATTATAAGGTATATCGCGTGATAATCCTGAGAAGTGTCGCGCGATACTCTAAGACAGAAAAATAGAGAATGCAAAATATCCACAAATTAATCTGAAAAATCACAAAAATGCAACAAATCTAAAGAACAAAGTCTATCTACTCTGCCCCACAGTGGCCACCAAAAATGTATGAGTCAAAAGTGACCACACTTCTATGAACCATTACATGCAAGGTTACTCAACAATGAGGCCTCACAAAGTGGCTCATAGCTCTCTATGCATGAAGTTGCAAGGGACTTTGATAAATTTGCTCTCAGCTAGAGCTACAAACTAGTGACCTTGCTAGTCAACCATACAATGAGAGATTCACAACAAAGACAAGGGCAACAATGTCAATATCTCCAAATGGAATCAATGTATGCAAATGCAATGCAAATCTAAATGATGATGCAAAATTAATCTATCAAAATGAAAGTACAATGCAACTATGAAAGGAAATATCAATGGATTACAACTCTCCTAATTAAGCTATGTGAGACTAAACTATTGCATAAAAAGAAACTAAGCTAATATGTCATGATTATGCAACTAAACAAAGGAACTATGCAACTAAATGAGATGCAACAATGAAAAGCAAGTCTTCAAAGCTTGATGTAGAATGTCTTCAATAAGCTCCACATAATCTAGAAAACCTACAACATAACATTAACATAAAAGAGATGGATATGCAAATGAAGGAGAGAGCTCTCCTTTTATAAGAAATGAGGTGAAATGGACCATTGAGATTAAGAGGCAAAAGACTTAATCAACGGTGGAGAAAAATGGAAGCTTGATCCTTGTGCACAAATATCCTCCAATGAAAAAATAGGAGTTGACTTTAGTGTCCATATGAGACAAAAAGTGTTTTTTCTCTTTTTATAAAATAAGAATGATGTTTTATTTGTGCAACTTTGGATAAGAGGAAAAGGTGGGGCTTTTTTATTTAATAAAAGGAGAGGAACTATTCCTTTTAAATAAATAAAAACTTAGGATAAAATGGTTAGCCCATAAGATAAAAATCCCATATATGATCGAAATTAAGATTTGATTAAGAAATTGATAATGTTGAAAATATTGATTATTGATAAAACTGATTCATGATTGATAAATCAAATAAATGGGGCCCAAAATCTAGGTGACCATTTTTTGGTGCATACAATTTGATAGATGGAAATAAGATTATTAGCTAAGTGAGGTGCACACAACACATCATTGAAGGTGCCCTCCCCAATATAAATGAATCATTTTCCAATCACATTCATATATGTATTATTTCTCATCAAAATTGGTGTCATTTCACAATGCTCAAATGAAGAGAACATAGATTGTGAAGATGCCATATTATGAAAAGCCCCTGAATCTAGAAACTATCTCCCTGAATCATGACATGCAGTAGCACAAAGATCTTGTCCGTTGTTCTTACTTGTCCCAAAAGTCTAACTCTTTTCACTATAAAATTTTTATTATGAAGAAGAAGCTGATGAACCCCTTGATTATGTTGAAGGTGAATTGATTTGATTCCTCTTAATAAGATGCTTCAGCTTATCAATTTGTTTGAGATGACATTTATGCTCATCATGCCCTGATTTCTTGTAATACACACAAGTAGGAAACTCCTTGGATGATTTTCCCTTAGAAGAGGATGATGGTGCTCTATATTTTTGTGGCTTTGGCTTGGATGACTACTACTTCTTTCATTTCCCTTGATTTCATTTATTCTCTCAAGTAGCCACCAAAGCTTGTGACTTAGATGACTTTACAACCTCCCTAGTGATCAATTTCTCTTAATCAAGTATCAACATTCCTATGAGTGCATCAAAAGATGGTGTAGTGTATGAACTACTAGTTAATCACTGGGTTTGAAAACTAGAGACAAAGGTTGAATATTCAGATGGAAGTTTTTCCAATAAATTAAAAACCAATTGTGCATCCTTCTTGTTAATGCCATAATCCTTTAGCTACACTCCAAGCTCATTTGATTTGGTTACATACTCTTGGATAACATAAAATTTATTAGGATCTAAGCTTATGATATTATTGTATAATCTATATCCTCTAACCTCATCAATATTTCCATACAAATTATCAAGTTTGTCCCAAGCCTCTTTGATTGTTTTGCACTTTTGAATGTGAAAAATGAGATCAACCAAAATATACTTTCTCAATGTTCCAAGAGTGATTGTGTTTTTAGTGATCCATTCAAATTTATCATTTGGATCAACTTTAGGATTAGATGGTACTAAAATTATACCATCAATGTAATGAGTGGGTCATTTTTACCATAAGTTTGCTCCAAGCATGTATTTTCCACGATGCATAATTATGTGGAGTTGAAAGAGGAAACTTAGGAGAATCCATAATAGAAAAATGAAAGAGAACAAGAGATAAAGACACAAGACACCCCCAAATATTCACTCAATCAAAGAATCCCCCCTCCAAAATGATTGTATACACCTAAAATTAGCCAGGCAAAAATAAGAGCAAGCGATTGAGGATCAAAGAATGAATTAATTGAAATCAAAGCTATCGGATTTATTAAATAAAAAAGATCAAATAATTATATAATTGATTTTAATCAATTAATTGTATAGTTAAATCTAATATTAATCCAACCCATTCAAAGAGAGACATGGCTAAATTAAATCAATTAATAAATCCAGTTATTCTGACCAACCACGTAGGAACAAAATGAAATCAACCAATGAGGTGAGAGCATTTGAATCACATGGATCACTTGAGAGGATTTTATATCTCTACCATCCAAATTATCTTTGCAGTCTTTATCACTCAACTTATCTCTTTGTCCCAACATTTGAATCCGCCACTTCAACTCACCTCTAACCATGAGTCAATCTAACTCACATATAACTCACCTTCCTAATTTTAGGAATCCTTTAAATAGAAGTCGTTAAGAGAGAAAATAACATATATTATCTAGAGCATCATTAGTATAGCTAATTAATTCTTAAGCATAGCATTTCAATTGAGAAATTGCATTGTAAAGATCACGATGGAAGAATTTAGCATAATTGAGCTAGAATAGGGTAGAATTGCATCATAAAAAAGCTTAACTTTCTCATTCTAGGACTGTCACTAATGGATTATAATCTAAGAGTATTTAAGTAGCTTTTCTAGATAGAGAAACAAAGGATGTTTCTTGCCTTGTTTTCAATTCAATAGCTTAAATTGTTGTTATTTCATAATTGAGTTGATTTCATTGATAAAATAATCCTATGAAGGTATGTACGAACCTTCCAATGAAGTATTGTCCTTAAAAATTGTATATTTGAACATACCCAATGATTTATTACCCCTTATGCATCCCAAACTAATTGATTGGGATTTAATTGAGCTAAATGACAACCCATGTTTCCAAATAATGATTCATTGGCCTTGTACGTAAATGTGGTTGAACCCTCTTCCACCAATGAAATCTATCAAGGAGAAATAAGGGGGGAAGTGTCCAATATCTTAGTTGAAAAATAAAAGGAAAGAATAAGAAAAAAACAAAAGCTCTAGTGGTGAAAATCACAATGTGGCAGTACTAGACCTAGAAAAAAAAGGACATTTCTGAAGGTGAAAACTCAGCTGTGGCACCTAAAGAAGAGAGATTGGACACTTAACAAAGCACTATGAAGAAAGGTCACCTATATTTATTGAATCCACATAAAATGTGAACATTGGTACAAAATTAGAGCCTAAAATCATAAACCTTGCAGCTTCATTGACACAAGAAGAAAGACAATAATTCATTAAATCTTCAAAAAGAGACAAGTGATTTTTGCATGGTCTTATGCTAATATGCTATGGCTAGGTCTAAATCTCATCAAGCACAATTTGAACATTAAGCAAGGAGCCAAACCAGTTAAACAGAAACTAAGGAAAATGCATCCTCACATTGCATTAGTAGTTAAGGCCGAATTGGAAAATTTTTTGAAGGTTGGTTTCATAAGAGCTATTGCCTATACAACATTGATATCCAATATTGTACCAATCTTCAAACTTGATAAATAAACCAAAGTATGTATAGACTTTAGAGATCTCAATCTAGCATGCCCAAAAGATGACTTTCCACTACCAAGCATTGATGCTATAGTAGATCTGACAATGGGACATTTTATGTTTTCCCTCATGGATGGATTCAATGGATACAATCAAATCAAGAGTTATCCTAAGGACCAAGACAAGACTTATTTTACATGTTCTTGGGGAACCATTTTTTGGAATGTGATGTCCTTTGGTCTCAAAAATGCTGGAGCAACTTATCAAAGAGCCATGACTACCATATTCCACGATATGATGTATAAATTCCTAGAAGATTATGTTGATGACATCTTGGATAAATCTCATTCAAGGAAAGAAAAATTTCCAATCCTAGAGAAGATCTTTACAAAGCTAAATAAATTCAAAGTGAGGTTGAATCCCAAGAAGTGTGCATTTGGTGTACAATGTGAAAATTTACTTGACGACATTGTATTTGCAAAAGGTATTGAGGTAGACCCCACAAAAGTCAAGCCAATAATGGAAATGGGAGCACCAAGAAACATAAGTCAAATAAGGTCACTTCAAGGATGACTACAATCTATAATAAGATTCATTTGTCAATTGGTCAAAAAATGTCATTATTTCACTCAACTTCTTCACAAAGACACAATTTCCAAGCGAGACAACCAATGTGATAAAGCATTTTCATGTTTGAAGAAATATTTGATGAACCCACCCATATTGATGTCACCCATCGAGAGAAAGTCATTACTCCTATACATTTAAACAACATATCACCCATTAGGTTCTTTGTTGGCTCAAGAGGATGAAAATGGCAAAGAAAAGGCAATTTACTACATTATCAACACCTTGGTCAAGTATGAGCTAAACTATAGTTTCATTGAAAAAGCATGCTTAGAAGTGGTTTTTGCTTCACAAAAACTATGTCACTACATGTTGGCACAAAAGATTCAACTCATAGCTAAGATTGAACCTTTGAAATATATACTTAGAAATATATCTCTAACTAGAAGATTGGCAAAATGGGTCATGGTATTGAGTGAGTTCGACATTGAATATGTTGATACAAAAGCAATAAAAGGGCAAGTACTATTTCGACAGGCCAAATTGTTGGGTCGTAGCTGATTAGTTAGAGAAGGCTCCATTAATATATGATCAACCCATTCAAGTGGAATTCCCAGATGCAAAGATAATAAATATTGAGACTAAAACATGGAAGGTTTACTTTGATGGATCCTACACACAACATGTCTCTGGGGCAGGCATTCTCTTAATTACACCTCAAGGATACGCCATTCAAAAATATTATAAAATTATATTCCCATGCATAAACAAAATTGTAGAATATGAAGCTCTTGTCATAGGTATCAAAATGGTCATAGAATATAAAGTGACAGAACTATAAGTGTATGGTGAATCTCAACTTGTGATAAATCAAATCAATGAAGACTACCAAACAAGAGATGACAAGTTGATACCTTATAAGAGGATGATAGATGATTTGAAGAATTAATTTATCTTGATAACTTTTGAATAAATACCAAGGGAGAAAAACAAAGTAGCAGACGACATAGAAACACTAGCTTCTCTTTTGCGAATACCAGATCAAATTTCTAGATACAAATTCTTTGTGGAAGAGTTGGGACAACCTGCATTTTACATTCCTAATTCCAAAATCATTTTTTTAATAGTTGGGCATGACTCTCCATGGTATGGACCCATTTATACCTATATAAAAGACCAAAATTTACCCTTGGACCAATCTCAAGACCAAAGAAGAAACTTTATACGCAAAGATTCTTGATATACCCTTGTTTCAAACACATTGTGTCGTAAGAGTCTTGACGGAATGCTTCTGAGGTGTCTAGAGGAAGAAGAATAAAAAATAGCCTTACAAAACATTCATGAAGGAATCTATGGGTCACATTCGAGTGGTTTAAACTTAGCTAAGAAACTTCTTAGAATGGGATACTATTGGCCCACAATGGAGAAGAATGCTTGTTAGTTTGTCTAAGTTTGCCAAAAATGCCAATATCACATAAATTTGATTCATGTATTGTCACATGAATTACAACCAATGACTACACCTTGGCCCTTCTATCATGGGGATTTGATTTGATTGGGATGATTTATCTACCTTCATCTAATGGTCATAATTTTATCATAACTGCCACAGAGTATTTTACCAAATGGGTTGAAGTCGTACCCTTATCAACTATGACATGAAAATAGATTGAAATGTTCATTATAAACCACATAATTTGTAGATATGGTATTCCTCATTCCATAATAACAAATAATGCAAAACATTTCAAAACTAGGGATATTGATGAATTGTGTGAAAAGTTCCACATCATCCACCATTCTTCTTTGATCTACTATCCTCAAGCGAATGGACAAGCAAAAGCTACAAACAATAATATCCTTAAGATCTTAAAGAGAACAATTGATAATTAAGGAAGTGATTGGCATGTACAATTGAACCTGACATTGTGGGCATACCAAACAAGCATAAGAACACCAACTAGAGCTACACCTTTTCATTGGTCTATGGAGCAAAGACTATTTTACCCTCAGAAGTTGAGATTCTATCCTTAAGATCTCTTTGCATGGATTGTTGAAAGATGAAGATTATAAAGTTTCTAGACTCCAACAAATGGAATTACTTGAGGAACACCAAACACAATCTTGTGAACACCTCAAGGTTTACCAAAATAGAATGTCAAAGAACTACAACAAGAATATAAAACCTAGAGAATTCCAAGTTGGTGACTTAGTATTACAAGAAAGCCCTAAGAATCAAGTGGATAGGGAAAAGAAAGGCAAATGAGAAGCAAATTGGCTAGGTCTTTTCATTATCATGTCTTCCCTTGGGACATGAACATACAAACTAGCTGATTGTGATGGAGAAGAATTGTAAGAACCCATTAATAGCACCAACTTAAAGAGGTTTTATACTTGATCATATGAAAGTGTATCGGAGTGAAACAATATCAGACTAGAGTGTATTAGATGAGAAAGCATCATGCCTTGCATAGTGAAAAGTGATCTTAAAGAAAAGTAAAAAATATAGAGAAAATTGATCCTAAAAAAATCCAAAAAACATCAGAAAGCAATAAATCCAAAAATAGTGAAAAAGAGTTCCTAAAGTAATAAAAAATAATAGAAAATTGATCATGAAGAAAGAAAAATAAATTCAAATATGAATCCTGAAAACATGGTTATCTTGGTGAAAACCTGGTAAACAGATGCCTTGGTGATATCCAAAAATAAAAGTCAAAAGTCAAAAATACAAAAATAAAATAAAATACAAAATACAAAATACAAATAAAAAAGAAAAATTGAAAAAAATACAAAAAAAGAGAAAAAATACAAAAATTTCCTTGGTGAAAACCTAGCAATAGGCGCCTTGGTAGCAAAAACAACAAATAGAAGAGAAAAAGAGCAATAAACTCAAGTGGTGAAAACTTGGTAAATAGGCACCATTTGACCCTTAAGTCAAGATGTAGTTGTGTTTCCCATTGGCATCTTCTTGTCATCCTTGTATATATCCTTGCATTACTAGTCATTTGTATATATTCATAATAAACTCTCAAAGCTACATTTGCATACCCAAGGCTTTTGTCATGGTTTTTGAAAAGTTGTCTAAGCCCAACATCATTGTGGATTTAAAACCGAGGGCACTAATCCAAAACCAAGTGAGATAATTAAATAGATGCTAATTGGCACAAATCAATGCATCAAACTAAAACTTGACACTTAAGTCGTTGATCCATATCAATTTCTGATTCAAAATTTGATCTCAAACCTAAAATGATTGACACATTGATCCTTGAACTAAAATTGACTTATCTTTATCAGGATTAAAAATACAAACAAAAATCAAAATGGATGAAGTTCTACATGAAATATGGATCCAAAAACAATGGAAAAAATGTTTGAAGTTTTACTTGATTTTGGACTCATGTCTTTTATTAGCAAATCAATTATGTATTTTGACTAGATAAACGATTATACAAGCATGATAATTTTCTTGATTTATGCATGACTGCTTGTAAGGTTGATTCATTAAAGTATGAAAAATCGTCTAATGACATGATCATCAAAGAACCATCAAGGACATTGTCATGCCCAAAATTAGGGCAAAAACACACCAACTTTTTTTTAAGAGCACAAAAGTCAACTTAGGATAACATTCTAAGGCACACTAACATGCACGTAATGCTAAACACAACACAAGTTAACACTCAAGAGGTATCATGTCAAACGTTGGCTTGCCAACATCCCTTGATTAAAAAAATGTGTTAGATAACTTTGAACCCCTAACTAGGCATCTAAGAAAACCTAAGGTTAAAAATAAAGCTTTTAATTAAAATGAATAATAAAATGAGTAAATTAAACTTGTTGATTAACATAAGTTCCAGTTAGATTATTTTACTCAAAATGATTTAATTAAATGATTGATTTAAGAAATAGATGATAATAACCCCAAAGACTCCCAAATGTGAACCAGGTTACTAGCTTAGGGTAGGATTCACAAGGAAATAATAAATTAATAAAATAATGCCATAAAAATATCTTTATGGGAAACCTAGGATAACAATTTAAAAACTCACTTAATGTTAATAATGTCCCAATATTTTAATTGAAAAAATATTATACTTTAATTCAAAACATAATGTTTACATTAGTTTATTTAATTGATTTAAATTTAAATTACAAGATTAATTTAACCATTATAAAGTAGTAATAATAAAATATTAAATTTAAAGGTTAAGGGAATGATAAAATACTTAAGTCCCAACCTAGGACAATAAAATAATTTCCCCTAGATTATTTCACCATTAAAATAATATAAGGAAATTATTACTAAATATTACCACAAACATTAATCAATAATAAAATAATATCCCATTTAAGTAACCATTAAATTTTAAATTCAAATATAATCAAATTCCAAGAATAGCCTTAAAAAGATTAATTGACAATTTAATAATATTATTTGTTAAAAATAAAGTAAGTTCAAAGATGTCTAACAATAAAATAAATAAATCCCACCGAAAATAAATAAAATTTCCATTACAGATTCCAATGAATAAAGTAATAGATAATTCAAAATTTGAAATAAGACAATTCACAAAAGTCAAACAAACATTAAGTAATAATAATCAGAGATCTAATTTTTAAAATAGAATTTAATAAAACTCGATTTAGAATTTGAAGATCCCAAAGGTCAGCCCTAACCCAAATTCAAAATTAGGGTTGGGCTATAATATAAAACACCAAACTAACCCTAATTCTTCATTTTGTGTGTGCAAGTTTGGCTCAGAGAAGAAATGAAAAAAAATCAAATTCAAATATACACATGAGTATACATGTGTGTATATACACACCTAGGGTTTGTATATATATACATATATACTTATGTATATATACACAATGGCTGAATGAGATGAACAAATAAAATCAGAATATTTATAAATTAAAATCAATAAGAGGGTTTATAAATCTTTCTTCCCTTGTCATTGTATAGCCTATTTTGAGAGAATTTTGTTGCAGGTCAAAATTAAAGCTTGCTGGTGCTAATTAGAGGTTGGCATCATATTGAGGAGGTCCAAAAACTCCTATTCAAATTTTGTTTCATCCAAATCGGACATCTAAAACCAAATCTAGAACCATTTGAATTTTGGAAGTGTGGCGGCGACAATTCATAAAAAATAATTTCAGAGACGATTTTCAAACAACAATATCTGAGTCATCCAGACTCCTTTTTTCAAGCTTGTTTTTTTGTTTTGGGGTAGAATTTCACGATCTACACAATGGTGCAGGTGGTTGTTGATCTCTACTTATGATATTTTTTGAAAATCACAAATCCCAATTTTTACAACTTTAGAGGCTTCATTCGGTCTCATATGGACACATTTTTATGTGCCATTTTTTTTGAAAGTGCATAATTTTTTGTCTACTTTTTAGATTTGGTTTCAGTTTGGATAATTTTTTAGTGGATACAGTACTTTCATCATTTGGTCTATTTTGACCTATTTTGGCACTTGTAATTTGTTGGATCCTTGAGTGGTCTTGTGTCTAATTTGTTTGAGTCTACATAACTTCATATTTTATGTTGATACATGAATCAAATTTTTCATTTGCAATTACGGAAGTAAAACAAAAACTTTTTTTTTTTTGAAAAAAAAAAAAAACAATGGAAATCTTCTTTTATTCTTTTCTCTTTCCAAGTACAAGCAAGATAGAAGAAGATATTAACATTCATATCTACAAATAGTTTTACAAGCATGATTCATGCATTATAGGCATTTACATAGCCTTTATTTTACCAACATTTTTATACAAGGCATATAGTCATTTATTCAAAATAAAAATCTGCAACTTAAATAATGAGACAAGTCCATTTTCTTCTATTTTCCTTCAACAAAACAACAACCTCTTCAACACAAAAACTTGCAAATAAACAAGCTTTGACCATGGAGGCTCACCTCCCAACCTAGGCCATTACATGACCACCCTCGAGCTTGGGGAAACAAAGATGGATGAGGGTTACATACATGTTACAACACACATACACATAAAAATCAACAAGTACATGTAAACACAAAATTCTCATCCCAAGGATATTCACACAATGGGTCACCTTGGACCCATAAAAGGGGTGAAGGTGGAAAGTACCAAAGTAGGAGAAGTCATTCAAAAGTAAAATCATGCCTTCAACAAGGCCCAAAATTCATAACCATTGCCTTCACAAGGCCATAACAAAAAGTACCAACCCTTCCATTTCCTTTCACAAAATACAACCCTTATAACCTCCAAATAAGTATACAATAAGAATGGCAACATGGAGCCCATGCATCCATGCCTCATCCCCTTCCTCCTTGAGGAAAACTCTACACTAAATGGGCATTCCCAACTTAATCTCTTCACCCATCAAGGCTCTCTTCCCTCCCAAGGGTGAGTTTGGCCTTACACACCCCAATAAAACAAAAACACTAAAACAAAACTAGCAAATAAATATTTAACAAGAAGTCATGAAAGCAAGCATGAAGCTTCACAAAACTATTACAATAGCATAACAAAGAAATCTGCATTTTACAAAGAGTCCTCCATGATAAGGCCACCAACCTTACTCCAAGCTATGGCAATAAAGGGTTGAGAAGAACTTCCTTTCATACAATCTTTCCTTCCTTACTAAGTCCACCAAAACTTGCTAAGTCCACTAGAAGTCTCCAAAATTGGAGAGTAGGCAATCGACCTACCAAATTCCTCTCCATCCCACAAAAAATAAATCCCTACCTAACCTCAAAGATGATTGGGTACACTCACCTAGGGTTCCCTCTCAACATGAGAGAAATTCAGAATTGAAAAGAGAGGAATACATGACACACTTCCCAAATTCGTCACCTTTCAAAAAGGCATCTTTTGAAGAGGCAAAAATGGTCTAAAATCATCCTATTGGTCAAAATTTGACCCCCGACCCAAAGTACACCTATGGGGTGATCTAATTTTAACCCTAACTAACCCTTTGGGTTACTTTTTTCCTCTCAAAAGTCCACTAATAGTTGACTCATGAAAATTTGAAATAATATTCCCTCCCATGGCTCAACAACCAAGATACCTAACCTTGGGATTCTACTGAGGTGACTCAAAGGTGGAAGACAACTAATATACAATGCACTTGGTCATGCCAACTCACAACACATGTGACAATTCACACCACAAAAGATTACAACACATCACTACACACATGGCATGCCAAGTAGACATTAATTTAAAATAAAAATAAACACAATTAAATAATACAATAAAATTTTACTTTACAACATTGTACATCACAACGAGGCTATTTATCCCTTTGGAGATAACCTTGGCTTAACAAGATTTTCACATGCATCCATCTTTAATTTCCCCTTATTTAATCCATGGTCATTTGCTGCACACTAGATAAAATATCAGTAGCTCTTGAAAGATCAAATGACATATACATATAAAATACATCATAATAATCACACTCAAACACATCATAAAATTCCAATTGCTTCCACACTTTATCACAAGATAATCACATAATTTTTAATAATGCATTTCCTAAATTTAAAGTTAGTTAATCCAAGAACACAATGATATATCAATTAACCTAACATATTAACCATGATCATTTCACATAAAATTTTCTTGCATAAGCATAATATTCTAAATTAATGATTCATCAAATACCATAAATCAAGTCCTAATAATCAAAGCATGAAAGTAAGTCGTAAATCATTAATGAAATCTAACTACATTTCACAACATCATATGAAATTCACTTTTCACAAGAACACATTTACTCAAAATCTATTAAATTTTAATATCATGATATTCCAAGAATGCATCTATCACAAACAACCTAAATAATTCACATACAACATTTCAACTGATTCACATTTTTCGCATCAATATAACATCAAAGAGTAATACTCAGAATTTTCTTCACCACGAAATCTCTAGAAATATAATATTCACAAGCATCCCAAAATGCCTTTCATAATCAAGAAAATATTAACATTTCAATTGATTTCGTAATCACTTTCAATTACATTTCTTAAATCAATAATCAAATCATAATACCCAGAAATCTCTTTCCTTTCATCAAGACCTAAAATCAACTTCCTATTAATTCACATCTCAACCTAATATAAATTCAAATGGTCATTTTTGTAAGCATTCATATCTAATAGTAACATTTCAATATTCCTTAAGGGTACATTCTACCTACTCAATTCATGACTCTACTCACCTTTCCTACTACATTTTCTATTAGAAATTACATACACAAGGAAAACAACATTTACTTCATTGGAATTTACATCTCATCTCATTATAATTTAAATTCCTTGGTTCCCATTCAAACCCCTCAAAACATGTACTCAATTTCTCTATAGTAAGAAAATGAGTTGAATTCATTTAGCCCTTAAGAAAACATAGTGCATCCTAGAAACATTGACATGAGTACATAAGCAACATGAAAATGAGTACATCACAAATCAGTGTGGTCAAACATTTGTCCATCAAAATATAAATCCATAATGCATCAACATGGTGTATCTAAATAATGAGTCTATAATATACATAGAAGCAATGCAATAATAAGATTGGGTTAGGGTCTCTTAATAAACCCGTCATGACCCCAATGATAACCTCCTAATTGATGCATGACAAAGATGAACAAGGTGCATCTCATGGTTCCATCATAAAACATAATGTGGATAAAAATTAGTGCATTCACAGGACCGACTCATCCCTATCTTTAAGGGTCACCGAAATACAATCTAAGACCACACCGTACGTCTCCAAGTTCACACAGGGCATAAAAAATATGCTCCAAAAATAATCCTCCCAGAGGATTCACCCTCACATGGGACCAACATGATCATATCCAGCAAGTGTGAAAGTCGAAAGCACACCATCCAGATGTTTGTTCAAGGAGGAAAATGAGGGAGGAACTACAAACATTTTCATATGGAGGGAATCATATATCTATTTGTTTACGTAAACAAATACCTTGGCCATTTAGATCTTTCATATCTTAATTCCAAAATCCACTTGCAATATGAAACTAACAAAAGTGGTATTCAAACCATCATGATTGTAAAATCAAACCAGTGAGGGTTATATCGACTTCAAGAGTGCAAAGTATGAGAGAAAGGGGTATTCACACCATCAAGGTTGAACTAGTGACAGTTGTATCAATTTCATGTTCAAAAAGCTCAATGATGAAAATAAAGAGATTAGTTTCAAGAGTGATAGCTAGTTGCATTCATATAGATTAATTTGGCACGTTATAAGTTAAAGGATTTCTTTACTCAAGAAGGTCAATTCATCAAGGTTGACATCATCAAAATCTTTCTTTTAGATTGAGTATGATGGACTCTAATAAAAAATTGCATATCATTTAAAGTTGTATTTAGGTGCATTAGGTTCATTAATCATTGATTAGTAAATGCATCAAGTTCATTAATTATTAAGTGCATTAAATTCATTAATCATTATTCATATAATCAATTAAGTGCATCATTCCATTCATCTATTAAAGTGCATTCAAAATCATTTAGCTTGCATAATTAAAGTGCATATCACTAAGTAATACCATCATCACATCATTACAAAATCATTAAAACTACATTAGCCACATATCAATAAAGTACATTTATCATAATAAAATTAAAAAGTACAAAAAGAACATATAGAATCATTAAGTTCATCAGGGACACTATACATATCATATAAATGCATATAAATCCATCATTAATCAACAACAATATAAAACATCATCATAATACATTACATCATCCATCTAAGCTATGTCATATACAAGACATCCA